>JAODUK010000011.1:1982975-2015657 GCA_027564635.1 Typhlichthys eigenmanni | reverse complement strand
TGCTGCCTGACTATTTTCAGGTACACAGTTTATATATATATATATATATATATATATATATATATATATATATATATATAAAATATGCGCTATAGCCACACATAATGAGTTTGTTCTCAAGCAATGTTTGGGTTGTTGGAGGTAACACAGCTCAGAAGCTCTGGGTCCACTCTAGTGACCCATATAGTCACCCATTTAAGATTATTCTGAATTATATCATCCTATTCCCCAAGGCCTGATGATGATGATAATTTGTAAATCTGACAATGTTCCCCTTTTAACTTTTCTTCAGGCGTACGTGTGTTAGTGGATGCTCGAGAGAAGCTGCACATTCCTTGGGGTTGCAATGATAACTGCGAGTATGGGGATATTTTGATGGCATTTGACACGAGGTCAGCCATGATGGCCAGGGGCCAGGTAGAGACTTCTGTGTTCATGCACTACCTGCCCTACATCAAGGCTCTGTGGGCGGATTCGGGGATACAGCATGCCTATGATCGTCGCAGGGAGTTTCAACTAGTAAGTGGCACTACACACATGCACTACATCTAACAGGAATACTTGCAATATTACAGGTTTATAAGAAGCTAGCAACCTTTTTGTACTTTATTTAATAAAGTGTATAGTAACACAAAATGTCACTGGCTTGCCATTGCACCGCACAGTGCGGTCAATAGGCCTAAACTGCATAGGGTTTATTGTAGGGGTGGGTTAAAAAAATCAATTCTCCAGTTGAAATCAATGTTAATTTAAATGATCCGATATCGATTAACAAAATCCCAAAATCGATCTTTTAAGACAAGATGCAAGGTTTGCAAGCTTTCCCCTGTAGGACAGGTGCAACGTCTGTCTGCTTCTCCCTGAGATGAACATGAGCGCGTTGGATTATGTCAGTTTTCAAATGTAAGACACATGGACACTGAAATGGTGAGGAAGGTTTAATGCATTATGCATTTTTCGAGTCTGTTGACTGCATACACTTTTCTAAAGCTAAGTAGTGCAGGTGATCTGCGCAAGGAAAATATGCCGACTGCTGCGTAGGTTACAGTTTTACTTTGAGGATGAAAACAACAATTCTGACCAGATTATGTGTGCACGTATTTATGCGTTCTAATTCCACCAAAACACTGTAAAGAAATGCAGTCTCTTGTATTAAAATAAACTCGTATCATAGACCCATTTACTGTTTACAAAATTAATGCACTATACAGCCTACGTGAGGCTGAGGCAACATACATATGGTGCACTAGTAAATAACATGCCAAATAACAGTTTTTTTTCTTGCAGCTCCATCGTCCCAATGCCTAAAAGCTGCTGGTTGGCATAGCGTGCAAAACAAATCTGACATGGTGAAAGATCGAATGTTTTTAGCTCAGATGGGTCACGTAATTAGCACATTGCTCGAGCCGGATGTGTTTCCCTCCAGTTGGACTACATTTTTGGCTCCATACTTTGTTAGTATTGCATCCCGTCACACAGCATCTTTTAATTTATCATATGTGTGTTCAGATGTTTGTTAGACGAAGGACACGAGCGGTGTCGTGCCAAATTGTGTAGGTCTGCCAAAATTCAAATGCAGATTTTATTTTGATGGCCCTGTATTCCTGCTGAAAAAAATTTAATCTGGAATACAAGGACATTATTAATTATAATAGGCCACATAGCAGGTAAGATACTGTAAAATCATAGAGTACAAAAGGCTATGTTTTTCCAGTTGGATGTGTGTGTGTACACTTACATACTGTGTGTGTGTATATGTATGTGTGTGTGTATATATATATATATATATATAATGTGCACTTGATACATAGGATAATTGCGAAATAGATACTTTATTTATTTGATATGGGGCTTATGGCATGTTGCAAGCATTATGTCCGTGACGCAAAATTGGTATTGTACCTGAAATATCAGTAACCGAATCGAAAATAAAATAGATTTTGGACCTGTGAATCGGAATCAAATCTTTCGATTCTGGAAATCAGTGGCGATACCCAGCCCTACTTTAATGCTCATGTGCCACTAATAGTTTCATAAGATTTGAGTTGAAAAGTGAACGGCAAATGCTATGAGAATGCTGAAAAGCAGTCATTTCCTCTACAAGCTGTTTCTTGTAGTAGCCATAGCTAATCATGATGTTCAGGAGCCCAGAAGTGGAAACAGAAAGCAAGACTGATTTATTTCTTTCTTTCTATCTACCTCCTCATTCCTCTCTTCAGCTTACCCTTGTGAGTCCTCAGACATGATTCTATTGTGCTTCCTGTTTACACCTTTTCCCCCTGCGTTGTCTGTCAGCGGGCACGTGTACGATGATTCCCCCACAGAAACAGCGTCACTTTCAGTTCTAGGCGCTTTTTGTTCAGGCTAGCCTCGTTCCTGGAATGTGATCATGAACTCATTGTGGTTTCAAATTGGCCTTTTTTATTGTACACACACTCACACAATGATTTTAATAAAGAATTGTGCAGAAGTGGATGTCTGTTTGCATTGATAAGCATTAAAAATACTTAATTTCTTTTCTGTCTTGCATAAGCCATAACTCTTTTCAATAGTGTTTTGTTTTCCCCTCTCTCACCCCGCGTTGGTATTGGTTTGGGGATTGTTGTGCAGACAGAATGGGGGGGAATAAGTGTGACCAGAGTAGGAATGTTGATCTGTAGTTAAACAGCTTTATGCGTACAAGCACAACACTGGATCTTTCACACAGTGACATTCGTGTGGGTGCACACACACGTACTGTAGTGCTCACAGAACTTTGCAGCCTGTTAACCCTTGCACATGAAAAAGAAACGTACTACTGGTCCAATATTGGTTTTCTTAGTTCTGGCTTAGTTTCCTATCATAGTATGCCTTTCTATTTAAGTAGAAAGGTCATGGCCTCATGGGTACTTGTAACTGAAGTCAATATAATTATTTGAGCCCAGTATCTTTATGATACCAATGCCACTCCACAGTTGTTGTATGAAGGCTAATTTGAAATCATATCTGGATTTGGCATCAGACATTGCACTTTAATTTTCACTTTGTGATCCAGAACATTTTCACTAGGGTGATCAGTGCAGTTCAGGAAAAAAAGCCTCAATGATCAAAGACATTTGTCAGGTTGTTTGGGATGTTTTTTTTGTAAGTGTAGTTAGGGGAGACAGACAGAGAGAGAGATGCCTTCAGGCTAGCTCATAATAATCAGTTTAATGTAGATTAACATTTTAAATGTAGCTCAATGTGGAACCACACATGGCCCTTTCCTACTGGTAAAGCAGTACAACGTGAATTTGATTGTTTAAAACCACACAGTACACTGCTGGGAGCTTTCCACCAGTAACATAAAGAACCATTTGGAAGCATGAAGTGTTTATCCGAATATTTAAGTTAATTAATGGGGAAGAATTTTCATTTTGCTTTGACACTACAGTCACATGCAGGCCCACAGAACATAGTCTTGCATAATCCTGAATCGAGGCAATTCCAGAGCCATAACTCTTCTAGTTTCTGTTCTTCTTTTGCAACCGACTGAATTTTATTTCTCCCCAAAAGTTTTTCTATTTTTTTCTTCTATCTCACCACCTAAACTTCAACTCAGCCATTTCTCTGGTTTTAACCTAAGCCACTATCTATCCTGCTCCTCCTCTTTTGTAACATAACCCCCCCCACACACAAACACAGGTTTTTCTGGTTAGTTTAGCTTCATAAAGATCTAAAGGCGACTACAGAACTGAGAAGACTAGGTGCTGTATTGCAAAGTCACATGGAGACCCAACCCTAATAGGCAAAGCGCGCTGTCATTTGAATTTTTTAAAATAAAAACCGAATTTGGTTTATGTGAAGATATTTGCAAACCAAGCAACTAAAACCAGGGAGCATGTGCATCATAGAGGAAATCTGTGATGCCAGATTAGAAAAAAAAATCAGTTATTGCAATACAAATGTTTGATATACACAAGAATAAGACCACCTTCCCTGCACACACACAGACGGATACAGGAATGCATTTAGTCTTGGCAGTGTCATGTCTGGGCATGCATTAGTTACTCAGGCACACCATCCCTGCAGCTTTGAAAAGTAACAGGCACACTTGGTTGTACATTGAAGATCCAGTATAATAGGTGTACGTACAATAATCAGCTTCACTTGATCAAACCAGGCTCTGCACCTGATGCCGCGAACACCTGTGATAATGCTGCCATGCTCTCTGCATCTCAGCATCTGTTTTTATCCTTGTATTGCAGGCTATATCGTTTGCATAATAGTTTCCATATTTAATTTGATTTAGTTATATGTGGATAATATATATTCCTTAAAAAAATATAATGCTCTTTTTCACAGGGTGAGTCAGTGAAGTATTTCATGGACACATTGGATAAGCTTGGCGAGCCGGTAAGTGGATATGTCCATAGCTAAGGTTCATGCTAATGGTATAGCACACAATGTATAGTGGTTGTTAACCCTTTACTTGTTGTCTCTTTTAAAAGCAAACATAAGGTGTGATTGGTTTTAAAAAAATGTTTATTTCTTTATTAATTTTTTTAATATTAATAATTAATTAATAATATATTAATAATTAATTAATATTACCACATTTTTATTCCTTTTAGTAATTTCATGGTATATTCTGCCTTCCCACCAGAACTACATTCCCAGTCAACAGGACATTCTGCTGGCACGTAAACCCACAAAAGGCATCTACGAGTATAACTTTGAGATCAAGAATGTGCCATTCAAAATGGTGGACGTCGGAGGGCAGAGGTCGGAGAGAAAGCGTTGGTTCGAGTGCTTTGACTCTGTCACTTCTATACTTTTTCTCGTCTCCTCTTCTGAATACGACCAGGTAAGATTCTGCTGCTTTCCGTGCCGTGCGTAATTACGTATGCTAAATAATACTGTAAACCACACAATAGTCTTGCGTAGTAGAATTATCTGTTAAAAGAGAGACGGTGGCAAGTATGTTGAATCCATTTGATATGGTCTTTAGCAAATACTCAGACACAAAAGCAGGTAAGGGTTAGGACACTAGTTACAATAATACTTTTAAGGTAACATTGGGATTTTAACATGTAGCTGCACCTTAAATTTAGTTTTTTGAGCTGTAAACTAAGTAATAGGATTGATCTGTGATTAGACACATCAGTGGTTTTGTTAATATTGACAAAATTCCCATTTCTATAAAAATTGGCATCTTATGGGCTGAAAATGAATCTACACTTCATATCTGTTAAACATCACCCCAGGACCTGGCTGGCTTTCAGCAGTACACTCCGTCCGCTCATACATCATCAAATACAAATGTTAATGTTAACAGATGTTCCCCTCTCAGCAAACTCCCCTCCCCTCACTCAGCTCCTTGATGCATTTATCAAAAAGTTGTAGTGGGTGGAGTCAGGCTCAGAGCTGGGGTGCAGTTACACTTTAAATGTTCTAACAGAGGTTCTTTAAGCTAGGAGTGTAAACACCAATACAGGAGGAAATGTCTTGGATTCAACAGGGTTGATTAGCACAATGGGCTATCGATTAAAGTGGCAAAGTGGCTAGAAGCGAATAGATTACCTACTCTTTATTATAATGCTTATTATTGACCTATTCAAAGCCGCCTCTTTTACTTGACTAACCGTGGTACTGTAGCTAGGTTGGACTCAACAGCATAGTAGTCTAAAGCAGTGGATCTCAAACTTTTAAGCTCACGACCCCCAAAATAACAGTGCCCGAGACCCGCAACCCCCGCTTTCCCCAGAGGTGGTAGAAACATAACAGCCATGATATTATTTGATAGTATTTTAATATAGGCTAGTTGCAGAATACATCATGTAGTGAAACTGTACTACTTACCATTATGGCAAAAATATGCTAATTATAATAATTTTTTAATTATTTAATTTCTGAAAATCAACTTGTGACCCCTCCTCTGTGTCTCCCCCACTTGGAGAACCACTGGTCTAAAGCAGGTAACAGACAGTTGAGAGAGAGGTTCTGTCAGATCAGTTCTATTGGAGAACATGCAAAAAGGGGCGGGGCTTGGGATCAATAAATTGTGCTTGACTGCATGTCTTTTTGCATAAAAGAGTGCGCTGAAAGACCTGACTATTTAAGTTTAACACCTGAAGTTGGCTGTTTGAGGGCAGATAAATGGAACCCATGCAGATTAGTGGCTGGTGGTTCTACCCATATGTGTATCGACCACTGGTAAAGAAGCAAAGAAGGGTTGGCATAACTTATTATCAATATTCCATTGATTTATTTAACGCAACAATGTCGTCCAATCAGGTCCTCATGGAGGACAGACGGACCAACCGGCTGCGCGAGTCTTTGGACATCTTCGAGACCATCGTGAACAACCGCGTGTTCGTCAACGTCTCCATCATCCTCTTCCTCAACAAGACAGACCTGCTGGAGGAGAAGGTCAAGAGCGTTCCGCTCAGTGACTACTTTCCCGAGTACACCGGCCCGGAGAACAGCCTGCGGGACGTCCAGTCCTTCATGGTGGAGTGTTTCCGGGGAAAGCGGCGCGACGTCACGCAGAAGCCCCTGTACCATCACTTCACCACGGCCATCAGCACCGAGAACATCAGGCTGGTGTTTCGGGACGTCAAGGACACCATTCTCCATGACAACCTCAAACTGCTCATGCTCGAATGAGCACTCTCAACCTTGTGTGTGTGTGTGTGTGTGTGTGAAAGGGTAGGCTGAAGGGGTGGGGCTTGTGGGGGGGGGGTGTCTTGCAGAACTCACTGACTTTGAGGGAGGATGAAACCACAATTCCTTTCAACATTGTCATAATGGAGACTTAAAACACTGTTTTAAAACGTGAACCTGTGTGCCTTCGTGTGTCTTTACATGCAAACCGGTATGCATGGACATGTCTCTATAATTGTATGATTTGAGCAAAAACTTCTCAATCAACAAACAAATGTCTTATGTAGTGCGACTAACAATGTTTTATTTTATTGTATTTTTTTTATTGTATTTTTTTGGGGGTCAGAAACAAACGCGTACAAATCAAAGAGCCTCAATAGAACGGTTTTATGGTTCGTGAACAGGCAGTCCACTGTTTTCTCAGGGTTGAATGGAAACCACTGTTGAGATGATATCATAAACTATTGAAATTTTTAAAGAATCTATGTGGTAGAGTGGCCAGGCTCAGACAGGTTTCAGTAGTTATCTGATTGGTTGGTTGTTTAGGTGGAATTGTGTTGTAATTTCCTGCAAATCCCTGAAGCTTTGGCCCAAGTCAATACAGTATCATGCCTTTATAAAGGGACAAACCTTTCCCATTTTTGCCCTAATGATTGTCTGCTTATAGATGTACAGAGATTTGTTTTAGATGTCCTGAATATACTCTAACCACCAGTAGACTACTGGAGTTAATAGTAACATATAATTGGTTGTGCTGGAATTTAGTTATTATTGTTCTTTCACATTATCTAATTAGACTTTTCCTAAAAAATAAAAAGAAGCTATTGGTGGTCTGGTTGGGCCAGTCTATATTAGAGGACAACTTCCAGACAGTGTTTAAAATTAGTTTTTTTTTTTTTTCCCTGTCAAATCACCCTCTGTCTCTTGAGACTATTCAAATCAACAGTCCTAAACTGCTCTGCTCCCAGTCCTTGACTTGTACATACTGTAATCTCTTTCCCTGTAAATATTCAAGTTTATCACCTTTATGTAAAGGGTTGTAGAAATAGCACATTTAATTTCAATTTCTTAATACATCTAAAATCAGTACTTTTTTTTTTTTTTTCTTCAAATGAAGATTATCTTTGATTTAGCTGTGAATTATTTTCACTTCTTGAAATTCACTTATTCTTTGTGAAGACTCATGCCACTCTAACATATCAATAAAATACACTTTTCTAATGAGATATGGTTCTTTATTTCTTAGCTAAACGGTTATTATTTTAATGTAAAATATATTTTTTAGGTGACGCCGGTGGTGGTGACAGTATTATTAAAAATACAATGGGGAGGGGGAAGGGACAATGTGTGTTGCAAGTCCGCAACTGATCGCAACGTTGTTTCTGTTGAGTGAACTACGTCACTGACCACTCCCACTACATAACCAAAACCGCAATAATAAGGTATATGCCATTGTATTGGACCGGACAACTATAAAGCAATACATAAAGCAGTGTTTTCAGATTGACAATTTACAGATGTTCAGCCCATAATTATTTTGACAACATTGTGGATTTGCTTTTATTTGCGTTTAGGCTTTCAGCCGTGCTACCTAAGGGTCTTTTACAACCGTCCTTAACAAAAACATGTAGGATACCAAATGTAGTGTAATACTAAACTGTCAACCTGTAGCGATAATAAGTCAAGTCCTTACTGTAAATTAGCCTCAAACACTTAATATATTATACGTTTGAATTAGTAGGCCTACAGCTGTTTTAGCGCTGACATGGACATGTTTTCATAGTAAACTATGCATGTTGTTACAGTCGAATTTTGAACGTTATATTTAGGGAGTACTGTTTTATTTTGATTGGCTACATTGTAGAGACGTGCAAAATGGACACAGGTAAGTAAAATATACTAATAGCTTTACATTCGTAGTATCGGGCCGTAGAATTGGCACTGACCTGCCGTGTGTGAGACTACTATAGTTTAAACACAAAACTTTAATCTACTTTTAAGATCTGTTTAAGGAGGCATGGGTTAAAAACTATATTATTTATTAGTTTTTATTTTTAGCAATGTCTAGTAGATTTATATTACATTTTCAAAGTTATCCCTTTTAATCCAAAACAAGAACACTGTTATTCCTCACAGAAGTGTGCCCGTTCTGTGGCAAACCTTTCAAAAGGTTAAAGAGACACCTGCCTCACTGCAAGGCGGTAGGGTGTTCCACGACTCCATCGGACCAACACGATGTGTCGGTCAGTCAGAAGACGTCATCTGTGTCACCTCCATACTCACAGCAAGCCCCAGCATTATCCGGGAAAACAACAAAGAGCAAGAAACCCAACCAAACTCCAACATCAAATACACAGACAAAGAAAAGCAGTAAAGTATTTGCAGCATCGTCAGCCTCACAGCGATCTTCAGAGCAGGCATCGTCTATTGGTCTACCACCACCATCATCTTTGAAAAGTGGAAATGAATCATCCTCAACATCAACTAAGAATAACAAACAGAAGATAGCTGATAAAATCAGGATGGCCACTGCGACTTCTTCTAACATTTCCCTCCCTCATTCACCAACTCTTTCTACATCTAAATCAAAAAAGCATCTTTGCGATCAGACAGAGGCTGCCGGATGCAGCCTACCTCCACAGGCGCCACTGGAGGGAAACAAAGCTAACTCTGTAGACTATCACTCTGTCTCTACTTCCATTAGCCTGGTAACAGACTTAAAATCCCAAACTTCATCACCGAAAAAGAGCCAGACCAATCCAGTTGAAGATGACAAACACTTTGCCCCTATGCCAACAGATACTAAAATCCAAGCCTCTACAAAGGCTAGCCCACAGAAAGAATGGTTTAAACCATCACTATCCAACACCAAAGGAGATGGTGTAGAAAGTGTTGCAGCACCCAACAAACTAGACGAGTGCTGGGAGGCTGTTCAGGCCATTAGAGACGACCAATCAGAGAAGGAGATGCTCTGGGAAACGAGGAGTAACCATTGGGTCAGAATTACCCCCCAGGATGTTAAAGCCACACTGGGTCGATCTAATAGCAGTCATCAATTAGGAAAACTGGAAGCAGTAGACATGGACCACAGCGAGACAACAGCCTCCATGCAGACTCTCGACAGCCTACACAGCAAAAACAAAAGCAGCAGAACACTGGTCTCCCGTCACCAAATGGCTGTTCCACTGGATCAAAGCGAGCATGCCATTAGCCCACTGTTAAAATCTGTTGCTCTGTCAGTCACCACCAGTTCTCAAGCTTCAGGGCCATCGTCCATTCTAACAATCGGAGCGAGTGGAGCTACCAATTTCAAAGATAGGGCTGTCATTCCATCCCAGGCTGAAGGTTCACCTCAACCCAAACCAATCTATTTACTCTCTTCATTAAGTCCATCTGTCCCTACCCCTTTAAATGCGTCTCTGACAAGTACTGCCTATATGATGGAAGGTCTAAATGTGGATTGCCATAAGATGAGACTGCTGTCACATTCAAACATTCAGGGTGGAACACTACCTTGTTCCTGTATCTCTTATACAGCCTTTCAACCCTGCACTCTCTTTCCCCAAATCCCAACTATGAAGGTCGAGACCTCAGGAGTCAATGAGGCCTTGATTACTGAGAAGACACTCCAGATCAGGAAGAATGGAATTAGAGGTGAGTGTTTTAAAGAAACATCTTATCGGGAGTAACTGGATGTTGCCGTGTATATTAAGGGTGTGATAATCCATGCGGCACCGCACCATTAACGCCGTACTTCTGGACATTGCAGGTGCCCTATCAGAGCGTTCTCTTGGACATGTGACACTCAGAGAGCTACCAGAATGGCTGTCCATCAAAACCCCAGGCCACCCCAGAGAAGTTGTGGAAATTATTGAAAGAGGTGGCTTAACATTCATATGTTTACCGTACTGTACTTTAACATGTGAATATGCATACCTATACACTGTGTTTGCATGCCTGTAATGGTTGACATAACCGGTTATTTTCCCACCACCTTTTTGTAGGTTGGCAATGGTATTACAGGAGGTATATTGATGTGAGGAAAGGTGGTGTGGGTGGAGTGGGCATGCTCTTGGCGGGATACTGTGTCCTCAGCTACATATGGAGCTACCCACATCTAAGTAAGTTTATGAATTTTTTCCATGTATGACTTTTTTTTTTTTTTTTTAATTAAACCTTTATTTTACCAGAAGACTCATTGAGATACAAATCTATTTTTCAAGATTGCCCTGGAAATGTGATATGGCTTTGCGTGATAGTTAACACTATCTCTTTGCAGAGCTGGATCGCTGGAGGAAGTTCCACTAGAACCAGAGGAAAGTGTTTGAAGTTAATTTAACTTGAAGGAACCAACGAATTTAAGGAAATGCATGGTGGTTATTGAGAGCAACAGCAGCTACATGTGAAGGTTGTAATACTTGATATGCTACACTAGGTGTCACTGTTGGACTATAGACCAAGGTATTACCTTAGATAGGCAAAGGGTTAACAAGTAATGTTCATTGTGAAAGTATAGGATGCATTAGTATCTATTGTTGTTAAAAACTGACTGAAACTGATTGAATTGTGTAGAAATCAGCTAAATCCCAACTCTTCCTGGACAGCCATAAAAATGTGTTGCTTAGATGCATGCTTAGTTTGTTGGCTGGGTGTGACTACACTAATGCCAACGTTTGACCATTGACAGAATAGTAAAGGGCATGGACGGACAGACAGACACTAAAGTGCTTCTCAGCGAGGCTGGGCCAGTTTAAGATTGTATTCAAAATGAATTTATTACCCACTCTCTTTGTTGCTGTAGTGAACCCGCCTTAACTACAAATGAAGGACTGACTTCCTGATGCAACGTCTTAGCCAACATAATAAAAAATAACTTCCATTTTCTTACATTCTATTTTCTTCTTACAAAATTATAAATATTTAGTTTCAATTTTCATTTTTATACAAAAACAACAAATATACAAATCAAACGAGACGTATGGAAACAAAAACGCAACAATGAATATTAGAACAAGGAAATGCACAGTATGAACCAGGGCCTAGGTCTCCACCAGACCCTCAAGATACTCTTGTACATAGATACAAAAATAGAACGATGCTTGACAGTTGATTATGCTTTAGAGGCACAATTATCAGTTGGTTGGTTGATCAAGAATTACCCTTGTGGATAAAACTAGTATTTTCAAAAACTACCACCTCAGAAACCACCACACAGCTATATGACGAGTGACTCGCACTCTTCTAATCATCCTTCACCCCACACACGGCTGTGTGGTTATGGGGGCGTGGTATAACACAACTGAGCAATGTACCTTTGAAATCACACATAATCGCAATCTAGCCAAATCTCCACTATCTCTAACAACTGCATTGTTGTGTCAGTACAATAGTTAAACTGAAGTTGCTTTAAGTTCAGAGAGCACAAGCAGGTTCTCCTACATGTCTACCATTAGATACAAGGGTCTCTTGAGGTTGAGATATAGGAGGGCTGTAATAGGCCCTGGCACTGTAATGTCCCTGGCACGCATAACAGAAGGACAAATAAACGCTCTGTCGTTCTCTATACTATGAAAGGCCTTTTCGTCTGCTCCCAGAGAGCATACACACACACACACACACAAAAGTGGCATATCTACAATCAAGCCCTGGAACATTCTAAATCTTTAGGTCTGGTCTAGTCTGTGGTCTGATCAGTTTGAGATCATTTTTCTTAGTGCCTAGTGTTTGTAATTCTGTTTAGCAGCTGCAAGCCACAGTCAAGTCTTTCCAAAGGGGGGGCCAATTTAGAATGAGCTCTTATAATGAATTATACTAATTAGAGCATACTTTGGGATGCAAACCTAAACCCAAACTGGAACTGAAAGGCAGTTACACAGTGCCAGACCAAACAGCTGCTGATAGGCATGTCAGTAGAAACACTGTGCCTTAGCCACACAGCTGTTGTCACCAGTACACATATAGGGACTTTGAATTGATTTCTGACAAGGCCACATTCAAATATCCCTATTCATTTTGGTTAAGCTGCTGAAAGGGGACGAGGGGGAGGGGGATTGTGTAGTATTGAGCAATAGAACATTTAAATGAGAAATTAGGTCCATACTGTATGACCTGCAGACCACAAAAATACTCAATACACCAGCATGTGTATGACAATTGACAGATAAAGACCAACATTAGGGTAATAACGTATTACATATTATATGATGAAATCATATCTATATGAAGGACAACAAATATACTGTATGTGTAATCAGCACGCCTTCATGGTCATTCTATTACAGTATAGTTATACCTTGTTCACTGGGAAAGAGAATTAAATAAACATTTAAAACAAAACAATGTGTTATATCTTCCTCAATCTGAGGATATATCTCCCCTGACACAAACAAACACTAAGGTGAGTATTTTGTGTATGAGAATATGATTTGTCCTGTGTCTGTGTAGGGGCTCACATACCTGTAAGGTACAAAAGAAAAATGGCAACTGAAATATGTCTAAAAGGAATTATAGAACATTTTAAAACACTACTAGTAACTAAGGTTAATAGCGGGTTATCCTTGTTGCGGGGCAGTCTGCTAGCAAGCAAAAAGACTTTGGTTACATTTCAAATAGTTCCCATTCTGCCAAATCAGGCATCTACAGTAGATTATGAAGCCTTTGGGGATATACATGTATTTCCTGCAAGACAAAACCGTACATTAAAACAATTTAAATAGGCGTGATGCTTTGCAGAATGGGCACATCTGAAACAGTCTATGTTGAGCTTGCATCATCTGAGCAGATGGCCATTTTAACTGTACACACACACACACAATGTACAATAGTGTGTGCAGTGTGGGTTTGTAATGCCAGGTGCTAAATTTGCAGAATAGTTTTGAACAAGGTTCATGTAAACTTTTAAAAAAGGGCAACAAGTATGTATATTTCAGGCACAAAGTCAGAATGTTCCCATTTCTCCTTATACCCTATTCTTCAGCACAGCCAATGGGGCAATGAACTGGCACGATATGTAAAGAGAGGAATGCTTTTGCATCAATAAAGTAAAAAAAAGGCTTGGTTCCTTACAGAGCCTTTTAAAAGGGGTTTGTTTAAAAGGGAAAAAAGGGGGGAAAATAACATGCTATTGTTAAGCCGAAAACATTGCACAGTTTGCTGTTACCAGAATTCCACCAGCACTACAAAAGAGTAGGTCTCCTACTGCCTCCAATATCATAACTAAAATGTTCTAAGCTATCACTGAGTTCAATCACTTCACTGAAAGAACACAGCCCCCCTCTCTGCACACCAGTACACCGCTCTTACTTACACACGGTGACAATATGTGCAAAAAAAAAAAAAAAAACACAAACAACTGGAACACAGAAAAACGCAACAGAGAAGTTTAGATGCAAGGCAGGCGGATGCTAGGGCCCAGGGGCCTTAGGCAGAGGGACGCGACTGCCCACGGCAGGTCAGTCTTAACACTCCAGGATGCTGTTGACGGCAGCCTCCAGCACAGAGTCCGTGTCGGGGGGCGGGGAAGGCGAGGCCAGCTTGGGTGATGGACAGTGAGCCTGGGCAGCAGAGTGCGAGGACCGGTGGGGAGACGCCTGGCAGTGCGTTTGACCTCCCGGTGAGCCCGTGGGCGGTGAGAGATTACCTTGTGGACAGCTGCTGGCGATGTGGAGGCTGTTGCCAGCATCGAGGGCCTTGTGGTGCGGCGTGGCCCTCTTCAGCTCTATGATGCTCTTGGTTTCTAAGTGCACACCTCCACCGCCCCCTCCAGGGTCCCCGAACCCCGGCTGGGAGTCTGTCCTGTAGGGGGGCTCCGTGGAGCCTCTACCAGTCCGTCTCCAACTAGAATTGGGCATAGATTGAGAAGGGGGAGGCTCCGGGATACAGCTGCGCTTCAAACCACAGCAGAAGTCCTCCAGGAAGGCATCTAGCAACAGACAAGAGACAGAATATGCACAAAGAAAAATAAATGCACTAGCTCACTCGCTCTTTTCTGTTATGGCTGAACATTTGCCGTCCTGGTGCTTTGTCTTACCTGGGTCAACTAGTACCGTGCGTTTGTCCTGTGTCAGGTTGCTACGCTCCTCTTGATTGAAGGTCCTGTCAATCATGACCATCTCTGATGAGGGACTGGAGCGCTGCAGGGAGAGGAGGGACATCTTGTTCCTCGCCTTTTGTTCACATCTTAACATGAAAAAGTGTGTTTGTGTACCACAGACATGCGTGCGTG
The DNA here is from genome assembly GCA_027564635.1 of Typhlichthys eigenmanni. NCBI lineage: Eukaryota > Metazoa > Chordata > Actinopteri > Percopsiformes > Amblyopsidae > Typhlichthys > Typhlichthys eigenmanni. Next base: position 2,000,809 of record JAODUK010000011.1, on the reverse strand, counting down.
TGTCTACCTCAGCCTCCACCAGCAACAGCCGTCTGTATTTGTTCACCATGGCCTGCGTTCGCTTCAGCACCTGTGTTGCCACAAACTCAAATTCCTCGTCAACTGCGAACAAAAGCAGTGATTCAGAGGGCGTTACATTGTGTCTGTTCACACGAGCTCATGCTGAAACTTAGTTGTGTCTGTGTATACAGTGTGCATCGCGGCGTGTGTGTGGAAGACGTCCGATCCGACAAGAGTCAGGGTTCGGTTCGAGACACACTGCGCGTGGTGAGACGTGGCACTTTACCCTGGCGGAATTCCTCGTGGCTGGGTGGCGAACCGTGGAACACGTGGTAGGGGAGGAGACTTCGCACGGTGTCGTCGAATGAAGTGAATCGGCTACGCACTGGCATCGCCACGCTGTTGTGATCCTTCCTCACCTGATGCAAAAACCTGGAGAGATGTTCACAACGCAATGACAAGCGTGATCACATTTGTATCGGATTATATGTGTATTTCATATGTGTAATACATATATATACACATTTTAAGGCATATCAAACATATGCCTGTTAAAGATATGATCCTTTGATGCTCTCTGTCTAAATATTTGCATTGCAAATATTTGCCTACAGCGATGAGCTGGGCTTCTTTTGTTAACCAATCTGTAGGCTAGTATATCCACATGTTGGATATTTATGTAGCTTATACAAAAAATACTTTATAAAAATAAAAGTCATTCCAATCTCCAAAAAGAAAACTCACATTCCTCCTCTCGTTAGAGGTGGAAAGGCTGGCCTCTTCTGTGCGCTGACCTACATTAGAATAGGAACAAGCAGCATTTTTATACTATTTCTGATGCACTTCACATTTGACATAATTGGTATACTTGGACAGAATGTCGCGTGATTAATTAATTTACCTGTGAGTTTAGCGTTGATTCTTGGTCGATTGCTGCCATGGCTGTCAAACCACACAGACAGAGGGACAAAGTGTATTTAGGCTAAAACGGACACACAGGGTACATTGAAGCACATTACATGTTAAAAAAGCAACACCGTGCCTACCATTGTTACTGTTGAGGTTGGGTAGCTGAGCCTGTATACTATGTTGCTTAATGGCAGGTGATGCAGTATCCTGAAGAAGGAAGAAAATAAAGATGGGAAGAGATGTCAGCTGAAACATGACACACTTACAAAGAGAACAAATGAAGAGGGATACAGAAAAGCAGGAACACAGAAACTTATATTCGACTCCTTTGCTTTATAAAATACCTGTCTGTAGTCTTGCTGTTCCTGTGTACTAGGCAGAGGGGATAGAGAAGTGCAATTCTGAGTCTGGGTCACCAGGAGGCGCTGAACAGCGCTTGCTGACACATGACCGCGACCCCCCACCGTTGCCGGGCCGACCAGCGTCAACCTCCCGGTAGCGCCTGACGTCTGGACAGGGGTGGCGTTCACCCCTGAATACGTGGTCCACGTTTGAGTGACAGGCCCTTCTGCCTGACCAGCAGTGACCACGCCCTGGTTGACAATTAGCTGCCCTCCAGGTGTTGCGGTGAAGTTCTGCCCGGCCACAAGCTGCACCGTGTTCTGACCGGTAACGAGGGCGTCCGTGGGTCCGTTATGGAGGGCGGTGGACGGCGTGAGCAGGAACTGCCCATGCGGCAGATGGGTCTGGCCTGGCGCTTGCTGCTGGGGCGAGTGCACCACGATGGTGCCGTTGGCAGTGTACTGGCCCCCTGCACTCACCGCATTCGCATTAGCCGCGGTGCTGCTGGGAGTGGACTGAACGCCCAGGCTGTACACAGTCTGGGTCCCAGCTTGAAGAGGCTTGGGCTGGATAGGCCTCACGATAGCCTGGGTCCCTCCGGGGCCTCTCTGGATGATTATGTTTTGCAATGGGATATTTTTGAAGCCCACCTGGCCTTGAGACTGGTTAAACACCTGCCCCCCAGTGGCAGCCCCTGCAGGAGCTAGGGGCGCCGCGGGCCTCAGCACTAGCTGTGGACTTCTGTCTAGGCTGCTCAAGGTCATCACCCCGCTGCCAGTGCCGATTGAACCCAACACCTGGATGTGCTGTGCTGAGCCATTGGGCAGCTGGGACACCCCTTGGAGAAACTGGCTGGTGGTGAATGAAGCTGCTGTGGTGGTGACCACCCCCATCGCCCCTCCGTAACCCCCAGAGACCAGCTGGGATGGGAACGGGGAAGCGGGAGCCTGGACTGAAGCCGGGGCAGTCTGGGAGTCTAGCAAAGCCTCTTGGGCCAGAGTCTGCTCCGTGATGTCTGCCTCCAGGAGAGACTTCTGTAGGATGTCGAAGGGCTGCTCCTCTCCCCCCAGATCCACCCCTTCAGGGGAGCCCCCGGCTTCCAATTCATCCTCAATGAATGACAGGCTGCTGGAGAGCTGGAAGCCTGGCCCCGTCGAATCCTCGCCAAATTCGCCCATTGTGGAGGTCTCATCCTTGAGGCCGGTGTTGGCCTGAATAAAATATTGTAGAAGAGAGGGAGGAAATAGTGGATGTTGTTGTGTGAAATGTTGGCTTGGAAGACCCAGTAAGTCAGTAATTGAAGGTAAATGTAATGTTATTATTGGTAATACAAACGTACGTTTTAAACTCAAGTTAAGTATTGATTTAACAACCTATGCCATACGTACAAGACTGATCAACAACTAATCAGAGAAATGTACTATGTTCAAACAAATGGGATCATGTCTCTGAGGTAATCACAGGGATACTTGCAGTATTGGCAGCAAAAAACGACCCATCGGAAACATATGCTGCATTGGTCACATCATCCTCAGCAATCTGCAGGATGAGATTGTTAAACAAGACGTCAGTAAAGATGATTAAGCTTTGTTGGATATCTTTGTACATGAAACACAACACTTAAACCCTACATTCTAAAATAGAGACATTTCGATATGCTGACGAATATCTTGCGTACAAAATGTTATCAGACCAAACTATAAAGTCTATATGATCCACTTACAGTGTTGTTGTTGCCATGGAGGTAGTCATTCAATGCCTCTACATCTCTGCAAGCAGATTTCAAATAAACATTGGAAATTAATGGCACGTGCAGACCCCTGGAGGTACCGTAAAATCTCAAACAGTGACGTTTTCTACAACTGCAGATAAATATACTCTCTCAAATGTGTCAAAGGGTATCAAACATTTGCAACATGCCAATATTTAAATTCTGTATGTTGAAATGCAATGAAAATATGGGACTGACTGATATGATTTGGCTTTAAATGATTCCTTGAATATTTGCACCATAATATATTTAGCAGATATTATTAGACATATTTAAAATTATAAACATAAAATGGTTTTAAGCAATTTGTGGCTCGTTTCAAATAAGTGAAGAGTCTGTTTAAAATCTGATTCGACGTGAACAGTAAAGGTACAGTTTTAAAACAAAATTGTTTCACTTTAACATGAATACATATGCATAACATACATTTTTGTTTATAACGGGTTCTTTACCCAATAATATCGAGAAGACGGCGATCGTCCTCATCATCCATGACACCTGAGATGGGATGGAAGGGGTAAGAAGCGAGATAGAACGAAGTGGACAAGAGTCAAGTCTGATGTATCATATGGAAAATGGAATTAGCAGATTTAAACATGATTTTAAGATTCCGCTTGTAACTTCAGAATAAATGCTATTTTAGTCATATAAATGCTATTTTAGTCATATTTATTCATCTTAGACTACATTTTTGGAGACACAAATTGTTAACAAATATGTTGTTTGTTATGACAGAATAGGCCTTCTGCATGTCTTTGCTGTGTGTTTCTGACAGATGGTGGCACACACTCACAGATATCTGGCAGGGAGCATGGAATCAGTCATTTAACACCCTTTATTTCCTGTAGGGTGGGTGAGAAAAAGCAGTAGAGATAGGGCACAGGTGTATGTGAAATATAGTGTTAAGAGTGATGGGAGGGGTATAGAAGGAAGAGAAAGCAGTGATTGTGTGAGATACATGTAATTGTGAAGGGACAGAACGAGAAAAGAGCAGAGTGAAATGTTAAGCAGTAACAATAAGATTTAACGTCTAGAATGGATGACTTCTACAGATATCAGTCATAATGCTAAAGGCCCCACCATACTGCACACACTGGTCTTTTCCAGCTACACTCCTACCTTATTGATAATTTACATAATGCTAGGCCGAATTCATTGCATTATTGTTTAGAATGTTCTACTGGGTAGTTGCACTATCTATTCTAAATCCTAATTATTACATAGCCTTACAATAGTTACTTGTTTACTATTGTTGAGAAAACATGCAGTTTACTCAAGTACATAGCTTCATGAGTTCAATTAATTCATTATAAAAGGCTGACTGTTGACTATGGTACATCTAGCAAAATAGCTTTTTGTTGTTTGTCTATAATGATGTGTTGAAATCATGGGGAAGATTGCAATATTGTAGAATATTGTATACTTTTATACAGAAATACAGTAGTAGTCAGTTACATCTACAGGTATAGGCTAATAAATGTGCAGTTTGTGGTATGTTTATTTTAATATGCAAGTGTGGGGGGTTAACAGCTTGAATTCACATTCCAACATTTACACAATAAAGCGTGTCCTGTCGCCTTTGCGTATCCATTTACGCGTAGTTCTGTAAATAAATGTCGAAACTGCATTGCAACAAAATGGCTGTTGTCCTCTCCCAGGCTGAAAACATGTAGCCACCATCTTTATTTTAGTGAACAAAGAACGACAACGCTACTAGATTAAATTCGATGTGAAAGGACGATGGATATGAAACGGGAGAAAATACCAATTAGATCATTTTTAACGGTTTTAGCTCTATTAAATGTATAAATGTTTAATTTGTGTATATTTTTGGATGGCAGATTCTCTAGGAAAATGGCTTAAAACATCTGCCCTACAAAATGACGACTACGCTGGTTACACTGACTCAGTAGAATTAAAAAGGCAGGGTTGTAGTCTATGCACAAAAGAAAACCAAACTAAAATATATATACACACACACACACTTTTATTTCATAAAGCACGCTGCATGGGGAATGTTGACTTTCAAAACAGAACGCTATCTTTCCGTCACTCCAAATAAAGTCACATGTCGAATTTTATATTACTTTTTATTTATATACATTTAGTGATTCAAGTTCGATTATAAATGTTTGACATCTAAAACAAGGACGAAATACTAGAGCCACACGAGGCATTGCAGACTGGCTGCAACGTGAATTTCGCGGGTGGGCTAATGTGCGGTACAACATGCCATGAACAATGTATTTGCCGATACACTATGCGGATTTATTCCAAACTGACCACCTCGTTCGTCCAAACGGTAAAACATGCTGACTGCATTTAGAGGTCAACATAAACGCTCGAAATCTGCCCTAGCATACATGCTACGACGCCTCTGTACAAGCTAGCTGCTGACAAGAGAAAAGCCATTGCCACCCGCAATGTATGGCAAAGTTGCTTAGAAAAAAACGGCAAAGTACACCCTGTGAGTTTTATTTCCAAAAATAGACTGAATCGACAGAATGATAATCGCATTCAAGCAGCACAAAACGCCTGTCCTCTCCCCTGCCCCTGGCTGGCTGTCGCTGACGTGCTCGCCTCTTCCTCTGCTGGGGAGGCTTTCATTTGTCTTCTGTTTAGCTCATCTGCCAGCAATGCAAAACGTCACATTTCTCTCCATTTGAGGTACAGGCGCGTTTTAACCAAATAATTGAAACGTGAGCGGATCGCGTCTTCTTGACCTGGATCTCTCCGCGTTCGCCATTCCGACGCATTTTTCTCGTCGACGGCGGCCTGTGTCGTCGTTAGCTAGCCGCCCGGTCGAGGACGCCTATTTTGAAAACGTCGTGTGGAACCGCCGGCAATTCTAACTGACTAAATCCTGTAAAGCCATAAATATTTATCCCGATTAGCATAACATAAAGACGACGTAAAGAGCCAAACCCTTTTACTCCTGTCTCACTCCTCTTGAAACCCAATATCTCCATTTGGCAACTTTTAATTTGTTCCCCCCTCCTTCTCCTCCTCCTCCTTCTCTCTCTCCCACTCATATATTTTTCTGTGTCCCTGTTCTGTCTCAGATAGATTTTTCTCTCCGCTCAAACTCTCTTCCCTCCCTGAAGGAAGGGAGGAAGGAGGTTGTGTGTGTTTTTTCCTTGAAATTTTTATCACAAAATTATAATACACTCAAAGGGAAACTCACCGTCATGAAAAAGCAGTGCCTTGTCAACGGGGTTTCCTCGCCATCAACGCACGGGTTGTTGAGGCAGTGCACAGAACAAGGCAGCATAGAGCATCCCACTGCTATTCAGCACAACAACTAGTATTACATTGTGTCGTTTTCGCAAAACAAATTTTAAGCAAGCAAAAAGTATATGCATATACGCATATATTCAAGGATAGTAAAGAATTGTGATTTTCATACACCATGAATAACAGACAAATGCCATTGGACCTAACCATTACAAACGGCAGGGGGCGGGCCACTAATCTCAGCCACACCTTTAGAACAGGTATATCTATAGATACTGTGGGTACGTAGATGCATTACATTTTAAATAATTCTTAAATTGCGTGTATTTTCATTTGATTTAAAATGTGTTTTATTGGACTTTGAAACGTATTCGTGGTAATGTTTTGACGTATTTATCTATATAGGTCTACATGTAGGCTACCGCACATACCACTGTATTTAAAATGTATTTAAATAGATTAAAGTAGAATCGCATGGTGAAAGAGCGACTTGGTTGTGTCAAATGCAGTTCCACCATTTAACCAATAGTAAGGAAGTATTAGATCATGTGTGCGGTGTATAATCTCTCCAATGAAAAAGGCGTTTGTTGTGGAGTGGTGGTATAACTTCCGTGTTCTTTCCGCAACACACGACAGTGTAACATGGATACAAAAATGAATGGTGGAGAAGAAAACAGACAAGCAGACACAGTAGCTGTTATTAAGGTACCAGAGAGATTGTTAAAACGGGACCAAGCAAGGATAGAAGACGTTGAGCGTAAAAAAGAAGCTAAAGAAATACAATCTGTTACTGAGGAAAGAGGGGAGTTTTTCTCCAGCACATTCAACCGAGAGCGGGCAGTTATTGACGAACTGCTGTCTAGTTGCTCGGTCGCAGATCGGGGGTCTGCGACACAAACGCTGGAAAGGGTAACAGCACAATTGCAACAGCTGCAGAAGTTTGTCAACGACAGCATCGTGTTTCTCACGGCTTATGAGCTAAGGCAAGCTCAAGCCTCATTGCAAAACCTTCAAGTTTCCCTCGCCGAAAAAAGAGACGAGGCCCTTCCCCAGAAGAAATTCGCATTCAGATCTCGCACTAAAGCTAAAGCCGATGGCGCCATGTCTGATACTACACCTGCCTTAATAGTTGCTCATGCAAACATCTCTGCAGATTCGGTTATAAACCAGGTGGATGGGACTGTAACATCAAAGCAATGTGGCTTTTCTAACATGGACTCAGTGGTGCTGACTAAGACAGCTGAAGAGATTCATAAAAATGACGTTTTGTTGACTCATCTGACCAACTGCAAGGTTCGCCTGTTTGGTTCCCCCAGCACTTTGCATATCAGGAACGTCAGCGGCTGTGAGATTCTGTGCGGCCCAGTGTCTAGTTCTGTATTTGTTGACTATTGTAGCAACAGTACACTTGCATTTCCCTGCCAGCAGCTGCGTACTCACAACACTACTAATACGCAGGTGTATCTCCATGTCACCAGCCGAGCCATCATAGAGTACTGTAGTGAGGTGAGCTTTGCCCCATTCACATGGTCTTATCCAACCCTGGACCAGGACTTCAGTGTTTCTGGCCTTGACAGAAATCAGAACAACTGGTCTGAAGTAGATGATTTTAACTGGCTTGCTGCAGGAACACAGTCCCCTAATTGGTGTATTATTCCAGAAGAACATAGAAAAACCAGTTGGGACTCCTAAATTGGGGGTTGTGTATTTGCTTGAGAAGCTTAAATATAATGTGAAACAGCATTGTTATTAGAATTGTAATTATTATATAGTTATATAGTAATTATTTAATCGGCGTTTTGGGGCTAAACAATGCCTTTTAAAACTGCATACTGTATGTTTGCATCACATTATGTAACTTGCATAAAGAAGTGATGGTAATGATATAGAATACATATAACAATATCTAAATCTACACTAAATAACAAAATAAAGACTTTAAACGGTTTATTTCCTTTGTCTGTTACTTCACAACTTGTGTCTGTATTAGAAATTTTGATATATTTGAAGTCATATTAGCATATTAATTGGTGCCAAAAACGCATGATACCAGTGCTAACAACTAGGTAATTAGAGAATGCCATTGCAGACAGTGTTGACAATCTCTTCCCATATTTTTATTTTTTATACACTTCCTCTTTGTGCATTTGTGCATATTTGTGCATGGACTTAATGATCCCAGTGTTTGTTAACCATTAGCTTTCCTTATTACTACTCACTTGATGTTTGATGAAGACAACTGGCCACGTGGGCACAAACCAATTATGGCCCCTAGCAGCAGCTAACAATCGGGCTAATCTTGTGCAGAGGGATTTTTACAAATGGGATCAGGCTACTTACAAGGGCTTAACATGATGTACTGCAACTTTGAGTTGAGGAGGATCCTCTGTAATCCTTAACCTCTCTGAGAGAAAGGAACATCGCAGGTAGATTTACCTTCACATAGTGTTGATTAATTAAAAAAACGATATTAAATTGGAGATTCTGACACAATGGCAGAAAAAAAGGTCTTGAAGAACTAATAGAACATCCACAGGGTCTGTGGTTTCTTCATCTCTGTTCCTTAACTGTGGGATGGATTACAGGCTGAGCTGACTCTACTGGCCAGAGGAGACCCTGATCACAGAGAGAAAAGGAAGCTACCATTTGGAGCTTTCAGGTGCACTTCCAAGAGTCAGACCCCTGAATCCATAGAGCTCTGACTGCTGTTGCTTAAATTTGTTTCTGTATTTTTAACGACGACACATCCGGGGTTCAACAATGGCTTTGATGAAGGTCAGGTTTGATTTGAAAAAGCGAGTGAAGCTCGCCCAGCTTGTGTGGTTTATGTATTGGTGTTCAGTCATGGCAGGTTTGCTGGTCTTCAGCATGGGTTTGTTCTTTAAAATTGAGCTGCGTAAACGCTCCGAACTCATGGATAACAATGAGAGCCACTTCTTGCCCAACCTGCTCATAGGTATGGGAATAATAGCATGTGGTATCAATGCCTTTGGAGGAAAAATCTGCCATGATTCCCTGGACCCTACCAAATTTATAAAATGGGTGCCCATGATAAAGCCCTTTTTGATGACCTGCATGGGCTTTAATACCTTACTATTTCTGACAGCCCTGCTGTGTTTTGTGATGAGGGTCCCTCTGCAGTTCACCCTGGCTGAGGGTCTGAAGAACGGAATGAGGTTCTACAAGGACACTGACATGCCCGGACATTGCTACATGAAGAGGACCCTGGATTTGATGCAGGTGGAATTCCGCTGTTGTGGAAACAAAAACTACAGAGATTGGTTTGAGATTCAGTGGGTTAGCAACTGTTACTTGGACTTCAGCGCTAAAGAGGTCAAAGAGTAAGTGACAGAGCTGGAATTATCTAAATATGTTCAAATATCTTCCAATACTTTAGGAATAATAAAAGGGTACCTTTATACAGCAATGCACTAAGATAAAAAAAGGATGCCCACAATGTGTAATTTTGAGTAAAATTTTTACTTGTTTTTTTGTGTTTTTTTTTTCACTCCTATTTCCAAGGGTAACAAATCCAGTACAGATAATTTCTGTCAAAAATCATAGCATGCATGGTTTAGATTAAATACTGGTATTTAAGATGTAAGTTAGTACAAAGTAAACATTCTCTATCAGTGCATTTAGGAAAGATGTGCCCAAGTAATATAGGATTTACTTCCATTATTGCAAGTATTACCTAGCTGAGAAGGTACAGGCAAATAAACTCTAATGCCAAGTGATATGTGTGTGCACGGGTTTGAATGGGGTTTTGAGAGAAAGTACTAGAGCATTAATGCTAATTGCAGTAAAATGAAAAAAAAAATACTTTTGTCAGTGGGGTTTCAAATGTTTAAATTATTTAAATATATTTTGAACAGATAATCTGCAATGAATGTCCTCTTAAATGAATGCCCTGATCTTATGACATTATATGAACAATACAATTAGCCTATACTCTTTAATGCTAATATTTTTTCACATCTAATATATGTCAACTGTATGATTGGACATAGATTGATCAATCATACTGATTATTTTAATTTAGTTTACAACTACAGCAACAAAAACATAAGAGTTCCATGTTAATTTTAACTTTTTTTTTACAATATGTTAATAACACATTATTTTATGGCATCAAATTTATATTGTGACAAATTATGAAGGCATGGTATCATAATTTTTTCTAGTTAGTTACACCACCTCACCAACGCAATCCACATCAATTACGCTAAACTATTGGACTTAGTAACTACTTTAAACTGTGATGATTGTTGACTGATAGTTGTTAATAGAAACAATGTTGTTGTACTTACAGTATACTGTACATTCTAGTTGTAAACATGGAATTGGTGTTCTTGGTGTGTAAAAATGATTTCTATGTAAACTGAATTATGTTTACCAATTTAATATAGCACCGTGTTCATCATGAGTGTAAAGGACCCTTTGAAAAGCATCAAAGCAGGATTGGAAAACACAAAGCTGCTCTTTTTCTTCTCTTTTACCTTCCTAGCCGTATAGGCAGCAACGTGGATGGCCAGTATCTGATGCATGGGGTCCCCTTCAGCTGCTGCAACCCCAGCTCCCCTAGACCCTGCATCCAGCACCAGATGGCAAACAACTCAGCCCACTACAGCTATGACCATCACACAGAGGAGCTCAATGTTTGGACGCACGGCTGTAGTGAGGCCCTGATCTCTTACTACGGGGGACTGATGAACCTCATTGGAGTGACTGTGCTGCTGGTCACTGTACTGGAGGTCAGACAAAGAAACATAGATAGGCATACTGTACATCATTTTATACTAGTGTTCCTGAGAGCTTGCCAGGTTGAAGCAGTTGTGACTGGCTGCTGTAGGATAGGAGTTTGAGTACTAGGAAGTGGGTTTGTGTTCATCTCCTTTGGATTAACCCAGTGGGTTATCATTGGGACTATATGTATCACTATAGATGCTATCATAACTGACTCTTGAATTCCTCCAATTGTTTGTCTGTTTGATGAGATGATTAACGCAAACCTGTGCTTTCAGATCAAGCCACATTTGTGTAAAGCTACAAGTGTTTTTGCCTAAGTAGATTTACATTGCATTTTGCACTGCAACAATATAATGTCTAAGGGCAGAATGAGGAGAAAGCTTTATGGCTTTTGAGAGGAAAAATGCCATATACTGTGTTTATTATGGGAATACGCTTTTGGTAGAAAGTAGGAGGTGACAGAAAGAAGGCTGTATTTGCAAACTAGCCAAACATAGCAGAGGGTAGCCTGACAGTCACGTGATCTTTCAGTGAGAGTGTGGTGAAGTGTGAAATAGGAAGGGGAGAAGAATGTAGTGTGGCTGTTTTAGAGACATATCTCTCACCTCACTGAAGTTATCAACTTGTCTTTAACAGAGATTTAAACAGACAAGTTCATTAGATTGAATGGGGATGTCTCTGGTATCATGTGGCATTTTTATCTGTTTCATTCAGTATTTTTTATTTGTATTTTTAAACAATGGCACGGATATATTTTTTTTATTTGGCCAGTATATTGACTTTGCTTTACATTCCTTTAATTTCCTTCACCTACTGGTTCTGTGCCATAGAAAATGTGTTACTTGTCTTAACCGTGGCCCAGGAGGCAGTGTTTAACACCGCCACTGTACACCGTGGTTGTTCCCATGTTGTGCAGGTTGGCGTGATGATAGGCCTGCAGTACGTGAGCACCGCTCTGTCCCCGCTGGCCAACCCAGAGGACCCGGAGAGCGACAGCGAGGGCTGGATCCTGGAGAAGACGGTGAAGGAGACGTTCAGCGACATCATGGCTAAGGTGAAGGCCATGGGCAGAGGCAACCAGGTGGAGGAGGGCGGTGAAGCAACGGCCACCACGACCAGCTGAGAAAGCCCCGCCCACACAAACTGGGGCCACTCCCACCCGATGAGGCGAGGAACGAGGAAGTGTGAGATTGACAGCACTTTTTTTTGTACCAACAGTATGTATAATATATACACAAACATTTCCTACAGACAGACAGACAGACAGACAGACAGACAGACAGACGGACAAAACAAAAACATGATTGTATGGACACTACAACAACAACAACAACAGCAAATTGACTTGTTTAATAATCTAGTCAAATGTATACAACAATGGGATAGAAAAAGCGATTGGGTTCGACGCTGAATTGTTATTTTTAAACCAAAATATTGTACATTCTCACAACCTCAACCTCCAACTACAGCATATATTTGTGTAAATGTTCTCTTATGACTGCAAAAAAAAAATCTGGCTGCGGTTAATATCAACTAAATGTAAAGTAACGCATAATATACCAGATGTCCCCATCTAATTTGAAATATGTAATATGTAGTATTATTGGCAAATACCTTTTGAGTGGTGAGGAGAGCAGGTGTGGGGATGGTGGTTGCTATGCAATCCCCCCTCCCATTAAAGCCAGAGGGTAAAAGGTGTTCATAGCTCGTGTTTTGTTTGTAGTTGCATTGACAACAAACACCAGTGACTCTTCCTACCCCAAAGCTATTTTTTACACCAGCTCCACTGTCATGGCTTTGCACCTGGGAGAAATCACCTCTTCATCCCACCCAAGTATGTGTGTGAATCACAAACTGTGCAGGGTTGAAGGTAAAGAGAAGACTGTAGGAGGGTGTATGAGAGAAGCAGGGACAACTCCAAAGCTGAAACTGGCAGCTAAATCTTGACTCATAATCCCATGCACTGTGAACTCAAGTCACCTTACCCTCCTTTTTCCCATGTACACCACCCAGCCGTGTCTGTGTATTTCACCCGAACATACATCTATTCTAACAACTGGGTTGCTGTAAATAGTGTAGAAATTAATGAAAATACGTTTTTCTTCTTCATGCATCTAATCTGAACCTGTTATTTCATTTAATGTAACAGTTTTCTTTTTCCATATCATGTTGTGTGTGTTCTGTAGTGCTTTGCTCCCTGATCTGCTGAACACCACACTTTCCATATTACTTGTGTAGAGTATCATTTCACTACAGTCCTTTATTTTTCATTTTTTCATCATCACTTTGCTACAAGAAGTGCCTCATTATTAAGCCAATAGGATGAGTGCAATTAGCTTTCACAGGATGGAAAGTAACGTGTCCATCATAAAAACAAGCTGTGTGTGCATGTGCGTTTCTGTGCGTGTGTTTAAAAAAAAAGCAGAAATGTATTTTGGATTAATGTGGTTATAATCTTTTGCACACATTACTAACTTGATTTTTATTCTACTTTAAAACATGTTTGTCATTAGCTTTAGCTTTATATTCCCTCTTGGCCTGTATATATAATGTTTTTTATGAATTATCAAGGCGCACCATGTACTACCAGAGATGATGAGTTTGATCCTCAGGCTCTACTCTGGACAGGACAGGGGAAAGTATGAATCACGCTATTCAAGTAAATTATACTTGCTCCACACAGGAGAGTTACAATAACAAGGAAGTTAAAAGAGACCAACTCCATGTGGTATTTTTGCTTTCCCAAAGCACTTAACCAGTGCTGAGAAGATAAGAAGCCCTTGAGAGGCTTTATATTAGCAATAGCTTCTCAAACAGGTGAACAGGTGATGTTAGGAGTGCAGAATGTACGTCAGTGAAGAGCAAAAACGCAGAGACAAGGCAAATGTAGGGTTGTGAGTTTAATATAATAGAGGTTATACTTTAAGGTTGTCATAAGGTGTCAGTCTGGAGATGACTGTTTGCACCACAATAGTCCAAACATGTGCGGAACAATCGTTATTTTGGTTTATTCAGAGTTATGCAGTTCCTAAATATTACTTATATATTATATGTATATTACTTGCTACCAGTATTGTAGAAGACGTTGAAACCTCATAGTACCCCAGGCATTTCTCCCAGTCCCAAGTAAGCCTACTGCACTAATGATTGCATGTTGCTGCTCCCTGTTGGGGATGGCTGGTATCACTGTAGTAAACCCAAACAAACTGAGTAACTAATCAATAGTCCTTAACAACAATAGGCTTATAATAAAAAGGTGGATTCACAACTAACTGTGGTAAGTGCAGCGCAATGCAATGATGTCATTATGATCTAATCACCCTCCCATGTCATGAGGGATACGATAACACACAGGCCTGCATATAGCTTACAGCCAACATCTCAACCTCTAATGTAACTTTATCTTTTTTTCCTCACTCATTTTTTTTCTAATTTTAGTTCAAATCCGACGTTCCCAATGTTTTACACAATTTGGGTGGCCAACTGACTTCACTCACTGTTATGGTTACATTGGATTCCCACTAGAGGGCGTCTATTCGTCATTTCAGATATTGCCCGTATAAAGTGGGCTAGTGGGTCCTTCAAATAAGATTTAGAAAATTGCTCCTACCGCAAACAGCCTAATATAAATCTATACTAAAACATATGTTCAGCACTTTTGTTGGTTGCTCAATAAAAAGAAACCCTTTGCAAAATAGTTGCATTAAACCATATTCCAATAAAACCAGTCAGTAACTGCATAATAGCTGTTTAAAGCATCACTGCAGCTGAGAACAGACCTCAGAGTGAATCAACTTAATTCTGCATTGCTTACTAAATACTAAAAGAAACACGGTACAAGATGGGTGCATGAAAATTAGGCTTTCCTTGTCTTACCTTGCCCTACCTTACCCATACCTATTATTATTAATATACAGATATGTGCAGCATTTTTATTTTATGTAATTCTTTTATATAATTATTTTGTTTTACTATTTATATTCAAATATAACAGCTGAGCTGAGCTGAACTGTAACTGATCCCTCATATTTAGAGTCTTGTCATTTTCCATATGCCTACATGCAAATGTATACGGTTGACCTTGAGTTCTACTAGAGATCAGGCACATCTGCCCACTATCCACCCTTAACTGGTAATCTACTGGGCTGTGATCTTACAGATCATACCTATCTAACAGTTAAATCAGCTCAGCTTTACAAAAAACTCACAAAAACTTTATGTACACATGAAGGGCACAAACAAATGACAGGGCCTTACAGCCAGAGAGAGATGGAGTGAGAGAGAGAGAGAGAGAGAGAGAGAGAGAGAGAGAGAGAGAGAGAGAGAGAGAGAGAGAGAGAGAAGGAGAGAGGCCTGTGACTGGTAGTCTGGCTCAGAGGGGCATTGTTAAAGCCATGAGAGGACAATGCATAGCCCCCGCTCTGAATATTCGCCATACCAGCTGGCTGTCTATTACCAACACCGCTGCCCAGCTATAATTCCTGTAGCCACACACATGTAAACACACACACAAACACACACACACACACACTCTGCTATTGAGGGCCAACACACCCTCAATCCTATATGCAGGGTGACATGAATCATAAAACACACACAGACGCACACATGCACACACACACACACAGTATGATTGTTTTTACAGGAATGCTATGGAGGGATGGTGAACATTGTGCTGTCTTGGATTGTACAGTGGCTATACAAGCTACACCAGTGCCTGACAAAGGCATGTACATGTCAGCCACACACACAAACACAGTAAAACGAAAACACACGTGTGCGTAAAGTGGTGGGCATACCAATGTGATTTACAAGAAGTTAAGTATAGACCTTGCCACCTATGTGGCATCCAGCTGCCCGAAACTTCCCAGTAAGAACAGATGCAATCTCACACCAGGTCAAAACCCATACGTGCGACAGAAGGCATTCAAATGGACGGGTGTGAATGTGAGAGGCAGCGTCAATGTTTGGGTAACACCTCCTGCACACGCACACACACACACACACACACACACACACACACACAATATCCACAACAGCTGATGGACAGTAACTGTTGAATAACAGGTGTGCCTACCTAGCCCCTTACGTTTGTTATTTTGTGTCTGTGCTTTTGTACATGTGTTAATAAAGGAGAGAGATTTGTGGGGGTTGGGAGTAGAGGGGCTACCGAGAGGACGAGTAACATGCCTCCACCCCTTAAATTCTGGGTACGCGCTGCGCGCTCTGGTGAAGTCTCGTGCAGTACTGTAATCATATGATAGGGACTCAAGCCCCATTGCAGAAAAGCTACGTATAGGGCAGACGTAATAGAAAGCCGCAGAGAAAAGTTGAAGAGTGGATGCTTTCCCAAAAGTGACTAAACCGATAGGTTGACGCAACGTTGGCTTAGATATCGCAGCAGAATTATCCAACAGAAGCAGAAAGAACTTTCTGAAACTTTGTGGAGGTGCATTAGTGGGATCAGCAAGGACGACATTCGGGCAAGTCATATTCAAATGAACATTTCTGACACAATCTACGTCTTTTTTTATTTTATTGTGCAGTGGGACTGGAGTTTAGACAGGCAGAAATAAACTATTCGTCGTGGGTCAGCAGATTGAGGCATCGAAACCGGTTGCCTTTGCCATCGTTTGGGGAACCAGCTTCCTCAGTAGGACGTTTTTTCCACAACACGAACTCCTTTGCTTTAGCATAAAGTATTTATTCTACAGTGTGAGAATATATTTTAGACAACCATGGTTGGCGAGACAGAGGTGAAGGAGAGACCTAAATCCAGCCCGGACTATCTAATGCAGCTAATGAACGACAGGAAGGTCATGAGTTCGCTACCCAACTTCAGCGGCATCTTCACGCATCTGGAAAGACTACTGGATGAAGGTTGGCTTTTTAAAAATAAGAATAAAAAAGGTTTAATCACGTTTACTTTCTTATATAATTTGAGGCCATATTTTATCCACATGAATTGAAGATGTAACGACTATCTCCTCCTCCTATGTCGTATGAGATACATGATTATAATGTGCATTGGTAACATATATTAATCAAGTCCATATATACCATTTTATTTTGTTAGTTCCATATAAATCTCTATCCAACCTCAAACTTTAGGAAGTAAATATAATGAATTGGTATTCGGGGATAGGTGTCACCACTGAAATTGAGCAGTTTGTTGTTTAATTTGTTGTTAGCAGCAGATTAACACACACACGTACATGCACGCACACACACACACACACACACCGGGGCAATTGGTGCTGGGAACAAACAGACAGTTGTTAGTCGTTCCCAGTGACCTAATGTGCAGGCTTGTGAATGTCGCAGCCCATCCCTGACAAGGCACCAGGGAATGTCAATGTGAAAAATATTTGCTTTGGAACTGTTAAGGACCATGGCTGATCAATTAATTTACTGATCTGTCAGAAGCTGTCTTTGTTTCAATTTTGTTGTCGGTTTTTGAAGAGAACTTAATAAAAACAAACTTGTGAAAGCAACAAACACAAACCAACAGTGGTTTGTGAATAGGATCACAGAAGTTGTGGCTATAGTCCATGACAGGTCAGGTGAAGCAGCAGGTTATTGGGTCATTTGAACTTTGCAGTGTGTAGGTATAGCTCACATTCTCCCTGTATCAGTGCCTATAGAAAGAGAAATGGCTTGATACTGAACTAATACTAATATCTAACATACAAGCCTACCAAATATTATCTACTCTATATTTGTATTTAAAGGTGTAGTCAGCGATTGTAAACAAATACTCTTTTTGTGAAATTTAGTGACAAATTATCTGCCAGTTGACCATTCTGTGTGTGATCTTAAAAAATGGTCT
>JAODUK010000011.1:1965475-1977975 GCA_027564635.1 Typhlichthys eigenmanni | reverse complement strand
TTTTCTCTATGCTGTGACTTTTGGCTGGTGTCTGGGTAGGTAAGACTATAATTACACAGCATGGGTCTATATGGTAGCCTGGCTCCGCCCGACTATTGTTGTAGATTACAGTCTGGAAACCCTGTTCGCATTAGCGTTTTCACAGCCACCCTGCTAGCGACCCAGTAAGAGTGGGTTAGTGAGATGACGTTGAAGTCGAGCGTGTTTCTAAACGGTGGTAGAGCTAGAGGACGCGATCAAAACAGTTGTAGCATGTTGTCTAATAGCTTCAGAACTAAGCAGAAGTAGGAGGCAACGACTGTTAACACTTCCTAATGGAGTGTGGCCAGACCCTATCGCCTAGTGAGTTATGGTGTGGTTACACCAGGCTATCAACAAGGTGCAATGAGCCACAATTCAACCAGCATGTGTGTGTATGTGCGTGTGGGTTTCAGGAGGAGATGAACAGAGGCAAACCCAACTGGGAGCACCTCAGCGAGGACCTCCACGTCCTCATCACGGTGGAGGACACACACAACCGCGCCCAGGTCAAGCTGCAACGCGCCACCGGTGAAGTCAAGAAACTGCTCATACCCGCCGTAGGTCCTCCGCCCACCTTCCCAATCCCCCCCGCTCACCTTCCCCATCACCCCGCCCACCTTCCCCCTCACCCCGCCCACCTTCCCCATCAACCCGCCCACCTTCCCCATCACCCCGCCCACCTTCCCCATCACTGCAAAACCACCACTGCTGCCCGCAAGCAGGCGGCCTATATGACAGTTTTGGAATGTCGTTACGCAAGCATGTTTGCATGTGGAAGAAACAAATATTTAGGGGGGGTGGGGGGGGGGAATTGTCGATGGTCCAACTGTGTTTGTGCCTTCTATGTGCGCTTGAGAGAGAAAGAGCGAGCAAGTGAGAGGAAGAGAGAGAGAGAGAGTGTAAAGAGTTAGGGTAATTAGGGAACAAGCATAAAGGGGTTTCCATGGTAACCCCGGGTTGTTTGAAAGGCCTGGGGGAATGAATGGGGAGTCTGTTCACTCACTCTCCCTCACTCCATCACTCCATTCAGTTGATCACAACTCGTTTCATTCCCAGCCACCGGCTACAATATTGCTTTCTCCCCCAAAGTTTTTTCTTCTTTTTTTCCAACAAGAGAACATTTTGATTGCACTCCCAAACATTTCTCACATTCCCTGGGCCACCTACTCTCTCTCTCTCTCTCTCTCTCCACCGCCCCCCCTTCCCCCCCACCTGTATGCAGATGCACTGGACACGTGTGCGCTGACACCCACTCCGGGAATACAATCAGATACAGACACACATACTAACAGTGTTTTCTTCCAATCCAAACCAACGGTGGTTCATTATGCTTCCCACACACGCACACAGTGTGTACACAGTTATCAGCATTCCTCCACACACACACACACACGCTCATACACACACACACACACACGCACGCGCGCGCACGCGCACACACACACACACGCACACACGCACACGCACACGCACATAACACACACAGCGCAAAGGAAAATCACTATTGCTTTTGTTTGCTATTATCTTATCTGCGGCACCAAAGTTTAAGGTCCAGGGCTTCTAGGAGATGTTGAACACCTGTTACTTTAATGCCCGTGTGTGTGTGTGTGTGTGTGTGGGGGTGGGGGGGGTGGGTGGGGGGATGGGGGGGGGTTGCATGCTTGTGAGCAGGATATCCCATCCACATGCAAAGTGAGTGATCTGTTGGTTTAACCTGACTGACTTTGCTGTCCAACTGTAAGTCAAGCTGATCTGAGACGTGAAACCCTGGCTGGAGCCAACACGTTTGCCACTGAATGTGTTACCGTGTTGGGTCGCGCTAGGCAGGGTAAATGCAGGGACAGCATAGGGATAACAATACAAGAAGTCATTGTCAATCTCTTTCCTTTAAAGGTACAGTCAGTCATTCTGGAGAAACCTTGTTGATATTTGAACATGGTCAAAACAATACAAAAACTTCTTCCTTCAATGTCATTGACCAGGAGACTCCTGTAAAAGAGTTGTTTTAATCTCAATGAGTAAATTTTCCTCGTAAAATAAAGGTTTAATAAACAAATATTAAACACACACATTGGAAATGCATTTTTCTACACTCTGTAGAAACACAGGATTATTTTGTCAGCACACACAGAGAACGGGTAGCGAGCTAGCGAGTAGATATTTTATGAATTTTACAAAAGGTATATTACTATATAACTTAATATAGCTTTACCTTTGTAACCCAACAACCATAATAGCACTTAAAATGTGACGTATGTGAATAATTATGATTCTGACTCCTCAATGGGATTGCTATGGAAGATGATTATCTTAATGCGTGCGTGTGCATGTGTGTAGGCAGAAGGCGAGGACAGTCTAAAGAAAATGCAGCTGATGGAGCTTGCCATTCTCAATGGAACGTACAGAGACGCCAACATAAAGACACGTAAGAATGACATCATCTCGGGGGGGCAGGGGATCTCTGTACAGGGGTCTACTGTATATACAAACAATGTCTTTGTTGCTTCCCTTAAATAGTCTGTTTGTGTTCTTTGTTTTCTCCTTCCCTTCTCAACTGGGTGTGTAATGTTTCTGTTTATATGCGTGTGGGTGTGCATGTTTATATGTGTGTGTGTGTGTGTGTGTGTGTGTGTGTGTGTGTGCGCGTGCGCGCAGCCACCATGGCATTTTCTCTAGCATCTCCCCAGGCCCCGCGGATCATCACGGGGCCGACGCCCGTTCTCCCGCCAGCCATGCGGAACCCCGCCCCTGTCTCCGCGCCAACCCTAATGCCTCTGATTCGCCAGATCCAGAGCTCCGCACTCATGCCGGGAGCCAATCACCACCCAGCACTCATGCAGCAAGGGCCGGAGTCTGGAATCATCTACACCCCTTACGACTACCCCTATACCCTCACCCCATCCATACTGGAATACCCAATAGACTCTGGAGTATTAGGTATATGCGTTTCAATCGCCCATCCTACAAAAACAAACACACAAAAGGACTTATAGGACTAACAATCTCTTCTCTATTTTATTTGCAGGTATGGCTTTCCCAACCAAAGGCTAATTGCTAGCACACACGTGGACTGGCTCACAGAGACCCCTACTATATGCCTAAACGCAGAACGTTTGCCTGTACTTATAGGATGACATGTTCCCTTACCAGTTTTCACTGATCCATTCCTTTACTCATGACAGTTCTATTTATTAGCGGTCCTTCCGACTAGCGTTGTGTGCGCTGTGATAGTATAACATATTTAACTTCTTTTTTGTTGTTAAAGCTCCGCTTCAGCTTGTAATTTTAACACACTCTAGTTAGCTTTTAGAAGTGTCATTTTACCATTTTAGTGTATGTTTAAATGTCTTTTGGTATGTTGTTACCTTGAATACAGTCATTCCACTGCTTAGGCGTAGCGAGAAATAAGGGGTTTGGGACGGAATATGGAAGTCGTTGGAAAGACTAGAACATTTTGGCCCTTTAAGGAAGAGATGTTGTCCTTCTTTTCACCCATAAACCTGAAACACGTGCCTGGGCGCACGGATGTTGGTGCTATGGGTTGTGTGTGATTTGCTTCCTCTGAGTAACCTGCTGTGTTCTGTTTTGGCAATGTGATTGCACTGTTAGCAGGTGCCATGACCGCTAAGCTACGACGCCACGACATGAGAATCCATCCTTACCAAAGGGTAGTGACCACAGACAGAGGTTAGTTAGTTCACCAGCCTTACTGTGTGTGAGAGAGCTAGCAGGCGTATATGTGTGTGCATGTGTGTTTGTTGTGAGTTGTGTGAATACTTGACTGCGGACCAATATATGTGTATACAATGACACGCTTCCAAAGGAATAACATCTCAGCAAAAGGGTCACGAACTGAAAATGTTGCATGGGTATATAACATTTGCCACAGTGAATAGTGTAATAATGAGAGAAACTGTGTTTGGACAGCGGCAGGGATTACGGTATACCAGCCTGCTAGTTAGAAAGGAATGCTTGTGGGCCGACTCAATTAGAATGGTTCATTCCACACTTGTGACTTCAGTGACTCCTGATTTAAAATCCTCCCCCAGAAGTTTGTTAATCTCTCTTAACATTTACTTTTTGACCAACAAACACAAAAGTATATTTCCACATTTGTCTTATCATTCCAAGAGGATTTCAACAAACTGGAAATTGTTTAGTTAGAGTTACGTTTTTCGTACATATTTTCATAAAATGTTACTGTTTTCTGCCCAATGATTATAAACGCTCTAAAGTGTCTTTTTTTCTGAGAGGATTTCAAAATGATTGTGGTGTCATTATTGGCGTTTACTGCTTTTACTACTAAAAATGCAGTGTGATTACTACTGATGTCTATCTTAAAAGTTCTGTTGTATGTATACAGTATTCTATAGTTATTGGTCTTATCAGTCGCCCACTGGAATATATCAACAGGGCTGTTTACAACTTTCATATATTTCATAGACAGATTGAAGCTGTTATTGTGTATTTAGCTGCAAAAAAATGTGTATATAGGGAGTTTAAGTGCTTTTTTTAAGTTTATGAAAATAAGGTTGCTCGAAACATACTTTGTAGTATTATTTTGTTTTGTTTTACTGTGTGCATTTTATAGGTGATGGCTCCATGTTGGTGTATGCATGTAAACATCTACTACAGTTACAATTAGTCACTGTGAGGGTGGCAGTGTATTGCTCCCCGTACTTAGGATGAGGTGACTTACATCAAATGGGCCTCGTGACTGTGTTATGCTATAGAAATGGACTAGCTAGCTGCAACATGTATGTGGTAGCATTGGCGCTCTTGTAAACGTTGGAAATAAAAAAACAAACTCAAAGGCAATAAAGTTGAATATTTGAAAACAGCGCTAAAGAAAACCAAAGCCTCTAAATTATTGTAATAAGAAAATGTCAGTTAATAATTTGTTTCTATATTTCCTCTAAAATCATCATTTCTTAACCTCTCATCACTGTCTCTCACAAGGGGCCCTCTTTGTCTCTGTAGTTATTAGGTGCAATTCTAATACTTCATAGCAGATGGAACACATCATTATTAATTACCTTAACTTAATCACAGTTAATCATCTGGATCTTAGGCTTGCTGCTAAACAACAGCTATAAATGTCACTAAGTTGAGTTGGGGGCCGATAGTGCCAGAGGTCACTCTCACCCAAAAGAAACCATGCTGTGTCTCCTTCTCTGTCCATGGTTTTACTGTCTGTCTGTGCTATAGGCTTAGCACAGCTAGCATGAGTAGTGTCACCATAGAAGCCGTCCCACTGCGGGAGGGGTATCTCCTCAATGCCCTCTAGTGAAACACCTTCATGAGCATGTGAGCCTCTGTAACGGCCATTCCCTATAATCAACACTGAGTGTCTGGTCATGGAAGGCTTCCTGAATGGTTATGCATTGCTCATGAGGGTGTTGTGCAGGCTCTATAGGCCCCTCCCACTTTGTGACTGCAGTAGATCTGCCATGTTGTCACCCTGACGCCACTAGCTGACACTAATCTCTCTTCTATCTTTTTCTTTTTTTTTTATGTCCCTTTTTGTTTTTCTTCGTTCTTTCCACGTCTGTCCGTCTCTCTTTGTCTGTCTAACTCTAGCTGCCACGGCAACTAACCCATGACCTTCTGACCTTTCCGCCTACTGATGACCCACCCATCTCTGCCTGCTGGCGTGTTCATTGGCCCATGGCCCTGCCATTCCCCCCAGCCCAGCCAACCAGAGACCAGCATTATGGGAACAACCTGGCTGCTTTTGTCTAACAGGACAACCAGAGGACAGCGATCATGGACATAAACTTCACCGAACCTGTCTATCATCAAGTCAAAAAAAAAGTCTAAAGCCACGTTATCAATTTTGGATCAATCAATTCCGACCTAAATTCAAAGCCCAATTTTGTTTTATTAGTCATGTAATAGAAGTTAATGGAGAACCCCTTTAATTTAGTCCAGGGCCTCAAAACCAATTCCATATTGTGACACAATATCTCAGCTCTAAACCCTGCCTTCATCCAGTGTGATGCAATTAAATAACATTAACAGCATAGTAACTATACTGAAAATTATTTAATTGTATTCATCCAGCATAATTTACCTTCCATGAACACTAACCTAAAGAATTATTATGGTTTTTATTCATTTATTTGTTTCTTAGCCCTTGTCATATAATGTAGGTCGGTTTTTTACATTTGCTTTTCAGATAACCTCCATAAATAGCTAGTTAGCATTGTTAGAATAGCTGAATGATAATTTGTTTTTCAGCTAGCAGTATTTTATTATTTACATGAGGAATGCTAACAAGCTGTTGCTTGGTCAACTGAAATGCCATTGCAGGAACCTTTTCAGCACAATATGGCAAGCCCTCAGTATTGAAAAAATAACACTGAAATTCGAAATGTCATGGTGTCCATTTGATTGTTGGCTAAATGGTAAAGCATCATGATAACGTGATAAGTATTTGAACTATTTCCTGTATGCCACACCTAGCTGCCTCTCTTTAAATAGACTGTTACTATATCTGCTTTCCTGGATGTATGTTACAACTGTTCTTACAAACAGAGTCCCTGCACACACCTACAGTACATACACACAAGAGAGCAGTCTGTACTGTTTCTCTTTCCACAATGATGCCTTTGACTTTATCGCACTACAGTATTGTATGAGCTTGAACAAAGTGCCTTTATTTATTAACAGTAATGGAAAGATGTTACAATTGCATTTTATATACACAATGAGGGTTCATGTCCATTATTTGGTTCATTTAATTTTTATTGGAGAATAATCAGGTCAAAAAAAGTATTTTTAATATATATTTTTGTGCCAAAAGTTGGCTTGACCGAATCAGAGGTTCATAGCAGTATTTACTCAACTGCCATATTTTAAAGATTAATTGAGCTCCAGTTACAATGGTGGAGTGTTCAGAACAGTGTTATATTATAGTTATTTTTGTTTGGTTGAATGTTTTGTTGTTATTGTCATGTTTAGGAAGAACGTTGTGTCTGTACTTTTACTTTTGAGAACACATACAGTTAGACTGTTGAGCCGTAGGATGTCTCAAATTTATACAAGAAATCCACGGTTTCATTGAGTGCAGAGAACAACCAAGAGATGCCTTGAAAAAAAATGTCATATTCATAACATCTGTAACAAGTTTATAATGTATTTTTTTATTATCTTTTGTATGTGAAAATAACATTACATTACCTTTTCAGATAAGAACAGTATGCCTTATAATGGAGAATAATTTGATTAAAACGACTGTTCTGTATATCAACATGCTTTCAACCATTGTGAGTAATCTGTATGATACATGTCCTGATATACTGGAGTTTCCTATGTCCCCTGTATTAACTTTGAGCCATTGAGATCAAAGTTGCTTACCTTCTGTGCCTTTTGTATGTAAATGTGACAATTAACAATGTAGTTGAAAATGTATCTATTTTTCAGTGCCACATATATGGCTACTAACTGTCACCACTTCTGTGATTATTAACCACTTTAATGAAATCGGTCTCTGCTTGGGTTCTTTTAAAGTTAAATCATGTATGTCTGACAATAAAAAAAACAGTTGTGTGTTGAACGTTGAACATATAACTTTTTATGGTATTTAGATTAGGAATAACTTTTAAACACACTATTAAACGGATAGTTGTAAAACTAACAAACTTTGTCGCTTATGCAAGTTTGCTTCTTTTCTGCATACTAATCTTCAGACACACTTGAGATAACAAAACACATGGAGTGGTATGACGCAACACAACCAGCCAGGCACATTAACACTGAGAACATACTATAACACTTGATGCAAGGAAATACTAGGCCTAATCATTTTACCCTTTTTTTTCTTTTCACTTCTGTTTTTATCTTTCCTTCCTATTGTGTCTGCACCTATGCTGATGATGTGTGTAGCCTTAGAGACAAAGTGCTCTCTCTCAACTCACCATGGTTTCCACGGAGCATGCAGCTGTACAACTGCTTAAAAAAATGAAGTAAGGTTTTGGTTATGAACACTGGAAGGCCAGGGAATAGAAGGGAAACAGGTTGTGCTCAAGTTCATTCTGAAACATCTGCAAAGTAAATATTACAGGATCACTGTTTCTCCTTAAAAATCTATCTATCTATCTATCTATCTATCTATCTATCTATCTATCTATCTATCTATCTCTTTAATATATATATATATCTCATAGCACTCTGGCAACAAAAAAAACAACATAACTGTAATTTTATAATACATGAAACCTTTATTAAAATAATTAATCTGAGGGTATGCCTGTTGAAAACACAGACATGCACATTTCACTTAAACTTGTTTTAATTTAAATGAACCTTCACTTGGTTTCATAAATGAACATGGGGTTTTTCCCACTGTGGACGTTTTAGCAATTGGCCT
This sequence comes from Typhlichthys eigenmanni, assembly GCA_027564635.1. Taxonomy (NCBI): domain Eukaryota; kingdom Metazoa; phylum Chordata; class Actinopteri; order Percopsiformes; family Amblyopsidae; genus Typhlichthys; species Typhlichthys eigenmanni. Next base: position 1,969,583 of record JAODUK010000011.1, on the reverse strand, counting down.
GGGCGTCCTCTGTGCCCTTGCGGCTTCTCTTGTGGAGTTGGGGGTGATATTGAACTTCAGGCTTGGATTTGAGCCTGCACTCTCGCTGCAACCCAGACTTGTCATGGGGAGAGAAAGAGCTATCTGACTAATAATGGTCTGCTGGACAGGAGGCTGGAGAGTGCAAGTATTGACATTTCATTGCAATAGCTGGACAATATAAGCACACCATGAGGAATGTATGGGTGTTCAGCTCTGCTTTTTCCTGTTGTACTTCCATGGATTCAAATGGTTTCTTCCATTCCAGTAAAAAAAAAAGAAAAAAGATTATAGCATCTGTTATAGCACTCAACAATCTCCCCTCACCACTGCCAATGCTGGGTCTCTCCTCCTAGCACTCACTATCTAACTGTTTGTATAGCGTGTGTATGAATTTGTGTATAGCTATGTGTAGAAAGAGCATGTGGGAACGATCATTTACCCACCATGTAGGCCTATGTGCAACGTTCTCTCCACACAATGTGCAGTTCCAGATGTCATTTGCATGGTAAATATTTGATGAGCTAACAGCGCATTGATTTGGGCTAAATTAGCCTATACATGCAACTCCATAGCTACAGAGAAAAGCTCAGAAGTTGTATTTCAGCCTCCATTCCTCACACCTCTCTCCCTCCCTATCTCTCACTTGAACTCTCTCCTCCTTTTCCCATGTAAATAAGGCCACCTCCTCATACTCAACACACCCCTCTGAGGCCGTTTAAAGACCCAACACTGTCTTCTGGTCTCCTTGACAACTGGCATACACTGGGTTCCTGTTGTGGCCTCTCTGTCTATTGTGTTTGGGAGCTCAGAGAGGGGAAAAGTGTGAGAGAGGTGGAGAAGGAGGAGGAGGAGGAGAAGGGAGATGACGAAGATGAAACATTCTATATCAAGAAATTGTGGTAGCAATGATAAATAGTGATATAAGATGTATGTCACCCCACACACATTTTGTTTGTGGCTGTTAAATGATTAGCTGGGGAAGCAAATCACACATCCAGTCTGTGTGTGTGTGTTCATGCGTGTGCGTGTGTGTGTGTGTGTGTGTGTGTGTGTGTGTGTGTGTGTGTGTCAGAGTTAAAGAGAGAAAATGGGGGAAAGGGGGGTGCTGTAGAAAAAGAGGTCTGTGTCTGAATGGGACATTGTTGGAAGACAGTGGGCACACTGGGCAGTAATACAGAGAACACTAACTCACAGATCATGCCAGAGAGTCTGAAAACACCCACTGGGCAACAATGGCAAACCTCATCTCTCCACTTGGCCTCTTCTGAATACACACATACAATGGCTGAATCCAAATAGGACGCTCTGTTATTTGTGAAATTCTGCACACTAAATTCCTTCAGTGCCTCTGTCCTTTTGACCAATAGCGGTATGGAAGTGTAGGATTACATGCATGTGCCCTGTGTGTGCATTCGTTCGTGCGTGTGGTCTCATCGTCTTCACTCTTGGGCGCCGTGGCCCGTGGGTAGCCTACAGTTTGCACGTGAATACACAAGCCAATATACATACTACATCATTTTAACACGTTTGAAAATAAGTGTTTAAATGGCGAAATAATCCTGTTCCTCCTGATGGGTAGCCTATTTGTTAAGTTATATTAGCCGGCTACCTTCTGAGATAACGATCGCGCTACATAGAACTATGCTGCCTACCTGCTGCCACCGTGTGGAAATGATAGGAATTTTCTTATTGCATTTACTTGCCCCGCTGCCTATTGCTTTAACTTTCGTAAAAGTGTTTTTTAGCAAATGTGCACCCGTGATCATTCACAGGAGATGAATACATCAACATATTTAAACATTTAAAATATAATGAATGTAATTTATTTAATAGAAAACGTTTAATTGCGACCCACCCCAGATAGAATACGTAATAGTTGACGTAATAGGTTTGCGACACTGTCGCTTCACCATAGAGCGTGTTGCTGGAGGTCAGAGAGGCATGATGGAAAGGAGCTGACAATATACTGACACATTCACGTTGACATCTGAATTACACATTTATACGTTATTATCCATTGTCCACTGCGTATGTAGCAACCTGTGTTTATTATATATGCTAAGGATATTTTCAGAGAAGCGGCATTGCAATCTGGTAAGATAGCTAACAGTTAACGTTAGCTTAGTTGGCTAGGCTAGCTGCTCGGATACGGTACTATTACATGGTTAGAGGTTTGTCTTAAGTTTTCTAGCAATGGACAACAACACGCAATGGTCTGGTGGTTTCAAGTCGGGCCTGGGAAATCTGTTTGGAGGCAGTGCGCCTGAATATTCCAACACAGAGCTGGCTGGGGTACCGTGTAAGTGTTTACGTGTTTGCTCATCATTTTCAGCCACCGCTATATAATATATAACGCTATCGATGGTATATCGTTCTTATTCATTGCACTGTTACACACGGTTTATGTTGTAATTCCTTTACAGTAACTGGGATGAGCCCGCTTTCGCCTTACCTCAACGTTGACCCTAGGTACCTAGTACAGGTAAGGAAGTGTAAGAAATAGCGTGATAATTACTTATTATCCCCATTATTGTTTTGGCCACAATACTGTTTTGTTCTTGTGTGGATTTTTGCTTGGATGTGTTTCAGGACACAGATGAATTCATTCTCCCAACAGGAGCAAGTAAAACTAGAGGGAGATTTGAACTGGCTTTCTTTACCATTGGAGGCTGCTGTATCACAGGTGAGACGTCACAGCTGCTTAAGCTGTATGACTCATTAGCAAGGCTCTTGTCAAGCCAAAAATGGATTTAACTAACATTATTTTCTATTTTTTTTTTATATAGGTGCTACATTTGGAACATTAAATGGTCTCAGGATGGGACTGAAAGAGACCAGGGACATGGCGTGGTCCAAACCTCGCAACGTGCAGTAAGTCTGAGGGAATATAGGAGTGTGGGTTTTGTATTTCAGACAAAGTGCTAAACCTCCTAAAACCTTTTTCTAGGATTCTAAACATGGTGACCAGACAGGGTGCATCGTGGGCCAACACATTGGGTTCTGTTGGTATGGATGTACCTAGTTGTCACCTTGACATATCACAATATTAGCATAGTGATATTCTACATACAATACATGCATACCATACATACATACCAGTTTCTCCTTTTATTTTCGATTGCTTCTGGATAACGTGTTTGTTTTTCATTACAGCATTGTTATACAGTGTTTGTGGTGTGGTGATCGAGAAGGTCAGGGGAGCAGAGGACGATATTAACACAGTGACTGCAGGAACACTTGCTGGAATGCTCTTTAAATCAACAGGTGTGTGTGTGTGTGTTCCATCTTTTGAATATGTGTTGCATTCTCTTGTCAAACTGCAATAATACACCTTAAATACTTGTGAGCAGCAATGTTTAAACCAACACGTGGTTGTTTTTCTGTTATGGTTTACCCATAATCCTTTATCTCTCTAGGTGGCCTGAAGGGCGTTGCTCGTGGAGGTCTGGCTGGTCTGGCCGTGTCTAGTGCCTATGCCCTCTATAACAACTGGGACCGCCTCACTGGCTTCTCATCCTCCAAGATGTACTGAATCGCCACAAGAATGGGCTAAATATAACCATATTTAGCTCCTTCCTAAATGACCATGCACACTTCTTTTAACCAGGTCGCTAAGGGGAGGACTCAAATCCTGTGTATAGTTCGATGAATTTGACTTTTGGTCCTTGCATAGCCACCGCCCGCTTACCTGCATTCAAGGTCACTGCAGGGATAATGGAAAATAGAACTCTTGAAAATACTGACTGTTTCTGACTTGGATCTTCACACTTGATCTAATCAGGGGCCATAATTGCATATATATACCTGGCTGGGCTGGAATGTTGTGTAATGGTGTGTAACTTTAGTATGTACAATTGTGTAATGACTAAAATGTTAAGTTACATTGGAGATTTAGTTCCTAAAATACTGCAAGTGAAAATAAATTGTCTTAGTTAATGATGTTTCAGTTAAACAAGCCATTATACATGTGGTTATTATGGTGTATGCCTTTCACTTCATTTATTTAATACATAAAGTATCTCACAAAAGTGAGTACACCCCTCACATATTTGCAAATATGTGAGCATATCTTTTCATGTGACAACAA
>JAODUK010000011.1:1942843-1965375 GCA_027564635.1 Typhlichthys eigenmanni | reverse complement strand
CAGGAGTTCCTCAAAGTGTTCCTTCCACCGCCCAATTACCTCCTCAGTTGGGGTCAACAGTGTCCCATCCTTGCTGTCCCATCCAATGGATTTGTATTAAACACATTTTCTTAAGGTCTTATCTCACAATCCCTTCTACCAACAGTATATAAAAACACACAATATGTGTTTAGGTTTGATACTTTAAATTACTTTTGACTTTTTTTAACTACTTTTGACTTAATTATTTAATTTATTATTATTATTTACATGAAAACGAGGCAATAAAAGTGAAAAAACTTTATTGTTCCTTTGATGTATTTTAATGACATTTTCGATCTCACAGTAATCCTAGAAAATGTACTGCAAGATAGACAACAGTTTAGTCTGAACATTCTGTCATCAAATAAGTGCTGCAGCAGAGTATACCACGTTCTAAGAGTAAAGTGTTTGCCTTGGTGTGTCTCTTTCACAAAAACACTAAACAAGTAACTTGAAACCAAAAACCGAATATACAGCATAGTGCAGCATTGCTAACACTAGTGCTATTGCCAAGGGAACAGCAGCTAGTATTTAGCATGACAAACAGTACTGTACTATTTTGAAGTTCCTGTAAGTGTTCTGCAAAAGATGGCAGAAGGAGATTAACATGCTGTATTATGGTCTCATGCACTACAAAGTGTGTCGTAGTCTAGGTACTGATCTAACTAGCTAATAGTGCATTCAGTGTTGATGTTGATGTCCCTTTTTAAGTATTATGTGGTGAATGGGTGTGTCTGCGTGCTCGCAGGTTCGCATGTCTGTGTAAATCATTACTATTTTCACGTTATAATAACAACATTGTTTTGAAAACAAATAAAACATACAACATCAGCAACAGGTGATGTACACTAAAATTATACAAAATTAAATTAATTATAACTTTCACAAATTAAGATGAACATGATTTCCCCGTTTGTTGAACAGAGCATGGTTTATGTTTTGGTAGGGAATAAAAAGGATACAAAGAAAACACCAGCTAAACACAATATGGTCTACATCCAACATTATGGAGTTACACACCCATGGCATGGTTCGGTCTTAACACAAATCCCTTATGATAGCCACAAATAAAAGAAAACAGTTAATGTGAGAACACAGCCAGCCAGTGCAAACGCAGGTTGTTTTTCACATGTATGAGTGAGGGAAATGCTAACAGTTTTAGCTTAGGGATCTTTATTGCTTGGTGGTGCCTTGAGGCCTCTAGTTGCACTGAGTAAATACTGACATGCCAAAACTAGGTTTGGGGGGCAGCGGTTGAAACATAAGGGCTGAGCGGGGGATTGACTTGTGTATTCACAACGCACAGTAAGCTTCACAATTCAGGAATTCAAAAGTAAATGGGTCAAGGGGGTCAATTACCTGAAAAAGAGTTCCATGTTCATTGTTTGTTGTCTGTTACTGCGGTACTTTTGTCTGTTTTACTGTTGATTTGGGTAAATCTGCCATTTTGGGTTGCTTCCGTCTTTACTGAATCACATTCAGCGCAGATTGTCATTGGTTAGAACCACCACTGGAATCCGAAGGACATCAGAGGTTCTGAGTGATGAGGGTTATTATGAGATAGCTTCATGATAAACAATTATGGGATTCCCCTTATCCAGGTAAGTCCAGCTTGACAAAGTTGTCCGGTGTGACTGACATTTACAGTGTTCAAGCACTCAACAGAAACCGAAGACGTAAAATAGCATTAAATCCGATTGCCAATCACAGCAGCCCCTGACTGTTTGGCTGGTAATACAGATGAGGAGAGAGAGGAGAGGAGCCTCATGTATTATATAGTGTGACAACGCATAGCTGACATAAAGCACTGATAAATACTGTAAATGGTAACAGGCTCACGTTGAGACAGAAATGTTCGAGGATTACACCGATAAGGAGATTCGGCGCAAATTACCTCCAGGGTGACAAAATCACAAGGATGATAATGAGGTTTATCTGCCTGCAGTCACATTCATGATACCAGCTGCATGAAACAGACAAATGAGGAGGGTCCATTGTCCAGGTGGGTACAGTATTTAGGTATGAAGCAGACACTGGACAGGTGTGTGTGTGTGTGTGTGTGTGTGCGTGTATCCTTGAATTACACAATGAGCGGTCCGCGATGTTTTGGACTCTGGCCCTCCATTGTCTCCGCCCCTTGCTCCTCCAGATTGATATTACTGGTGGAGGCATGGTGGGGGAGGGGCTCCAAAACAGACCTGTATGCCCCGAGATACATCAGACCTAGACCAGAGAGATGTAAAACAGGTTGTAAATACATCAAACCTCAGAGATGACCATAGAATTATATGGTGATGACAGGCTTTGGAGCTCTGCTGTAATGTCGCCATCTAGAGGCAGCTAAAGCAAGCACAGCCTGAGGCAGGGTGACATTTCGTCAGTCTACCACTAGGGACATGAGAGAATGGCGCTAATGAATGGGAAGCGGTAGGGTGGGCACATTAATAAAGACCAGACAGCATGTCTGTGCTGCTGATCAAGCTGTCTGTATAGACTACAGACACGTGTGAAAATACACACTGAGGGGAAGTAAGTGGAGAAAATAAAAAACTAAATCAAAATAAATACAAAATAAATAAGAACACAGCAATAAAATAAAAAGTTGGAAATGTCTACTGCATTTTAATGTTGCACCACCCTGATGGATAATCCCACTTAAACCTGATGAAAACTCATGTTGGAAAGATGTTAGATTAAGATCTACAACACCCATAAGACCAAGAGGAGCGGTGGTAGCAAGCACACATAGTACAACTAAATACTACAACATTATGCACGGCCTCATTGATTTTGAGGCAATGAATCAGTAGAGGAAGTTATTAGTTATTAGTACATGTCTCTTTCAGATGGTTTCAATATTCATACTTGATGTTAACCGGTTTCCTCTGCATCTCTCAGTCCCTGTCTGTCTATATGCTGTTAGTTCAGTGGTCGTTGCCACGGAAACTTGGCCTTGGCCAGCACCAGTAACATAAACAATAGATAAGCCAGACAAGCAGAGAAACACACACTGACACTGTTAATATAATATATAGTTAATATAATATACCGGTTGTAAAATACCTATGCTATAGTCATCATTAAATAGTTAAATAGTAGCGGTAAAAACAGTGGTTTCCTACACCTCACTCACCTCCTTGACTACATTTTAGCATTTTACAAAGTTGTGCGATGGGCGGAGTCTGGCTCAGTCAGAGCTGGGGTGAAGTTAACACTTTAACGTCAGACATGAGTGAAATTATATTTTGGCATTGTGATGTGGACCCGTTCATCCTTGACGGTGGTATACGCTCACTTGTTGAAAATGTATCAGGAGACAAAGGGCAGCATAAAACGTAACAAACACGCCATGGAAAAAAGACGATGAAAACGTTAAGTGCGTGAGCCTTACGTCCTGTCTACCAACTAACTCCGCACATCTCCGTACCTAGTCCTCAATATGCACTGGGCACATATCCCCTTCTGTCCGTCCAGAAGACAGGTGGAAGACAGCAGAATATGGAGCGATGGTTGGAAAAGATAAAGAGAGAGGGGGAGAGGGAGAGGGAGACAAACACGTTTACAAGACAAATAGAATGCAGCGTCGCACAACAACATCAACAATAGCACAACAATGGTCGTGGTTCCACTCTTGGGGCGGACGGGGGTCACGGGAACACACCAATACAAGACAGAGTTGCTGCACTCATGCAATGTAAGAGCCACCTGGTTGACATACTCTGAGCTAAGGGTGGGCAGCATGATTATGCATTTTACACCAGATCATGTATTGTAACATGTTGACAGTACCAATTATGCTGTATAGAAATGGTACATATTCAAAATGCAAGTGTTTGCAGCCACGTTTATGATGTATGTCAAGGCAGCTCATAAAAGCAATGTGGCATTCAGTTTTACTTAAAACTTTACTTTAAAACGAAGAAATCTTACTGCAGTGGCATACTGTAAATGAGTCATTAATCACTCAATAATTAAATAAATGGCATGCTCTGTGTTTCTTATTTTCACTATTATTATGAAAATGATCCTTTCATTTCTCATTGCATTTAATTCATATGTTAATAACCTAATTAAGGATATACTGGAACTAGTGTGTCCCATCCAGTGGTGCACGGTGAACACTGCAGAGGAGCAGAGAGATGATACAATGGGAGATGGGGAGAGCAGGAGAGAGGAGTAGAGAGACCAAGGGGAGGAGGAGTAGGGGAATGAGATGCAGATGTTTGGCTAAGCGGCTCGGCGCTGGCAGACACCGAACATGAACTTGCACTCTCGGATAGACTGGACACACACACACACACCCACTATACATTGTACAAAAACCACAACAACATGCAAAGTACACACTCGCAGTGAACAACTCCCAACCGGTCACGCATCCGTACACACACACACACACACACACACAACAGATATGTTGCTAGGGGGAAATGTTAAACTGCCCTGCTCCCTCCCTTGTCCTAACAGTATATTAGACTGCGTTTGCTACAAGTTCAATGAACGCGAACGGCAGTTGACTGAACAGCAGGTTACGAAAACAGGGCTGTCCATATAGGCTGTGGGTTGAACAACGTTCACATGGCTAACAACAATGCTGCTGTATATTGTTGTGTTTCAGCTGTACAGATGCACAAGATGAGAGTAGAACCGCCTCTGTTGGTGCATAGTGCACCAACAGAGGTGGTTTGATTGAAAATAATACAGTATGTCTGCACTGGTTATCTGAGTTTAGATTTAGATTTCATGCATTTCCTATCAGGCATGCATTTAACATCTATTAATATGGTAATGAAAGCAACATTTGGTACTGTTACTAAATAATGATGATGACAATACTCACTAATAGGCTACTTATAAAAAGCCATAAGATTCCTAATATGCCGCTCCATTTCTAACACGTCACTGAGCAACACTCGCCATGCCTGATGTTCATTGAACATTCAAAACATTCAGTCCACTGAACGCACCCTACGCTTATATGTTTGCACGTAGCCCTACGTCTACAAATGCGTTACTATTACCGTGTGCTCTGCACTTCCTCCCATGTGGTTTCTCCTCTCACCCCCCCTTTCCCTGCCTACCACCACGCCCCCCAAACTCTCCTCAGCTCTGGTCCACGTTCCAGAAGCTGCCACTCACCGGCGAATCGGCCATCGGAAGCCTGCTCATTATCCAGCCCCAAAGAGGGCGTGTCACAGAGGGCGACGCCCTGATTGTTATTGGCCAACTCTGGACGCCTGCTCCGCCCACCTGCAAGCGAGGGCAAAGGTCAAACAAGAGCGGCCAGGCACAGCGGGGGGAGGAGGGTTGGGGGGTTGGGCTGATAGGCCATGCTGGAATGGCAATCGTTAACTTATTAAGAAGTAATCAGGCTTAAATGAAAGTAATAATATAAATGATATATATCAAGGCAAAATAGATTCTGTGCAAAACATAAAGGTTTGCAACGTTCCTGCCTTTTCTAGCATGACCAGAAGCAAAGTGAATAAGATCCTGTGTATGGCATAACGTGTGTGGGTGCCAGCTCGTGCGCATCATGCATCGACTACAGCACAGGGCGTATGCGGAATGGCATGTCAGCGTTTGTGGCTCTGTGGATGGCAGCGCAGCACAGACAGAGCACAGGAAGACAGGCGGTGGGAGCAGAGCTCGTGCAGATGCCCATACACGTGCGTGCAAGCATACTATACATCCCACATGTGGACATTCACTGTGTAGATCAGCACGGGCAGGCCAGGCAGCAGAGGTTCCTCTCATTTCTCCAACTGGTAGGTGCAGTTAAACCAAGGCAAGTCAACTACGGTGCTCACTGTTCATTATAGTGTGGCCCAAGGCTTCTGATCTGGGATATTCACAGATCTCTCTCTCTCTCTCTCTTTCTCTCTCTTTCTCTCTCTCTCTCTCTCTCTCTCACTCACACACGCACTCTCTCACACACGCATTCTCTCACACACACACACACACACACACACATTACACCAAAAAGTATACATTTCCAGGGTTCAGCATTTTGCATGTATTACAAACCCTTCAGTTTCCTCTCCTACACACGCACACACACACGCACACACTTGCATGCACACACGAACACACAGACACAGCAGTTCAGAAGCAGTGCACGGGGCAAAAGGAGGCTGTCGTTAAGTCACCTTTAAGGGTCTTAATAAAGGTGAGCATGCAGAACACTGAGAACTGAAAGCAGGAACAGAAATAAAATGAAACCTGTTTTAATCTCACACACACACACACATAAATACATGTACAAACACATACAGCCACATAAACACGACATTACAGTGGGGTGCAAAACATGCACATGCAAGCCAAAAGCATGGTCTGCAATACATGGGTGAGAATTTCAGTGTAATTCAGTATTATAAGTGATTCAAGCTTCCAGCCATCGAGCTGTGCTAAGAAGAACTCTGGTTAGATTTTGAAATTGATATTAGTATTAAAACTACATTAGTAACAGCGTTGGTATGTTACTTTTTAAATGTAATCCGTTACAGTTACTAGTAACCAGACTAAAATTATAATCAGTAACATTATTTTTGGATTAGCTCATTTTAGTAACATAATCTGATTACTTTCCATTGCAAGTAGATTACGCCACGCCCAGAGCCATGCTTTTTTTCAATGGCGGATTGTGGAGCGATAAAATAGTTCCCGGAAATTCAGGGGATCAGATAAAAGTAGTAATGTATTTCAATTATTGATTGATGTTAATGAAAGGTTAATAAGAGAACAGCTGATTGTTTTATACATTTTTCTTCTGTAAACTTCTCTTTTAAATTTGAAAGTAGTCCTGTAAGTAATCATCTCATTTAAAAAGAATACCTGTCTAATTCCACTATTTTAGCTGGTAACTGTACTGCATTACAATTACAGTTGTTGTTTTTTTGTGTAATATGTAGTCAGCTACTTCCCAACCACGATTAGTAATATCTATACTATAAGAGTGACATGAGTTCCCTTAATATTATGTGTTATGGTATTGTAAGATGATTATATAGAATTTATCAGAAAACAATGCTTAAACACTCACAGTACAGAATTTGAAGGTAACTTTAAATAACTTGAAAACGTTACATATTCCTCCTGAGTTCTATACTTTATAAACTGACAAATAATTGTGACAGAGTAGGTCACTGTCTTAATTATCTGCTTTACTTCTTTACGTGGCCTCAAGAGTGGACAGGAAGATGACAGGATAGGAGTAAGAGGGGAAAAGGTTTGTCAACATATTTACCCTTCTCGTCAGACGGGGAGGGACAGTCCTCTTCTGTGACATCATTTCCCTAGCAACAAGATCAAAAACAGGAAGGTTTGTGGGGCTCCTATGTATTTTTAATTCTGATTAACCGACAATAAAGCAGATGTTCTCACTCAGCCATTTTGAGCGGACCTTCTTTACATAACATGGGAGAATATTGGTCATTTAACAACTTGAGGTGATATAACCACAAAACACTACAACATGAACTTCATTCACCTCTGAGTCCTGCTCCTCAGACACAGCTACTGAGTAGTTTCGTTCCTTTGGGTCGATGGAAAGTTCCTGAAGAAACAGAGACAGACATGTATATACAGGGAGATCATCCAAATATATTTTCCAAGACACAAACTGCCCTAATGTACCAATGCAGAAACCACTTAAGCATGACCCCCTGCTGGTTACAAGTGGTATAACAACCTCCATGATCGAACGTGACTGGACACTTCTTACATGTCAGTCAAAGTATGATACACACAGCTGTAGCTAAAAGTAAATCATAGGTCTCTTTAAAGGCAGGGTCATTTATTCTTGAGAACGCTTGCTAACTTTGAGCTCAAATCAAAACAATATCCCTCCGGCCTCCGCAGCCCCGCCCCACACATTGAAACACATTGTGAAGCAAAGCGTAGTAATACGGCTGTGTTGTTGGGAACTGTGTTCACCACTTTGTTTATGTTCGTATTTACGTCTTTTCAACACGCACAGAAAACAGTAAGCTAGTGAAATGCGAGGACATGTTTGTTAAGTTTGACAAGAAGTGTATTAGCATAACTCAAATAGACCCATCATTACGATGTCTTTGTAAAGGACCACCCCACCCCCTCACCCCGTCCTGCTGGGAGGGTCCTCGGCTCTCCATGGGAGCGTCTCCCTGGTCCTCCTCCCCCTCTGCGTCTCCCCCGTCCTCCCCGTCGGGCTCCCCCTCTCCCCCGGCCAGGTAGCACCCTGACATGGAGGACATGGTGTCAGTGCTGATGTGGGAGTGCAGCGAGCGCGACGAGGCCATGGACATCACCGACTGGGCCAGGCTGCTGATCACCGGGTCTGACAGACACACACAGACTCATGTCAGGGCCGGGTCGAGGGTCATGGGATCAGACCGGGCCCCCCCCCGTCCATTCAGATGAGGGTCATTGCTCTAGTAATACTCTGGTGTGTTCTATATAGCCCAGTACCCACATCTATAATGGAAAGTGTGGTGAACCAGTGGTTTGCCAGAAGACGTTGGTCATAGATAGCATGGTTAGCGCAGTTAGCATAGCAATACTGTCTATTAAACAGCCATGAACACAAGAAAAACAATATTTGAAATAAAAGTAATACTAATGTTTTAGAAAATCATCTTGCGACACACTATTAACATTAAGTGACCATGTGTCCCTGTGTGTGTGCGTGTGTTCGTGTGTGCGTACCCTCAGGGGAGGTGATGGTGGAAGAGAGGGGGGTTCCAGTACAAGATGACTGATCAATGGCTCCAGACGAGGACAGGGTCAGATGTTCACTCTCTGGAGTCACACCACACTGCACACACACACACACACACACACACACACGTGCACACACACAGAGTATGTGTGTGTGCACACACAAGCACACGTGCACAAGCACACGCGCACACACAAGCACACGTGGCAATTGTGAACAACTGCGATATAACAAACATTTCTATATCTCCAACGAAGATTGAGGGATGTACACTCTCCGCCACACACACACACACACACACACACACACACACACACCCGCGCGCATACGGGCGCACGCACACACCTCCTGCTGATTCACGGCCAGTTTGCGACGGCAGACCTGAACCTCAGATTCACTGCAGGACTTCTCCTCCTCTTCCTCGGGCAGCACGGAGGAATTCTGGGAAAGCGACCTAAAGGAGTAAAGGTAGCAGGAGAGGGATAAAGAATAGTGTGACCTCTCTTAAGGAAATCAAGTTTGAACAAAGCATCTTGTGTGGATACGCATTAGCGTGTCTTTAGCTAGAATATGTGCGTGCATGTCATTGTTATTTGCAGGAGGTCCATATCACTGTATTTAAATACACTTTTGTGTTCTGGTTTTAAGCCATTTGCTTGAATTAGAGACCATTAAAGGTGACAGAAGCTGATGTTTAGGCCTAGAAAATAAATATTTATTTGTGGCGAAAATGTTTTGAACCGTGTACTCGCACGTGAAAAGGTGAGGCAACAGCTCAGTAGGTACAGTGTAATATATGTATAGCTACATAGAGTGGGGAAGCAGCCCACACCATTTTGTCTCCATATTTAGCACAGGCACTGCTACACACATATACACCACTAGATGGCAGTAGACAATCTAATAATACTGTTTCCAGGGGATAAATGAGAAATATGCAGGCCACTCACTTAGAACCACTCTTCTTGAGTTTAAGTCCCTGACTGGAGTTGGAGTGGTCTAGCGGGGAGAGGGAGCGCGCTGGGGCGGGGTGGGTCTCGCTGCCGTAAGGAGGAGCCGTCCCAGAGATGTGGCTGGGGCCTGAGTGGAGAGGAGGCGCAGCTGGGGAGGTGCTCAGGGGTCCGTTCAACGCCTCCAGGAGAGAAACAGCTTCGTAACCCGGGGGGATGTGCTCTGACGCCTGGCGAAGAGAAGGAATGGTAAAAGACATGTAGGAATACTGTACAATCTGCCAGTGCATGTTAATCCCATATACAATACGTATCATAAGAATACATAGAGTACCTATACAGTATGCAATATAGCCAGGGTTGGGAAGTAACTGATTACATGTAATCAGTCTGAAGAAAAAAAGTAATTTCAATCTATTACAGTTATCAGATAAAATAGTGGAATCAGATTACAGGTTAGACGATTAGACGATTACTTCTAGGACTACTTTCAAATTTAAAAGGGAAGTTTGCAGAAGACAAATACATTAAACTGTAAGGCTGTTCTCTTATTAACCTTTCATTAACTTCAACCAATAATTTTTCAATAATCATACTTTAATCTGAACCCATAAAAAACATATACGGTCACAAAAATGCGCCAATGCAGTAAATTTTTTAGGATGGCATTTCAAAGAACAATATTTAGGCGTGAAGTAATCTAGAAGTAATGGACGTAATTAGATTATGTTACAAATTTTAGGTAATACAAAATGTACGTAACTGATTATAATATTAGTCTGGTAACTAGTAACTGTAACGGAGTAACCATACCCAACTCTGAATATGGCTTATCTAAACAGATCGTCGCTCAATGCAAGTTTTGCATACCGAATGCTCTTCGGAGTCAGAGGTCTGGGAAGTGATGACAGGGTTAAAACTGCTGGGAGACAGTGGACTCAGCTTCTTTCTCATGGCTCGGATCTGCAGCAGAGCTCGAAACGCTGAGACAAGACAAAAAAAACAGGCGGATGCAATGAGATGTGATGGTGAAGCAAAAAATTACGTTGATCGCTTAGGTCTTTAGCCCATGCCACCCAATCTCGGGCAATTAACATTGTTTCTATTACATAGTTATATTATACAGTACTTGATAGAAATAGACATACGTAGTATAAAAGAATAAATGTTTAATCAAACGTGATTACTATAATTACGTAGATTAAATTAGTTAGTAGTTAAGTAGTTAACAGTCTTGTGTCAACCATGGACATTGAATGATTTATTAAGAGTATATCCATTAGTCTAATGGCAGCTACCGTGTCTGTGTTTGAGTGTGAAACGCTCTACACTCACGCAGTCTGCAGATGGGGCAGCAGTTGGCCTGGTAGCGCAGTGTGTCGGCGCATGCGTTGCAGAGACACAGATGTCTGCACGGCAGTATGAGAGTGTCGCGGACGTCCGACAGGCAGACCACACACTCGGCACTGTTGTCACTGATCTCATCATCTGCCACCTGCAGACGTGGCGTCGAAACACTAGAGATGTTAACACTGTCGAGCATTGTTCAGTCTAGCACATTATTTGTTTATTTTCCTGGGGTGTAATTACAGCTTCTAGCCAGAGGTGTCACTGTGTCACAATGTTGGCGGCGTTCCGTACCTTTGATTCCTGGCTGTTGTATTTATTCTCTATGCCATAGATCTCCTGCAGCAGATAACTTACACCGTCCACCTGCGAATCAGAATGGTAAACCAAGTCGTTTTTAGCTGGATGGAATATTCAGGGTTAACAAAGCTTTTAACTTGTGTCTTTGTAGTTGAGAAGTACATTTTACAAAGGGAATTTACTGTAAGTGGGAAGAAATAAAAATGGTATATTCACCACTTGTTTCTGTTTCAGAGGTTTTACACAGTAGCTCCCATCCATGTGCTGCCAAAAGATTACACCCGTCATTTTCGATTCTAACAGAATTTATGTGATTAAAATGTATTTTGCATATCGAGACTACATTACCTTCTCGAATGTAGCCAGGAGTACATGCGAGTGACCCATGTGATCTAATAAAAGAGCAGAGAATACAAAATGATGTGTGTGCACGTCAAGTGACATCATCACAGATGTTGAGCCGATCACAGTAACAATAACTGCAATAGCGGGTGCCCAACCTTTAGATGGTACTGTTCCTAAGTGTCTGGTTCCTCTTGAATACAACTCACCTTCCCCTTCATCTACCACAGCCTGGACCACCATAGGGAAGACCTCCTTATCCATATCAAAGAGCAGCTGACAAGTAGGGAAAACATTTAAATACGACTTAACAAGTCTTAAATGAACAGAAAATAAATTGGCAGTGGTCCTTGTGCACAGCACCTACCTCCTCATCAGCCCATTCACTGAGGTTCACAGAGTGTGAAGGCAGACAGAACTGCTGACTGACCCCCCTCTTGAAGTGGACCGTCTCTGACTGTAGAGAGCTGTCCTGGGGAAGGTAACTACACAGCGCGCGCTCATTATATTACGATAGTACAATATGTAGTAGTGTTCAAATACGATCGAAAATAGTCAAAGCACACATGTATGTTTAACCTCATTTTAATTTAAAGCATATTTGTGTCTTAAATCATAACAATTATTTATTATATATATATTATTAATATATATTAATATTTATATTAATATTATATATATATATTAATATTATTAATATATATATTAATTATATATATATATATTAATATATATTAAAAAATTAAGAGACCACTGCAGCAGTTTCTCAGATTTTTACTATTTATGTTTACACTTTTTACTTAGAATAGTTTTTATATTTTGATTTATAGAACATTGTTATTAAAGTTTTTTTTTTACCTTTACAGTAAATGTATACTATAAAACCCTTTAAAATGTGCTGTGGCCTCTTAATTATTTAAGCAGCTATACGGTACAGTATATATACTGTATATATTAGGGCTGGGCAATATGGACCAAAAATAATATCCCGATATATTTAGGTTGAATACCGATACACGATATATATCGGTATTTTCTATACAGTGGGATAAATGTTCAGGCATATAGAAAAAAATTGGAAACCCGACGGAAATGTGACATTTTTTTATTTTTAGCGACATTAATTGACATGTAAGCTTTCTCTGGTGTCTCCGCCCCTTTGACACTCTGGTCGCACTAAGTGCAGGCATGGAGGGAGAGACGAACAAATCAAAAATGTCATGAATAAATGCATAATATAACGATATCAATATAAACGATATTGTCTAATTTTATATCTATTTTGAACAAATTCCGATATACCGATATACACCGGTATATCGCCCAGCCCTAGTATAAACGTATATAATTTTCTTTCTAAATCGTGAAGTCATCTCATGACCTAGTCATGCATACAGGCAGGCATGCACATGTCAGGCTGAGAAGCAAGCCTTCTGCTCAGGTAATTAGATTGTCTTGCCTCCTTGCCCCCACACACACACTCACATTGGCACTCCATTATGGAACTCCTCTATAGCCTGGTAGTAGATGGTGATGGCCACCTGTGTGTCGGCGTCAAACGTGAACTCAATGTTGTAGCAAGCCCGGTTCTTGGGGGCCACCTCCTCTCCCGGCAGCTTCAGGTCCTCGCTGCACCTACATGGAAATATGCATACTGGAATCTGAGCCTAATCCCAGCTCCATTAGCTAGTGATTGAACCGTTAAGAGAATGTGTGGAGATGACAGTTCTAAAAACAAAACTGAAATGTGATTCTGTGATTCTAGGTTCTATTAACACACATGGTGGTGTTAGGCCGTGGTCACATTAAATTTTTCATTCTGAAATCACTTCGTCCCCCACAACGAATATGAAAGTTGATGTAAACACACCTGTTTGGCACTAATATCATAT
Organism: Typhlichthys eigenmanni; assembly: GCA_027564635.1. NCBI lineage: Eukaryota > Metazoa > Chordata > Actinopteri > Percopsiformes > Amblyopsidae > Typhlichthys > Typhlichthys eigenmanni. Next base: position 1,951,822 of record JAODUK010000011.1, on the reverse strand, counting down.
CAATTGTGCCAAAGTTCACAGGAGCGGCGGCACTAAATTGCTCTGCATACTGTATACATGCAGAACCTTTTTCTGCAGTCTGCGTGTGTCTGAATAGGATTGAATAGAATGTCAAAATAGTACAACGCCAACTTTAGGATTGAAAAGTCAAGTCAGTTTATTTATAAAGCACATTCAAAAACAGCCAATGCTGACCAAAGTGCTGTACACATCAATAAACCACCGTTTTGGATGTGCTAAGCGATGACCACACATGATAATGTCTTTCTGGTTTGCTTGAAAGTACCAGCTTCCTAGGCACATTAGAAGCATGTATTTTAGACAAAAAAAAAACAGAATACAATCCTTCTGATTGTACTTGTTTCTGGTTATTTGCTTAGTGCATCCAAATGATCATTTTCATTCAGAGCACCTGTAAGTCTGAATCTTATTTTATAATTTGAGATAAGGAAACTGTCAGGGTTTAACAAAAATTCCACATTACTTACTATATGTTCTTGTGAACTGGATGTTGTTCATAGCAAAAATAACAGTATTGGATAACACAGCTGTTGTGATGGCATGTTCATGTGTTAATTTAGTAGAGGCACATACCGTACAAGCCTTAGTGTGTCCTTACGGATGTTTATAAGGCTTCGTAACGTTTTCACTGGTTCCTGGGGTGGCGGAGCCGCATAGGGGAACTAGAAAGTAAAAAAACGAAGGCAATTACAAAATGTAGACGACATGTTTTACATTTAAATCATGAAGCTGGTAGATCAGCTCATGTTTAGTTTTTAGGTCGTTCTCAAAAGAGCATAATGTCTCCTCAACATTTTTCTATATAGACTCCAGACAATTGAGATTTGCACAGTAGTCAAGGCTTAGACCTGGTCTAACCGAAACACAAAAAGAAATGTCCAGAAGCCTATCCATCATCCTGGCAGCTGCTGCTGACAATTGCTGTCTCAGAGAAAAACCCTGCCCTGTCTGTTCCACAGCCAAACCTAACCACTAAGATAACTCATATTAAATATTAAAAAGTTTAATCCGTTATTTCTGCATGGATTTTTGTTCCTCCGCCCCCATCCGAGGAAATAACACCGTTAACATCATTCTTTGATGTTTTCTATACTAGTCAGGCCAATTACTAGGTTTGTTATGCTCCTGCGCTTTGGAAACCTAATATTTTGTAGGATGTTAGAGGGGGCTTGACCAACAACTCTCTATTTTGTGTTTCAAATCCATATAAGGTACACCACGTAAATCCACCCTTATCATTGCATGTTTGCCTTGTCTTGAGTTACAGTGTGTGAGCAGTTTAGAGCGCTGCGGGGGTCCGCAGGAGGAGAAACATGCAGAGCCTGCAGGAGGATGTGGTTACCTCAGCACACACTGCTACCCACCCCCCATCTAAACCCACAGGAAAGGGTAGCATGGAATTTTGGCTTCCCTCTGTGTGTGTATGTGTGTTTGTGTGTATGGTGGGGGGGGGGGGCTGAATGGCGAGTCATGGCATGCACACACACACACAGAGTAAGACTGAAAAGATGTTGAAAAGAACCATTGATTCAAGGTCAGAATAAGCTAGTAAGTCTTATAACTTGTGAAAAGTCATGAGAACCATCCAGACGCACCCAAAGACCTAAATTCAGGGTCGTAGTTTCCTCTGCGGCTTTGTCTCACTCTAGTCTGTCTCTCTGAAACATGAAATGACTCTGTGTGTGTGTACATGTCTGTGTCTCCATTCCCCTGTCTGTTCTCACAGTGCTAATGGTAAGGTAATGGTCGGTTAGTGTCTAAATGTGTGATGTGACCAGAACCTATAATAACAGATGCTAGCTGCTAAACAAAGCACAGCAACCACGAAAATGTGTTGACCAGTCACAATTAACCCTATTGCTAAAAATACAAAACACAAACATTTTTATGGACATACAACACACATAGACAGTGATTTAACAAGGTCTATAATAAAAATGCTCTAGACAGTACACTGTATACACAGTACAATATGTGAGATACACACACGCGCAGAAGCAGCAAGTTGGGTTTACCCAACACTATGAGACGAGAGTACAGCTTATGTCTCACAATATTCACTACAACCAGCTCAACTTTTTGAAAACAGAAGGGAGATTATTAACCTTCATATAACCAGGTAAAAAAAACAGCACGTCTAAATGCATCCCATGTCTAGACAGACAAAGCGATTTGACTGAGATTAGAGAGGTGTCATTCTCCCATTTGCAAATGATAATACCCATTCCAAATCTGTGTGTGATATTCTAAATATAAATTTAAAAAAAAAACAGAGGATTCTCAAATATCACTTTCCTCGTTTCCCTGTTAATTTGTACCAGTCATTTGTTCGACAGTCATCAATGACATGAACAAGTCATCAAAGGTAATTAACCACTTATTTGTCAATGGCCTTTCAGCAATGGCAACCAGCTGATTTGATTCAAGTAGTGTCACAAGGAGCAGTAAGAGAATACCAACCGGAACTGGTCTGGTTCCTAGGAAGTTAAGGTCTGTGTTCTCGCCAAACAGATAGCCCTCCGGGTGCGTTGAGTCAAACTTCTCTCCCCCCATGATGAAGTGGCTAGCAAAGTAGCTCCCTGTACACAAATTGCGGTTAGTTCAGAACTGGGGGTCTGAAAAATATGACAACAATGGTCCCCTTGACAGGTTGCATCAGATGGCCAGGGCTACTCAATTTCCCTCTTGCTAACCTAGTCAAAACCAGGAGGCAGCTATTATAAACAACACATCTCATTTATTAGCCTATAGATGACATAGCTCATTAATCATGCTCATTCCATAAGTAGATTTATCACTTATTTTCTTAAATAAATTGTTTACTTCCTAACTTTACCCTGTTGCTTAACTTTGGCAGAGAGAGGATGAAGCCAGGTGGAGTAATAACAGGAGGGTTACCCATAAGTAGCACTTCCATGTTGTACATTAGCCTAAGTCACAGGCACCTAATATCATAAGAATATAATAGCAGCTTGGAGGTTGTGGGTGGCTTTAAACACATGTAGTAGCCTGCCAAGTCATCAGTCTGTTCCCATACAGGGACATCATGTGACTGATCTAAATTGGGTTCTATGAACTCTAAGGCACAAACATCATAGTTAGAAAGGCCAATATAGGCAGACTGATTGACTGTCTGAGACACAATGCAGAGTACAAAAACATACAGGTATACTTGCACAAGCACGCTAGCCTATATGATTAAACCAATGACTGAGCTACCTCCCATCCTCACAACACATTATTATTTACCGCTGATGGGGGGTGAGTTTAGCTGTGGTGCTGTTTAGTTACTACGGCTGACAGATCAGTATCACCAACAGCATTAGATCAATGTCATGTTATAACAACACTCCCATTCTATTCTTGTTAGTGGCAACAACGGCTGGAAACACTAGGCTAAACCACAGCATCATAGAGCCTGTGCCTAAAATGGAAATACAGTATATGATTTAAATCCAGTCAGATAAATAAACAGTTGGACAAATTGCTGCTGCTACTACCACATTTCACACTACACACACATTACATTTAATAAAAAAGCACACATTTCCAGGTATAGGTTGGGTATAGTGATTATTAATTAACGGAATCAAAACTGGATATGGCAGATGGATATGGCATGAAATGTGTTATTAAGAAAGAAAGGCATGCCTATAGGCCTAGCTAACATTATCTAAAGACATTCCTGAACCTAAATTCAGAAAACCTGTGGCATTCAGTACTGTAGCTTATATGCCACTTTGTTTCTGTTAGAAAAAAACAGCAATGGAATGAGCACCTTGGATGATGAACTGATAATCATTGCCTATTTTATTGTACTTTCTTAGTCTGTTTGTTGTTCTTATTGGGAAGATAGTTGCCATAAAAACAGTACGTCAATGACGGCAAAGCTACAAATGTGTTAGGCTAGCCTTTGACAGCAGCTGCGATGTGGAGCATCTCTCCACAGGTGGCTTAACTCCCGTTTAATGGCGGGGATGAATATCATGGGACTGTCCCTCAGTCACACTACCCTACCAAGGTAAGGGCGATATGATGGAGGTGGTGATTATTTTGCTAGAGTGAAGATGCAGGGCGATGCTACTGCATTGGTTTGCTCAACTTTGAATTATTCAAACACAACAGTTTAATTAAATAGCCGTTTTAACTTTTAACGCATCTAATTGAGGGACTCACTTACCAGATTTCGGCGGATAACGGTACACTGAATTGGATGGAATGTCCACTTCTTCCACACCTATGTTTTGTCTACTTGTTAAAGCTCCCATTTCCAGTAAAATTTAAGGACGAGTTTAAAAACATAACACAGTACATTTACTATTTAAACGTCTTCTCATTTTATATAATTAAACCCATGCAGTTCGTGTCGCCCTTTCCATTGCTGCTCGGTCCGAGGCCCTCTGAATGTGGCGGCTGTGTTGTGGCCGTTACGGAGATTACTTGTTCTCAGGTTGCTTATCCCTCCCTGTTGAACGGTGCCAAATGAAACATTGTTTTGAGGCAGAAAAGGCAGCAATCGAGCCCTTTAACGGCCAAACGTTTTCCCTGTGCGACGCAATGGCATCCCTATTTGAGAATTGAGAAAAAACATATCCCGTCCTCGGGTTTCGGCTATTTAACACGCAGTTGCGATGAGCTCGGCACCCTTTTCGGGCAGTTTCACGGGCATGGGATGTTGATGGTACCGTTGTTCCCCTTTTTTCCTGTCAGACTACTTCTATTGGTCCCCATGACGTAAGGCACAAATCCGTACCATGGTTTTGCGCAGTCCTATCAGCAGCTCCAAACCTAGCTGTTATAACGTGACCTTCCTACGCCAAATGTGTGGACAGCACTGACTGCAGTGCAGTGCAGTGCCACACTAGCCCACGACTGAGTATTATAAACGAGTGCAATGGATATAATACTGTTCACTAACGCAACAACTTGTATCAAACGAAGTCCTATTTAGCCTGCTTGTCCACTTGTCCATGCATTTAATTGCGCAATTTAATTTGAACATAAATGTTTAGTATTATTAATATGCCGATAATAATAGGTTTCTGACCCGTTCAATACGATTTTCACACAAACAACTACCAGTAATCTAACAAAGAGTTAAGATATATAAAATGTATGAATTATACATTTTGCGAAACCGTTTTGCAGTTGCCATTCAAAGCCATTAGGCGGCAGTGTCCGTTTTATTTGGGACACCAACCTACAGAGTAGCCAATAAGAGAAAGCCAACGAGAACGGAAGGAACCACTACTAGAGTAAAAAAAAAAAGAAGCTTGCCGCCATTTCATGTGCATTCAGATCGGGCCGTGTGCGCGGTGTTGCTTTTCGTTAAATTAGTCGTCAGTACGTATATCTGAATAAGAAATAACAATTCATCTTAACTTCGATGTTGGATACTTCCCGTCTTGGTCGGTGTGTTATCGCATTTTAAAGAACATGAGTTACGGTAGGCCCCCGCCCGATGTTGAGGGAATGACCTCCCTCAAAGTGGATAATCTAACTTATCGGACTTCGCCCGAGACGTTGCGTCGAGTCTTTGAGAAGTACGGCCGCGTAGGCGATGTGTACATTCCCCGGGACAGGTACACCAAAGAAAGTCGTGGCTTTGCGTTTGTACGATTTCACGATAAGCGCGATGCCGAAGACGCAATGGACGCTATGGATGGAGCGCTTCTCGACGGGCGGGAGCTTCGAGTGCAGATGGCGCGCTATGGTCGCCCACCAGACTCTCATTACGGTAGGCGTGGAGGTGGACCTCCCCGTAGATATGGAGGCTACGGGCGTAGAAGCAGGAGGTAAGAGACCACTTTCGTATGCTGTATTTATAGACTTTGTTTGGTCTAACGGTACAGCAACACATATAAGGTCCTCGTGTAAGCGGTGGTCCTGAATAAGGCATGGTTATATCTGGCAAAATATAATTATGCTAACGCGTTTGCCTTATTCTTAACAGCAGTTGTCACATGCCTTTGCAAGAGTGTTCTTTCACCCTCGCTAGGATGTGTGATTTAGTCCTGTCAATGCTTTCACTTTTCTCACTAGCCGTTCCGCAAGTCCACGTCGACGCAGACGCAGCCGTTCAAGGAGCAGGAGCCGTTCACGATCCCGAAGCCGCTCCCGCTACAGCCGGTCCCGGTCCTACTCCAGGTCCAAGTCCAGGAGCCCCCGGAGGAGCAAGTCCAAATCCCCCTCCAGGTCAAGATCCCGCTCCAAGTCTAAGTCCAGAAGTCGGAGTCCACCTTCCAAAAAAGGGTCTAAGTCCAGATCCAGGTCCAAGAGCAGACCCAAATCTCAAGAGGACAAGGGAACAGAGTCTTAATCCCAGCCTGCAAATGAGATGGTATTCATGGGAAGGGGTGGATTGCATTTGCTCGAGTGAATGTTGATGGGCGCCCATTCTGTAGATATCATAGATTTTCTGTGACTTTGAAGCTGCTAGCTAGTATTTATTAAGCACCAGTGCACAAAGCTGTAGAATACTACATTTATTATCTTATTTTTTTCAACTATGCAGCAGTTGTATACAAGGTCAAACTCATAAAATAATGCAGCTGGTCTAGGCAGTGGTTGCAATAGACAGTCTTATTTTGACAGACAGGGTCCTAAAAATTCCTCAATCTATTTTTAACCAGAATTATTATTTTTTAGGATAATATTAATAAGGTCTAATTAACAGTCTCTTAAGGCCCATTTATGCTACTGCGTGGGACTTGCGTCTTGCCTACGTTGTGTGAGATACGGCGTAGGTTCACCATGTTATGCTTATGCGTCGGCCGCTCGGACCTGTGCGTGTTGACTGCGCAAGCGATTGACGTGAAATGCGGATGTGCCATATCTTAAATGCGCCTGAATTAGAACACAAATTGAGTGTAAATGTTTTGAAATAAACATATAAAAATATTTCTTTGTTACACCAACATATTTCATATAAAATTATGTGTGCCGACACAAAATAGTATTATAAAAGACTGATTTTCGTTGCATTAACAAGGAAATGCCATAGGGAAGCCCACATCTTGGCTCCCGGTAGAATGCTAACAGTGTAAAAACTTTTAAATAAACATCTACAAATATTTATTTCCAGCGAATATCTTTGTTACACCAACATGTACCATAGGAAACAATCTGCAGACACACAATTGTTAAAAAAGACTAGTTTTCGCTGCCCAACAAGAAGGATTTTTATGCCGTAGCTTTGACGCAGAAGCATAAATGGGCCTTTAGTTTCACGTTAATCTCAATTTTACACTTTGACAAAGCAGGACAGAATCAGATTTATTTTAAACCCATGTAAATTACTATTTTGTTTGTTGTAAAGTCAGAATATTGGCAAATTGAAAAAGAGATCTCAAAACAAACTTTCTTGTTGCACGACATCTGGCAGGCAAAGTTCCGGTGCCTGTATTGGCACAACTGGCTATAGTTACACTGATCAGTGCATGTACATACACCCATAAAGTGAAACCAATACATCCTACCAACCGTAGTAGTCTACAAATTTAAGGTTTCAGCTGTTGAGTCCAAGATGCATCCGTAAACAGAGAGAAGCAAACATGTCAGTCAATGACGGAAAATTGCTTTATGTTGGTTGTGTTCAGCCACTCTAAAGTATGGGAACCTTTTCAAACAGACATATTGGCAATATGCAATGGTTGTATGAGCCGTGTCACCTCAAAGGAGGGTGGGTGGAGTTTGTGTGAATGTGAGGGATGGGGTTGCTTCACTCAAACATTCACCTAAATGTGGAATTCTTTCCTCCAAGCTGCGGAGTCCTGTTTGCAAAGAAAGGAGTTGGGGGTGTGGCAGTGTGAGAGCAGTTAGTGTGTGACCCGCCCGTCTGACCTGCCTGTTGCTGGGGGCGATGGCAGTTGCTAAGGAGCAGGTCGCCTTGGCAGTGGTTCGGGCGGTCAGTTGGTGTATGAGGTGGTGTGGTGAGGTACGTTCGCAGGACCACAGGCAGAGTGCAGAGCTGCTCTGCCTGTGGATTCCCCTGCCGCTCACAAAGGGACGGACCCCAAGGTTTGTTCTTAACAATATGCCCGAGTGAGTGTTACGGTCTTCTTTTCAGGGACGGGATCCTGCGAAAGTGTCAAGTATGTGCATTATCAGGGCTGTGTGTAATTGACAATTATAGAAGAGGGTACCCAACAACTTGGAACATCATGGTTGTTGGCTTCGGGTGGAAAAAATAATTTGGAACCCAATATTGTATTGAGCCATCGTTCAAAGCTGCTGTATTCTAATGCCTATCACTGTATTCTAATGCCTATCACTGTTCTCCCTTTCAGATGTCAGACGATTGAGTCTTTGCTGAGGACATCGAGAGAAGCCAAACACTGAGCGAGTGGACTTTATTGAGCACCAACTGATTACAGACCAAAAGGTTATTGGAATTTGGTCTAAAATGTTTTAATGAATTTATTTTTCACTTTCCAAGAAACGTCTGTAATCTTGTGTCATAACTGTTCATTTGGATGAGCATAATGAAAGGGATTTGTAAAGGTAAATGCTTTCTCCCTTAATAGTTTTGAGTTTGCGTATGGCGTGAATCTGTCACTTATTTAAAAGATTATTTAGAATATTTTGTTTTAATAAAATCAGTTTTTTGGAACCCTCTAGATGGATGTGCTGGATTTGTTTGTGTTTTGGAGTTGTTAAATGCTGTTAATGTTCAGAGTGCTACAAACGTGTATATACCACTGTTGGTGAATCATAATGTACAGTTGTATCAAATGTCAGTCCTCAGTTGTACCTGCTTTAAACATTTACCTGGCTAATCACTCAGCAGCAGCAGCAATTCCTTTCTGTCCATATTCTGTCTTGTTAAATTTGCCTTCCTATAACTCTAACCCTCTTTCTTGTATCTTTTGTGCACTAGGCGCAGTTGTGTAGCAGTTGAGTAATGCTGGTTAGCTGTTAAGATGCAGTGCGGTGGTGAGATGGTGTGACGTGTTGCGG
>JAODUK010000011.1:1927107-1941864 GCA_027564635.1 Typhlichthys eigenmanni | reverse complement strand
ACCTATAGCAACCAATTGACTTGATAAGCCTTTTAATTATTTATCTGTGTGTGTGTAGACCTTTTCATATTTTATTTTTACAATTGTTAGTTTATTGTATAATTTAAAATTATAGGCTGTAAATTAAAGGTGATGTCTGAAAAAGTGAGTATACCTGGGAAAGAATGTTCTGGTAACTAATATTTAACAGGTGTTTAATTTACCTATAATTTACCAATAACTACACCTGCTGTATACAAGCAATGACAACTACTAACAGACTATATTACAACATAGACATACTGTAAATGCATGTATATTTCTAGTAATTTCTTTTGGACTAAGCATCATTTTTACACACACTGTATATATAAATAACACACAAATCATGCTTTGTCAACCATACGTGACAGCTCATGTGACCCAGTCCGCCAATTGAGAGGGTTAACAACAGTAAATGTGGCTTCAATACTAACGTAATGGGCTTGTCCGTCCAAATGTGTTGCCTTAAAGCAACTAACAGATCATGTCAAAGACGCATTCTTTTTTTAATACACTGTATAGTCCATATATGGTATGTACTATGAAATGCATACCATATTTTTGACTTGATATTCTGAATCTGCTTAAAGGAATAATGCAAAACTGATGTAATATTTGCAGAATATTAAAAAAGGATTGTTGAGTATGTGTTTTCTTGCCAGGGTACAACGTGAACAGCTTGCGGCGATCTTCCAGCTGCTGAAAGAGAACCAGGAGACATTTGGGGAAGTGTCTGAGGGAGAGATAGAGGAGCAGCTTAAACTCTATTCTTTATAGGTTTTTGTCTTCAAATCCAATCTGCTGGGTGTGCTCTATGCCTGGGCGCTACATGGACTGTTTCACTACAGTACAATTCTAGTAGTCAAGCGACATGCATAATAGATTATAATTAACCAGTCAAAGTGAAAACCATTCCCGCCCTAACTGCACAATCATTACACTTTGTATTCTATGTATTTTCTTGTCATTGTTCTATTATGTCATCTTGAGTTGTAAGCAAATGCAATACAGTAGCACATACTTTATTGGAAATCAAGGCAACTATTATCCAGGTACTTTATGTAATATAAATGATAAAGTGATTAAGTTACTTTTATGCGTCCTGTCAAGCAATTTAACATAATTTTATGAAGTGTGTTTTATTAATGCTGTAAAAGTCCCTTTACTGTATCTGGGACTGACAGCTATGGAACCTGTATCTACTTCTGGTAATTTAAAACAAATATAAAATTAACCTAGTGTCCAATAAAGAGGAAATGTTTTTTACAATGGTAAATATTAATTCAATATGTGTAACTGTAATTATGATATTTATCAATTTTCAGAACAGCCACACATGGGCTGCATTTTCTGAATTGTAAACGTCTAAACATAAGTTTTACATAACTTTTAAAGATGAATTGCACTTGGAAAATCAATGAAGCCAACAGTGTATATTGTTAGAATGAAAGTGCAATGAAATCCACACATTGGACAGCTAGAACAGTTTTTATTGCTTGTGTTTTACGTTTTTGTACTTAGTAATATAGTCTTGAGAATGTCTGTTTAGTTTGATCTTTTTATCATGTTTGTTATGACCTAAAGAGACGCTTTGTGTGTGAGAATGTTGTCCGTAGTATATTCAAGATTTCCATTCATCCATCTCAACCGTTTGTCCATTAGGGTCACGGTGGTCAATATTTAATCAATTTAAATTGAGTTTCTCTTGTGTTTTACAGAGGTGATTTTAAAGCCTATATGCAATTGGCTGTGTGTTGTGTTGTAGGCTAAATTGATATACATTGTTTAAATTATTAACTTAATTTACATACGTTTAGAAGTTTTGTTAATATATTTGGGTGTCATGGTCATCTGCTCTAGTAACTATTCTAAATGTTTGCAAGGCATGCCTGAAATCCTATACATGTTAACACAAAATACATACATGACCGGATTAAGCCACTAGGGGGCCCCTCAGATAGCAAATAACAAGCCCCTATGAGAGGAGCAAATATACCCTTCTCTGGGCCATATTGCCAAATATGGCCCAGAGAAGTTTTTTTTTATGCTTGTAAATAACATTTTGTATTAATTGTTTGTCTTACTGTGTTTAACTTCCTATTTTTGTTCAAACTCAATAATGGTCACTGTGAAAAATTTAGAAAAGCTATTGACACCTGAATTCCAAATACTAATTTTAGAAGAAGTTAAATTTTGTATTGTAATTATTGCAATTATTTAAATGAATTCTGGAATCTTAAATGTATTGTACTTCATTCTTTGGAGGTCTTGAATATAATAGGCCACTGGTTACACCTCCCACAAAGCAGGTGTGGACTACATGCTCCCATATGAGTGTTCACCTGGAGGAAAACAACACATGAAAGTAGTCTTTCACCAGTGATGGCTCTTAGATTTTTCTCGAGAATTCTCCCATTTCTGTTGGTGGTGGTCACTTTGTCATCATTGCTTTATACACTGTACATGTCTGAAATAAATGGGTAAGTACAAACTATGTCTGTGCATTGTTCAAAGAGGCATTTACTGAATATGGAAAGCAGATTTTTTTTTATTTTCAAATGCTTAATTTTAATTAGACTATTTTTTTTTCTTTGTTTTCCAAATCACTCAATATATAGGCCTACAATTGCACGTTTGTGTGGCCCATCCAAATTACATATTTTAGATGTTTGTCAAAAGAAGCATGAAATAACCTCAGGTGGCAATAAAACAATGAATCCAGTTACTATTACTGCAATAATCCAATATTGCAACTGCTTTTTTGTAGCCATATAACTAAGATGTCTTCACACTTTTGGAATTTTCCCCAACCATTTATGTAAATCTCAGAGGACCTCATCATTGTTGAGTTGCAGTGTACAAGTTTGGAAATTAACTTCTCTGCATGGAGGAAATGTTATGATACCTGACATCAACTATTTTCATGTAGACTACTTTAATATTATATAATTATTATTGGAGTCTATTATGTGTATTTATTTTTGTAAAGTTTTGAATTCTAACATAAAAGAACAGATTACAATTTGTTACATTTTAAATATAGGAACAGATTAATTGAAGCCTTTAGCACTGTACTGACTAGATGGAATGCAGTGATGGCCTCTACACATACACCTGTAACCCCCACGCATATCCTCTTCAAAAAGGACTTTCAAAAGATGCCACAGTGGGATTTTGACCATGTGTATGTCCAGGACCCACATCCCAGACAGACCGTAAGCTTGTAGCAAGATGGCATCATACTGTATATTATTTAATATAAATATGTATGTGGGTACTGTGTACTGGATATCATAGTTCTTTATTTGTCCAAATAAAATAATCCTAACAATCACCTTCACTGGCAATGAAATGACTTGAAAAGTAACCAAATATATTTACAACGGTTTATTCTCTTTTTGTGCATTTAGACCTGTCAGTCTTCTTTGTGGAAGTCTAAAGATCCAAGTTTCAGTCAATCATTCATTCCTAACATTGCTTTGTTTATGCACAATGAGAGTCTTGATATCAAGGAGTGGAATAGACTTGCTCATTATAATAATCCATTTGGTTTCATGGAATACAACTATACAGGTAAATGTACAATACAGCATAGGCCTAGCAGATGCTTTTATACAAACCAACATAAGCACATTCACTCGCTCAGAGATTGCATCAGCAGATGGGCTAATATTAGGTTAATGGGAGTTCTTTGAGATAGATAGTTATGGGTGGATTCTGAAGATGTGGGTCCTACTGTAAGTCTTATCCAAAAGATTATTAAAGATAGGCTCATTCTACCATTGCAACAACAGGACATAGAAGAGTCATGACAAAAGTTTAGTACTCTTGTGGAAACTTATTTCTGAAAATGTTATTTTGTAATTCACATTTAATTTTCTCTTGAACTTCAGAGGTGAAAGCATCTGTAAATCTCATACCAAAGCCTAGCGAGCCCCTCCTTCTCAATGAAAGTGCTGATGGCTGTGTGCGTTGTGCGGTGGTGGGCAATTCTGGAATTCTGAATGGCTCCGGAATGGGAATGGAGATAGACTCACATGATCATGTGTTTCGGTAAGAAAGAATAAATACTGACAAAATAGTAACCATTTTTGTCTCGTATGTGAATACATGCCCCTTGAGTGACACGGAGTTGGGCTTCCATTATTAGCAGTGAAAAAGCCACAACATTTAACGGAGTAACAATAATTTCATATCTGATGAGGTTTCTTATCTTAAACAATGTGAGGTGGAACATATTTGACATATTTGAGTAGCTTTTCTACTGGGGCATATACATAACATTATACATTGTCCATTGTGCCACCTGCCCTATCGACTATTCTAAATGTGTGTTGTTGAAATTATATTTATTTTATGGGTAGGTAGGTATAAAACATGAAAATCCGGTTGCAGTTTGTTATCACAAAAGGTGTATTGTGTATTGTTACAATTTACCTAATGGTCTTGACACTATGCACACACGTGAGATTTAGAATCAGATGGTTATTCAAGTAAGGCGTGCCGGTTTATTTGAATAGCTTTACACCACATTCCCACCGACATAATTTACATCTGATGAACACACTGAGGAGGTTTAAAGGGACACTCCTAGGTTTGTGTTAGCTTTTGGCAATGCCATTCTATATTTTCTCCTCTAAGGCCACAATCACAGTTTGGTTTGGGACACACACAAGTGAACCGGGGTGGAAATGCAGGGTTCTGGAGGCGCTGTTAACTAGCTGTAACTTTAACTGCAACTAATTGATGACAAAACTAGTCTGATCTACACAAGTAATTGTATGGGAAGGAAGCTGTATTAACTTGTGATTATATGGGTGTGTTGATCCTGTGTGAGTAGAATGCATGTTGATATAGTAATTAAGGCATTAAGTCAGTTTAAAGAGTGTGTATTAACCTTGACATGTTCTGCTAGAATGAATGGGGCTGTCACAGAAGGCTATGAGGAGGATGTTGGTAACAAAACAACAGTATATGTGCATACAGCCCATTCCATCACAACATCACTAATCATTTTAAAAAAATATGGCTTCAAAAAAATCCCACATAATAAGGTATGGAACTTACAAACAGCTGAACAATTCAGTTTATTAAGAAGAAACAGGTATAACAATTATGAAAATTTAGCTTAGTTATTAATGTAGCAATTACATGCTTGGTTATTTACCTCAACTTTGTGTTCCCGTTTTAAATTTATATACACACTGACTTGTTGAATCCAAATGCATTAAGTGTTTATCTCGGCAGGGTATAAAGTATGTGATTATACCTGAGGGTCTACGGGACTTCCAGTGGCTGAAGGGTCTTCTCAGTAAAGAGAGGATCTCTGAAGGAGAATACAAGAACTCGCGGTGAACATCTTTACACAATATTTTTGCGCGTCTACTGTAGAATGCATGTCTCTCATGACTTTAATTAATGGGTATATTCACTTAGCATGGTGATCATAACCAATGTTCACTTTGCAGGCCGTGGACATACTATGCTGGGCAGTTTAATGAGAGCCGTTTCTATGTTCTTCACCCAGACTTCCTGCGATATGTGCGGAACAGGTCAGCCTTGCAGTACATTTAATAATATGCAGATTTCTCCATAAATATGTAGGTGTGGTCACTTCATGTGTGGTTTTGCATGCAACGCTTCTCCTTATCAATAGGTTCTTAAATTCAATGGTTCTCACTGGCCCATATTGGCATATAGTCAGACCCTCTAACGGGGCATTCACACTCTTCCTGGCTCTGCAGACCTGTGATGTGGTAAGTTGAACTCATGCCCACACTATTTTCCTAAATAGTTAGCCTCCAATAATGCAGAACGACCACAGCATGTTGATAATTAAATGGCATCATTTGGAGAGTAGTATCAGTAGAATTATAGCACGTTCACACTATTTTTTTTTTTGGTGGGCCAGACAATTAATTTTTCTTGTAATACTCTGGACAATTATATTTCTATTGATTTTGTTGTCCCCGTTTTGAACAGCAATTGCATTGTCACACCTTCTAACATCATGACGTACTGGGAAATTCTTAATCCCTGTTATCCCTGTGTCGATACAGTATTTCATGTTGTCACATAAGACCTCTTTAACACAATGTTACTAATCACCATGATGATTTCAGCAATGGTCTTTAACCTCACTTTGTTTTACCTGGCACGATTGCACGAGGTGAGGACCCAAACGCGAGACACGTAGATTCGCTAAACAAGATTTATTCAAAACAAAAAGGCAAAAAGGCAGGAACACGGGAGCAACGCAACACTGACACATACGTCAACAATGACAGACACAGGACTGGGGAAAACACCGGGGCTAAATACACAAGTAGACAATACAGGAACAGAGACCATTGGCTCACAACAACGAGGAACAGGCGCAGCACATCAGACACGGGTGGAATTAACGAGACTGGGAAACACGGTGCAGGGAGTAACAGGCTTAATATACAAGGTAAACACATGATGTGACAAGACTAGCACAGGACCACATGATGTGACGAGACTGGCACAGGACCAGGATCACGAGACACGACAGTACCACAACATAAACGGTTTGAACATTAAAAGAAACGGACTGTAGGCCTATATTTTCAATCTTTGATGTTAAGGCTTGAATATTATAAACGTTTGCCGCTGCAGGCTATATTAAATTTTAATTCTGCATAGTTTTGAGTATTTGGGGTTGATGCAACAGGTTATTCCACCTTGTCAAATGTGGATGGAATTTAAAACCACCTATTTAATTCCAAAATCTGCCCATGTACAATATGTTTTTGATGTATGTAAAGCTCTTCATTGTCTCTCTACTAGGTGGACGCCTATGGATTTATGACAGAGGATCACGCAAAATATCCTAACTACTATGTGGAGAGGCATTCTAAAAATCGTGTGGTGTTTTACATTAACCATGACTACATAATGGAAATGAAAACATGGAAGAAACTGCATGATGCAAAAATTATCAAGCTATACCAAAGAACAGAATGAGCAACATTGAAGATTATGATGAACACTTTTGTAACATCCAGGGTTCCCACACTGGTCATGGAATTTAAAAAAGTCTATTTCAGACATGTACAGTCAGGAAATATTATTTTTTGGGTTAAAAGGAATATCAGGGAACTGTATTTGCAGCACGTTTACATTTTATTTGCCAATAATCAAAATTATACTGGAGGTGGTATTAGATTTTGAGAGGTCTCAACAAATCACACTAATGTGCAGGCTAACATGCTGAAGTGCCACATTGTCAGTGAATAAGATCTGCATGCACATTTAAAGACGTTACTTCCCCAAACAAGACACTAAATAGGACAGAAAATAAAGCATGCCTGTTATTTGACTCAGAAGGAATATTATTAAGTAAGAAAGTTGGCAGGAGAATTTGAAACCAATACATAATGCCTTACTGCATTTTATTTTGTCATCTGGTGCCTGAATATTGTGTTTCCTTTTACATAACTAGACATTTCCGCCATAAATTGATGGATAAAAGGCAATTGGAATGCAGTACAATGAAGTGTTTTATGCTCAAAAGTTCATGGAATTTGACATTTGACTTAGAATAGTGTAATATTAATGATTATAAATTACCATAGATCATTTCAGTCCGAGTAAATAATATATGTGCTGTTTTTTGTAAAGTTAAGAATATATTGTTAATGTGTTAACAATTTCTATTAATACTATTTAAAATGGTTACTACATGTATAAGAGGCTATTGAACTCATTAGCATTATGTAGGCTACTGTATGTACAGTATATGGTTAAAGTTTCAAGAAAAGCTGTGCTCTTGTGTTTGTAATGATTCAAGACAATCCCTCAATGCTAGCCATACTCAATGTGTGTAGCCTATTTTTTTAAACAATGTTTGTTGTGGTAATAGTCTTATAATCCTATAATCAACAGAAATGGAAAACAACAGTATAATCATCTAGCTCCACTGGGCAATATCACCTGTAGTATATAACAAACTAGATGGTACTCTGTCTGTTTATACCAAGCATGGACATTGCAAACACAGCCAACTTCAAATTTTACCATCAACGTTTATCAATAAATATTGCATTTGTCTCAGCATTCCATCAATTCCCCAAAAAAAGATTATCAAAAGCAACTAATAGGCTATTGTACTTACCCAGAGGTGTAAAAAGTACACAAAATCATTTCTTAAGTACAGTAGAAGTACAGATACTTCTATAAAAAATAAAGGTACTGATTCACCTTCTATACTCAAGTAAAAAGTACAAGCTCTGAAATGTACTGAAAATTAAAAGTTTTTTAAAAAAGATATTTTTAACATTATATTGTTCCACCTGTTTCTTGGCAAAAGCTAACTGAACCTTGAAGACATTGTTTTAATGATATAATAAAATATAACCTAAATACTGTTATTTAAATATATCCTGATATACAGTAGTTTTTTTTTAATACAATTGCTAGGGCCCAGAACTCACAACACAACAACAGCAGTATGTGTGGGCTAAACTGGATTACTTTTCATTTCATTACAGTAGCATATTGAAAGAGCCTCTTGTCAGTTTCGTATCGTTACATAATTTATGTAGTGCCACCAGGGATAGTAGTTATTCTCTTCTCTTTAGGTTTGAAATCAGTCTTGATGATATTGGGAAGGCGCTCAATTATGCAAAATAAATCAACATTTCTTCATAATTGTTTCCAAACGCATTAGCACTAAAGTAACTAGCTTGTTTTGAAAATGTAATCAGTAGAGAGTCCATATATTTGTGTAAAAATGTAAGGAATAAAAGTAATAAGTTGTCAGAAAAATACATAGGCTACATCAGTAAAGTACAGGTACCTGAAAAAGCTACTTAAGTACAGTAGCCTATAGAATTTGTACTTATGTAATTCACAGCTCTGTACTTACCCTTTTGTGGTAGCTATAAGATAAGATTCCCTTACCAACATGGTTGACAACAAATATCGGTCATATGACTGCAAATAAAATGGAAATTTCATAGTCTTTGCTGCCATCTTCTGGGTGTTTGGTGCTACTACAGATAAAAATGTCTATTTTGAGTAATGTGGAGCCCTTTATTGTAGATGTGTCTGTCCAGGCAAGCTACACTTCCGAGAACCTAATAGGATAAAGTTTTGCCTGCATTAAGTAAAGTGAGATGCTTATAGTGTTATAAAGATTAGGCTAATAATAATAATTTTCTCAGATATTTAGTTAGCCTATTATCCACATAACCCACAAGGCGGCGCTGTTCTGTATATTTAATTCAAAGGCACATTCCAATTACCATAAATAAAAATAAACCGTATAAAACAACGTATAAAAATACGTGGATAAAAACATAGCATACACCCTTCAAAACATAGACTACCTCACCGCAATATGCGTCTTTCCATTCTCTACAATCTGTAGCTCTAGATATATTCTATATGGTAAATGTGACGGTAAGTGGCGCAGTAGTAGAGCGGGGCGATGGGTGATGAAGAACTTTTCTGGTTCAAACCCCGCTAACTCACCAAGTGTCGAGGTGTCCTTGAGCAATACCTAACCCAACTGCTTCCGGTGGCCAGGTGTCTCCTTGCATAGCTGACGCTATCGTTGAATGTGAATGGTTGAATGTGAGGCAATTATAAAGCGCTTAGGATAAAAGAGCTAAAGTCAGTTTAACATATTACACATCTGTGAAAAGCGCGATCTAAATAAACTTACTACACACGTAGTCTAGGGCCATGCGGCCGTCAGTGTAGGGATATTAATTTAATTAATTAAAAAACGTAAACTAAGACTTTTAATTATTTCTAAGCCCCGGCTATTACATTTTATTTCATAACATTGTCAGCCTAGCATGACCGGCATATGGGCAGGGGGGAACATATATGCGCATGCATGCGCTTAACGTGCATGTTCCATGTGCTCTTTGTATCCTCCTCCATGGTTAGCCTCATAGAACTATGAATAACGTACGTCTCCAAAATCCAGTTCCCTAGTTTCCCTTTTTAGAACTGGCCTTATATTAGGTTATCATCGCATGGCGCTTGGCTATAGGCTAGGCCTATACACACCTTGACATTTTACTGATTTATTATATGCAAAACAGTTTCTAAAGGGATTTTGTAATTTGTATGTGGATTTATTTAGGTACAATTATTTTTCTGTGTGGTTATTAGGTCATTGTTTTCTTTTGTCTTGTGTGGGTCTTTAATCCAGCACCGCTTCTCAAATTTCGTTTGATTTTGTGTTTTTTCCTCGCAGTGGCTTCGATAGGCATATGCACCTTTCGGTGTTTGCCTATCATTGTCTCTTGTCCAACGTCCACTCCACGTTATTAAATAAAAAATCAGTAATCCCTCAAATATGATTCGCCCCGGTTGGCTTCTCAACTCCTCCCGGTGAAAAATGTGGCATACGTCGACTGTGTGACAGGTCACGTGACAACCCGAGCGTTGCTCAGGAGTTGTGCCGACATATGTTCCCCCGCTTAAATTGCTTCATCTTCTACTAGACACGTAGGCTATCTATTCGGGAATAAACTAATTTGTAGAAGCACTCATTGTATTCAGTGACATATAGGCATAAGTCCAGACAAATTAATAAATACGTTGAAATAGCCACTAAGACCATAAAAGGCATTACAGTACGCCGAATAATACACTACGTTAGTGACATAAAACATATTAGCTCATGCAGACGGGTTTGCTGTATACAAAGTTGTATACAAAGGGACAATTTGGGCAGTATAGGAACAATATCATCACGACACCGGAAGATGGGGGGAGCTGGTGTTCCTGTGACTAGTCCAGCTTGCCTGCATTCCTCCTCTGCCTGAAGCCTGCCCTAGAGAAAGAAAGGGGGAGAAAACACAAATAATTATTCAAAGGCGTATTGGATTTATGTTGTAGACTACCGAGGCGCCTCGCCTCGGCTATAATGAGGAGACCAGGCCTAGCAAACAGCCACGTCCTGGCTACACCGTTGGACTTGCAATATTGAAAAGGCGTGTTTTTAAAATGACGGCGTTTTGCGTTGATGTCCCTGTATAGCTCGTCAAACGGGAACGAGTTTTGGGAATAGCAAACACTACAGTCTTTCCACGACGAATGTCTTTCTTTTTTAATGAGGATTGCAAGATGGCTGATGACAGCTACCCCTAACAAGGACGGGATAGCGACGTCCCCTTTAAGAATAGAAGGGTATATTTTTGTATTCATATATAAGAATGACTGTTACGAATATTAATGCTTATATGTTTGTAGTTGCCCAGATATTTGAATATCCCAAATACATTGTATATCGTCTGCACTCAAGTAGAACATGTTGAGATGACGTCTGATAGAATTGCACGATTTAATCCAGCTAAGGAAGTACGGTAGATACATTATGCTGTTGACTAAAGGTTGTGGTTGAAATGTCTTACCAAAGTACAATGGACAGGCGATAATGTTTTGTTGAATACAAATTTGATATTATTCGGTTAAAACCAAAGGCTTGCACTACATTAGCAGCCAACATTCCAGCGGATTATAAACCCCTTTGTTTTGTGCGCATGAACTGGATTCAGCTATTAAACGATTAACTATGCAGTAGCCTACACACAATTTAAATTATGTCCTCTGATGTATTTTTCTATTTAGTAGTGTTTAAGGCCTGTACCATCGACAGAACACTAGCTATTGTGAGAAAAGCTGAGGCCTTGTGTACAGATATGCGAGCCTTGACTCTGCCACATAGCAGGCGTTATTCATCAAATTGAAAAGCCAGTATTATGTCGCTATTGTGTCAAAGTCCGCTGAAACGTAAAGCGATGTTTACTGAAGGGCCGACGATTGTTGTCACACGTCTTTACCCAGTTTAAAGTTATTTCTAATACAGACAACAACGAATTTGCTTGCTATTCGTTAACAGATTTTATGGTTAAAGCGTCCCAGTCTTATTTATGATTGAGTGGACAAAAGCATTACGCTGCCTTGTGATTTAGTAAAAAAAAAGAACCCCCCCCCCCTGTTCTGATAATTAATTCTGGATCCTGAACTATGTGTTTCTAATCTGGTGTGAAAATTAAGTACTATTGATCAATGTTTTCATGGTTAATTTGTTGGTCTGAACTGATCAATCACAAGTCAGGCAAGCTTGTTAAACCTTAGCCTATACTTAGGCCCTGGACAGAGAGAAATCAAGTGTATTTGCTAATAAAAAACAGTTAACTGCATCGTTTATGGAGTAATCTAACACATCTGTAGATATTAAAACTTACTACATAGTAGTTATTTGTGCCTTGTTTGCAATTCATTGTTTAGGCTGTGTGTATTGAGCAGAATGTAGGATAGGTACTTCCTGTAGGCCAACAGTGAATTTCACTTATGAAATCAGACCTGGCGTGTGATTTAGAGGAAAGGAAAGCACCCTTTTCTGTAATCTGCATAGCGTCAGAATTTACTGTGTTGTAATCACAAAGGTGTTGTCATCCCTGCTTGCCCAGGGGCCTTCTGTGGTCATTTTCTGAAAATTGCCTTCCCATCCCAGTAGTAAGCAATACTTGTCATCTGTCAGGGATTCTGTGGCTGCAAGAAGTGGGCTATATGAACTAAGTACTGTTTTTAATTTTCACCTCTCATCCACCCTCAGTTATTGTATTTTTTTAAACTGAGGCTAGAAAAACAAGCAGGTATAATAATTATCCAGTGGTCTTTCAGAGCAGGAGAACATATAAACTAGTGTATGCCTGCCGGGACCAAAATGGCCTCTGACATGGCTGAGACGTGGAGGAACTGTTTTGAAGAAGAGCTGATCTGCCCCATCTGCCTGCACGTCTTTGCCGACCCAATCCAGCTGCCCTGCAAGCACAACTTCTGCAGGGGCTGCATTAGCGAGGCCTGGGCCAAGGATTCCTCTCTGG
This sequence comes from Typhlichthys eigenmanni, assembly GCA_027564635.1. Taxonomy (NCBI): domain Eukaryota; kingdom Metazoa; phylum Chordata; class Actinopteri; order Percopsiformes; family Amblyopsidae; genus Typhlichthys; species Typhlichthys eigenmanni. The sequence continues at coordinate 1,928,968 of JAODUK010000011.1, read as the reverse complement.
CCCGGTGCCCCGAGTGCAACCACGGTTACACGCAGAAGCCCAGCTTGGAGAAGAACCACAAGCTGTCCAACATAGTGGAGAAGTACAACGCCCTGAGCGTGGAGAAGGCGGCGGCGCCGGCCCTACAGTGCATCCTGTGCCGTCGAGGCCCCCCGCTGCCCGCCGTCAAGGTGTGCCTGCGCTGCAGCGCCCCCTGCTGCCAGTCGCACGTCCAGACGCACCTGCAGCAGCCGTGCTCTGCGCTGGGCCACCTGCTGGTGGAGGCGGAGGCGGTGAAGGCGTGGACCTGCCCGCAGCACGACGAGTACAGGCTGTACCACTGCGAGGCGGAGCAGACGGCCGTCTGCCAGTACTGCTGCTTCGCACGCTGCCACTCCAGCCAGGGGCACGCGGTCAGCGACGTGGAACTGCGACGCAATGACATCCGGGTACGGAGAGCCACCGCATGTGTGTGTGTGTTTATGCCCTGTGTTACACTGGGGACGGTACATTAGCTTCTGTTTTTGTTAGCAGAAGGCGCACATTAGTCTTCGACATGGCAGAAGGACCATGCATTGATCGTATTGAACAGTGATCAGCTCCTAATGAAATGATTTACTTGGACATAACGGCAATGTCTCTATAACACTGCACAAGCAAGAGACCTCTGGTCGTTTTGTCCTCATTTTTGAATGAGCAACAGAGTATATAGAGAATATATTCTTGGCTGCATGAAATACTATTTTGCTGTGCTACATTTATATTTAAAATATAGGCATATAGATACAAAGCTGACATGTCAATGATCCATTTGGGATCTTACGGAAATGTTTTATTAAAGGGATAACCACATTTACCAGATTATATTAACTATTCAATATAGTGTTGTGTTTTTACTGGCCGTCTGTCCATTTTTGAGTCTTTCTCAATTGTGATCCATTCCAAATCCATTCTCATCTGGTGGAATGACTAACAATGCAGCTGAGTGTGGAACAATGAGAAGCTCTCAGTCTGCCTTATCTCTCCTGCACAGGTGCATCCTAGCTAGGGATCGCTAGTCGTGAGAGGGTGGGGGAAGGTCTGGGTGGAGGGGACGAAATTAAAGTAATTTGTCACTTCATTTTGCGGTTTCCTACAGTGTTTTTTTAATTTATTTTATGAACCTCTCCTCTCCACTTCCCAGGGGTTTTGTGACTGGCTGAATTTGGTAGAGAGGAAGTTGGCTTGCCTCTTGTGTTTTTCTGACAGCTGGGTGTATTGTGTAGGTGGCAGGGGATCGGGTTTAGTCAGCAGGGGAACCATAGCGGTTTCAGGACTGAGACAGACATACAGTACTGTACACTCCACCCTGCATTCAGTTTGGTCCAGTAAGGCTATGACTCACCTTATGTATAGTTAATCGTTTGGTTAGACTGGGGAAGGGCCACATGTTTAGGCTTGGCCTGGTTTTCAAACTGCATTACCCAACCCCCTGACATCCTGTCCTTCTACTGCGTGATGACAAAACCTTTAGTGTGGCAGACATGATTAGGCTGTACTGTAGTCGCAGTGCCGCTGATACACTCATAAACCTGTCCGCACAGAATGATGGGCATCAGAGATGGAACGCACGTAAACGAATAAAATAAAAACATCACGAACACGCACACATGGTTCCAAACTCAACTCTGAACCTCAACCTCAGTAAACCCCCACCGTTTTCTCCCCACTAACAAGCTTGCCCCTACCCCTGCACAACCATCACTCCGCCCCTCCAGGATAGCACTGACCTTCCCTCTGGCCCCGCTCTGCTGATTCTGGGGGGGGGGGAGGCATTGCATCAAAATGACAAAAAAATAGAGCCACCACCCCCTCACTCCCCCATCTCCCCACACACACACAC
>JAODUK010000011.1:1898455-1927007 GCA_027564635.1 Typhlichthys eigenmanni | reverse complement strand
TCCTGAGGTGGCGGATGGTTTTCCAGAAACACTTTGGTGCCGACCGAAAGTCTTTCTCCATGGCTTCTCCGAACTTCGCTTAAAAACATCGAAAAATAAATGAGTATATTATTATTATATTTGAGAGAGAGAGAGAGAGAGAGAGAGATAGATAGATACATAAATAAATGCATGAATGAAAGAGAGAGGATTAGCTAGCTTTATGCATATTTCTCCGTGCTCAAAAAAAAAATCAAAACTCCCATAATTCCTCAGACCACTGTCTTCCAGTATGAGGCACTAACCTGCGGAACATTGGAGCTGGCCGTCACGTTGCCCAGCTTCTTGCGCAGCTCGTCCAGCTCCTGCATGGACATCTTGGTGCTGGTGGGGGGGAGCGTGCAGCTGGTGGTGGAGGTCGTCGTGGTGTTGGCGGACGACTCCGCCCTCTCTTTGGCATTCTGCTGCAGACACTGGAGGGTCTAGGGAAGGATAACGTGAACCAAATCACTTGTTTAGGACAGGAAAGTAATCAAGCCAAATAAACAGAGTTGAGGAAGTACGTAAAACAATATAAAAATACAAATCTGTACACATTAATATAACATATGCCACTTAGTGCAATTCTCTTGAGGCTGAAATACTATTAATCTGCAGATAATAGGGCAAACATATTTTTTTTAATAACCACCATTATAGGCTGAGCATTAACACAAAACAGAACCATACTAGAACTAGGCAGGTGTATTATATCTAGTGATAGAGGCTGAAGCTGGACATTTTCAGCGTTAAAGTGAATAATTACCTCTTTGTCCTCAGTCAGCTTGGACAGCAGATAGACCAGAGGGTCTAAATTTCGCACATTTTTTGACTTGAGCTCATCATACTTCCTCAAGAAGTCTTCAGGGGTTTTAGAAAACTCTGCTATTTTAACCTGTTAATAACAAAACAACAACAACACAACATAAACCACAAATGCAACTGAAAGTTCTCTTGACGAATAACAATGTATTAATTGCAAAGGAGATACAAATAGAACTGGCATACGTTTGGGGTTACCATAATGGGTAATATTTTAAAACAGCAATGCAGCAACCGACTGCCTACCTTGGCACTGTGAGCAGAGACTGTTGTGGTGACATATGGAGTCCTGTGCTTCTGCAACAAGTCTATGTATCCCTCTGCTCCATCGCCACCGCGCACATGAAGGAGGCTGAGCAACTCGTTCACGTCATGGTGGATCCTAAACTCACTCATGGTCCAGGTTGCTGAAATACAGCAGTGACGAAAATATGTTAAACTTACTGAAAGCATGCGCTGCCTGGTTATGGCACAGTATACGCCTTATTAGCTACGACTAGCAAAAGCAAACAGGGAGGAGAAGTGGTCCACAGCATCTTCCCTGCAGGCATCACCTTCATTCTTCTCTACTTAATGCTGTGATAGGCGGCAATAGGTGAGGTGTGCTAGGCACTGTGTAGCTAACTGAAACTTGGCTAGCGCACCGGCAGCGTTAGCAGCAGCGAGCAAATGGTTAAACCTGTAAACAGGTAAGCAGCGCGTTTCACCTGGAATAATCACGAAGCATTAGTTTTATTGCATGCAAATAATTACAGACTTGTTTTAAGGACATCGTCACTATTTCCAATTCACCTGCCTGCAGAGTTCAGCAGAGCCACAACACAGCAAGGCAGCCCACCTCCAGTTTAATCACTCTTCTTCTTCTTGTTTTTACGACAGATTTAACGCACGTTCAGCAAATTGTCGCCCCATAGTGGCACAATGTATCAATCACAAAATGTGCTATTTTCCGTCAGGATATTTTAGTGATTTTATATCATAACTACCATAGTCCATGATTTTATATCATCGCTACCATAGTCCATGCCAACTTCAATAAACGCTCTGTTTGAAATAACGATTTGACCGCAACATTCACTCAATCCTTGGTTGGCCCGACACAATCTAAAATATGCCATTCATATGTGCTGTATCTAAAATATAGTATGCCTATATCTGACAGGCCTGCGTGTAGTGGTATTTGTAAATGAATGTTTATTTGGTTGTTGGTGGTTTTATATAAAAAAAATAAAACTATGAAGAAGCAGAAGCAAATGTGGCTTGTTTTCTTACACTCTTATTCTGGAAAACAATGACATAACGGAAGTAAACAGTAATCACGTAACAACCCGGAAGAATTGTCGTCTTTCTCTGATTAACGCTTGAATAAACAAGAATGACCAATTTGTCTCAGATGAAGATCTAGCACAACATGGCAAACGCTGCTTTGCGATTACAAGAAACATTCGCGTCTTTTATCCTTTAGTGACGAGATCGAGGCGATCGAGTGCTTGCAGCAACGCCCTAATGCCAGTCGGCTTGTCGAATATTAATCGCCCTGCTCTGTTTACAAATCGGGTAGGAAATTGTCTCCCTGCGGTATAGCGAATTGTCTGGCTGTTGTCGACGAAGAAAATATGGCAGAACTGCACGTAGTCGAAACTAGTAGCACTGGCACTATAGAACAAAACGAACACCGCGACATTCGGGGGTCTGTTCGGCTTGCTTCACCTACACTCATGCTCCCACCGCGGAGCAACCTGCCTAGTCCCGTGATGTCGAGTAGCACCAGCCGCTCTGTGTTCGGGTTCCCAGTTAAGAGCAACGCGAGTTCCCCGTCAGAACCAGCAGACAAGCCTGGATCGCGTTGGGTTCGCCTTAACGTTGGTGGGACCTACTTCATCACAACGAAACAAACATTGTGTAGGGACCCTAAATCTTTCCTGTACCGACTATGTCAAGAAGATCCTGATTTGGATTCTGACAAAGTGAGTGGGTTCTGAAATAGAATTCCTGATGTTATTTGCTTTCATAACTTTACTGTTTTGCAAATCCATGTCTAACGCATATCTTACAGGACAACTCGGGAGCTTATCTTATTGACAGGGACCCAACATACTTTGGCCCCATTCTGAATTACCTTCGACATGGAAAACTTATCATGGATAAAAATCTGGCAGAAGAAGGTATATCATAATTGCATGCCATCACTGCTCCACTCTGCGACCGCAGCGATATAAAGCACGTCCACTCTTTTTGTGTAGGGGTTCTTGAGGAAGCAGAATTCTACAATATAGCTTATCTTGTGAGGCTGATAAAGGAGAGAATACGGGATAACGAGAATCGCACGTCTCAGGTACATTTACAGTTTACCAAATCATAGGCAATTTATTTGATTCATAAAGCACGTTGTTTATTTTGTACTACTGTTATGTATTGTCTTACCACGCCACGTGTTTTATCCCGTAGGGCCCCGTGAAGCATGTCTACAGAGTACTACAGTGTCAAGAAGAGGAGCTTACACAGATGGTCTCAACCATGTCAGATGGCTGGAAGTTTGAGCAGGTAGAGGGAAATTAAGCCTTTCTTATTAATTTGTAATGTAATGTAACATACATGCATAACTTATTTTTTTTATTTTAAAGATTTAGGCCCTGGTTTTTCAGAATCTGTATTTAGACTTTATATTATTAGGAATTTGTGATGGAGGAAAAAAAGGAAAATCACAGAACACTGGATAAATTGTTAAAATTCACCCTTTTATCATCACATAAGGTGCTATTTTAAAACATTTCTGCTAGGCAAAGCCAGTTTATTTTGGACATATGTCTGCTTCTCATACAAATTCCTCTATTGATAAACTGTACATTTTCCTTTGTAGCAGCAGTAATATAATAACTTGTTCTTCTCTCATCATTCTCATCATTCTCTTCAGCTTATAAGCATTGGCTCCTCTTACAACTATGGCAATGAAGACCAGGCTGAGTTCCTGTGTGTGGTCTCCCGGGAGCTGAACAACTCCACCAACGGTATTGTCATTGAGCCCACAGAGAAGGCCAAGGTGAGGGATCTGCGCTCTGCACCTCCTTAGGGGGCTACAGCATTCTTGTAATCCAGTGTGAGATGGCTGGTTACTGACCTGTGCCCACCCCCCCCCCTTCCTTCCCCTCCTTCTGCAGATCCTTCAGGAGAGAGGCTCGCGGATGTGAGGAGATGAACCTCGGATCCTGAGCTCGATAAGGCTCTTTTCTATGAAACCACTTGACATTTTCTCCAGTTTTAGCCATGGTCCATGAATCCACCCTGCCCTAACCTGCTCCACCACCAAGCCCTCTCCTCTGGTGTGCCTTTCCATAGTGGGGGGGTGGGTGGGTGGGGGGGGGGGGGGTGGAGGGTTTCCCTTCCCCTTACTTATCCTCCACCATAGGCTGTCACTAATTTGTGGGGTGCGATTTGACAGCGATTATAATAAAATAATATTTACAGAGCTTCTGAAGGCCGCTGCCATGGCGACTCTGGCTGCGGCCCAACTGTAGCCTCAACACGGACCCTCGGCACAGAGCTATAAGTCATTGTTCCGCACACACATCACAGCATTAATGAGCAGGAGACTTGTTTTCCTTCTGCGTACATCGGTGACCGTCTCATCCTCGGGACTCTCGGGAGGAAGGTGAACAAACGAAGCCGGACACCGACGTTGATCACGCCAGCATTTGAGTTTCCCAGACGCAGGTCGGCATTATCTCCCCTGCCTCGTCCTCTCTTACCACTCTTACACGTGCCTCGGCTCGGTTTGCTGAGGGAAGGCTGGGTGTTCCGAAGCTGTTCACTACTGCTTCTCACCTCTGGCTGAGGGTTCCAAGGCCGCTTCTTATTTTCACAGCTGCGATTAGGATATTTCAGTGCAAACGAAAACAAGTAACTGAGAAAGACTAAACTACACCTGTGTACATTTGTCAAGGCATGTGAGGAATCTATATACATCTATATAGGCTATGTGATGACGTTATATGAACAATGGAATGCAAATGGTGTAATAATCTATTTCTGTATCATAGTTGTTATATATTTGTGTATTCTGGAGGGTAATTCTATTTAAAGTGGGGTAAATATAAGTCTTCATAAACTGTTTTTCTGAAAGTTCTCCTCTAATGACAAAGGTGTTTGTGTGTCTGCAGTGCCTCTGCTGTTTGTCCATAGCTGAGATTTCAGAATTCCCCTTGTTTTTGAGCAACATCTCCTGCTTTGTATTTCTTGCATATCTTAAAATTGTAACCAGAGCTAATGAGATGTAAAGTTTTTTTTTTGTTTGTTTTATATATATTTGATGTTCAAAGATGGTTGTTGTCTTGAAAAGCCTACAAGAAGTACAGTAGCTGGGCCTTTGTCTACTGCCTCAAAACCCAGAAACCGCTCTCTTCCTGACCTTGTCATTATCATGACGGTTTCTGCTCTACAGCTGCATCTGTCGCAACTGCTAACACGCACAAAAAATGACTGTGTGTGTGTGGTCTCCCGGGAGCACATTTTCTGGCACGTGTTGCAGCTAGGGCAAGACAAAATATTGTTATCACACTGAAGTAGCTGAGCCCGCTTCGTAATGGAATATCTTGTGTAATTGAATGTGCCCAATGAAAGGTTGCATCAGCTTCAGCTTTCTCATCTGTAGTGAGAATTTTGAAGGGAATCATTTAATGTACACTAACACATTTCCTCTGTGCCAACAGATGCTACTGTATTAGCTTGTTTGACTGGATTTCTCTTGAACAGTTCTATCTACAATGTGAGATTTATGTTTTTAGCATTGGTTGACAATATCAGACCACATAGATATATATATAGATAGATAGATTATCGTGTGTGTGTGTGTGTGTATATATATAAATATACACACACGCACACACACACGATAATTTCAAGTTACATGCAAGATTATTCATGTAAAAATGTAAATGTTGTTGCAGATGTACTTACAACCTAATTACACGGGTATAAAGAATGTCTGAACAATATCTACACATCTAAACCCACTGTATGATTTTTGAAAGGCTGACATCGCTTGATGGGCAACTATTACCAATGTGATATTTTATTTAGCTGGTGTAGAACAATCTGATACGCCATTTGTTTGTATACAAAATATATATTTGGTGCAGTTATGTTATATCAGCATGAACAAGGAAAATGCATTTGTCACAATGTGACCGTGTTCAGGCAGGCATCAGAGCTAGACCTATTTAGATGTGACATTTTGTTTGTCCTCTTCTGTGTGTTGTGCGGTTCTATTACCTTGATATGTGAGCTCACCTTGCGTGCTGTTATGGAGGATGGGGGGGGGGGGGGGGGCAGTTCTTTCACCCCCTCTGGACTTCTCATACACACCTTGTTTGCTCTGTTTCCGTTGTGTCTATGTCCAGTGTTGTGCCTTTGACCTGTGTTGTGCACAGTTGTTGTTCCCTTTGTCATGAGGTGCCTGGAAAAAGAATAGAGAAATGTCCCAGGGTGACACACCTGTTTAACGTGGCCCATGTGTTTTTGAGCCAAACCCCCACGCCCCTAAGTAATGTTTTCACTCCCCCACCTTGAAATGCCGTTCCTTTGCGATGGCTCTGCTCAGAGATGTGTCAAGTCAGACATGTCCACACACTGGAACGCTTATAACCGACTAAATAGTAGAGGAGCAAGGAGCGAAACAATGTCCTCCTCTGCCTTTTAGGAAACGGCAGAATACTCAAATAATTTGGCTGCATTGCAACTTATTTGGGTTTTTGCTTTGAGTTGCATGTTTGTTAAGAGGCAATGAATACACTACACAAGGGTCCCCTTTTTAGATGTAGGCTATGTAACATTTGGAGCACTTAATCTTTCTCCTTTGTGAAGCTGAACTGACTTCTTATTTTGATAACCTAGATGAACATTGCAGTGTGAATACCTTGAGTTTTTAACTCAAGCAACATTTTTTTTTTAAGATAAAAGTGTGTGTTTGACAACTGCATTATAGCCTACAGATGTTAACGAATCTGCAAAAAAAAAACACGTTGGCACGCAAAAAACACGAGCGCATGCAATGTTCTAGAGATTATGATGTTGTGTATTGGAATTTGTCTAACCTCTGTGGTTGTGCAAACTGTGATGCATGGTGTGGGGGTGGGGGGAGGGAAACGGGGAAGGCATGGCTCTGTCTTAGGTGTACTGTAGATTTCCTATATGGAACAGTTGGTCTACAACTAGATGTGTTCTCTCAAAGTCATGTTATAATCCTGTTGTTTTTTTTTTGTTGTATTCTGTCATGCCAGTTGAATTTAACTGAAAAATTGCTAGTGCAAACATAAATAATACAAAATAACCAAACAATTTAAGTCAGACTGTGGACCCTTACCCCTAATATAGTGTTTATCTTACAGTATACCACAGGTCCATAAACAAAAATATTTTCTAAATATTTAATTGCTGATGTCGCCATTTGAAATGTAAACACTTGCATGTGTTTGTTGACACCTGTGCACTCATTTAGACATATTGAAAATGGCACCTATAAAGTTATTTTCAGTGTGTTCATTTATCAGCAGTATTGATGTGAAATGTACATTATCGATGAAGACTGGAGAAGCTCAAAAAATGTCCTTTTATTTAGTTTATATTTTTTCAATTTTGTCTACCAATGCCTTTTCTGCAAATGTAACAATTTTCACAAAACCCAGTCTGGTTTTTAATCATAAAATGTGTCTGTTTTACAATGTGTGTGATTTGTGTGCTTGATGGCCTTCCTTAGATATACAGTACACATTATTTTAGGTGTGTCATAAGGATTTCCAAAGGACAGCCTATGATGTTATACCAGCCACATATATTCCTCTCCTAAACTTCTAGTTCTATGACTAAACACAAGTCATGATTACCTAAACCGGAAAGTTCCCCTTTTCCAGAAAAACAACTTAAATTATTTGAGGTGTGTCATCAAAGCAATCGTTTTTCTATGCGGCTGTACCCTTATCATGTCACATGCAAATGAAAACATTTGCATTCCAATGCCTTACACTTGTTTCATTCAGATGTGTGTATTATGGCTACATTATGCAACGTATAATGCCTGTTTTGTAATATCTATGGCCCCATACCTGGTTATTACCGTGGAGTTGGGCTTTTGTATAGGCATAATAAGGGCTCAGGGCAGGCCTACATCTCTCAAGCTTCCCCTCATGACTCCTCCCACCGTTTGCACGACAGTCTCTCTCTCTTCAGGGCAGTTTTATCGCAACCATAAAGAAGGGTTTCAAGGATGTGCGAGGCAACCGAATGGAAAGGCGTTGTTTCAGATGGTGGCTGTAGCCTGTAATCAATATTAGGTGAGGTTTGGCTTATATTTTGTTCTAACTTGTTTGTTCGGAAAATTTCTGAGGAAATTGTTGTCGATGTCGTATTCAGTTAGGCTAATTTATATTTACATTACCGTAGCTCAGATAATGGAAATGACTCAAGCAGCATCGACTGAAATGAAAAGAGATCGATTATTGATATCACTATATTTCACTGTACTTTTTGGTAAGTGTGTTTAAATATGAAAGTGTGCGTGCGGTACAGGTTGTGTCAATAAGTCTGACTGAAAGACTGTACTTTCTGGATTAGGCTGATTGGCTGGAGGGCTAAATAGTGTTTTTTTTGGTTTTGTGTATTTGTGTGTTACCTGATTTGATTGATGCTAAGTATTGTTGGTTATACATGCACTGTGCTGCTGTCAAGTCATGAGGGTGTGAGGTGAGGAGTCCAGGCTCTGATCATTTCCCAGGAACATCCCAGGAATTTCCCATGAATATGATGTTATACCAGCCATATGATATTCCCCTCTCCTTCCTACTAGTGCTATATGACAAAACACATCATGATGAAGTCGTTTTTTGTCCTATATATCACAGGAATTACATTGAAATGGATGAGATCTGTGAACATTCAGCCTGCAGGACCGGAAAAAAGTCTGTTCTTTTTGAGCCCAGCGGAAAATGACAACTCAAAATGGGACCAGCGATTGCCTCCACATGGAGCCCACCAAGGTCTCTGAACAGGCCAGCAGTGACGACCAGGAGCTGAGGGGAGAGGCCTTTGACTGTAACCCTGAAGAAGGGAAAAGGGATTGCTATGAACGTAGAGACTCGGCACCCATGTGCGGAGCAGTTATGGCCCCCGATGGGGGTTGGGGCTGGGTGGTGCTGGCTGCCACCATAGTAGTCCTGGCTTTGACCCTGGCGTTGCCTTCCTGTGTGGGGATCTTCTACACAGACCTGCAGAATGAGTTCCATGCTACCAACAGTGAAACTTCTTGGGTACCTTCAATAATGACATCAGTGCTTCACGCTGGAGGTACTGTTTACTTGAACACTAACCACACTATCCTGTTGCTAGTTCTGCATACTAAATCATCAGTCGTCTAAATCATAATGGTGTTGATTTTATTTTATTGGTTTATAAAGATTTTAATCTTATTCTTTAGAACACAAAAAGAGAAATTAAACAGGGAACAGAACTGCCAAGACAACAAAACCTATGACTTTATCAGACTACAGTGGAACGAGTGGAGCTGTGGAACGTGCGATATCTTCCTACCCATATTGGCCTTAGTGCCCTGGGAGACCGTGGTTCAAATCTGGTCATCTGTGGTCATTTCCAAACTATTTTTGATATGTCTTCCACTTGTTTCATGTCTCTCTCTACTACACAAGTAATAGACAAGCAATCACCATCACTGCCGGTGTTCCTCGACATACTGCGCATACGCACAGCCGTTATTGCGTCATTTTCGCTATGTTTGAGACATTTGTGCTACCGGAATCTGGATTTCTGGAGTATGCATGTTTTTAACATATGTATATGGCTTCTTGTAATGTTAGGCTACTTTAAGCATATGATTCGGTTAACGTTATTTGCCAGGTTGTACTTTAACTTTGTAAATTTTTTACAAAATGTTAACCAATTCACACCATTAACAACGACAAGAATGCTTGGGATGCCACGTTCTGAAAGGCATAAATGTACAAGTGCAATGTATGCATGCAACAATAGCAATCTTTTTTTAACGCTCACAGTTTAATGTGACAAAAAAAGCTTATTATTGTTCCATACATTGCACACAGAACTTTATGCCTACATACTCTTTTGGGAATTGGCATAGGGAAATTACAAATATTTCCAAATGATCTTTAAATTGTTCCTTGCCAAACGTTTTTGGTTATCCTTGAATAGAAATGCCAAAGTTGTAAAACTGTAACTGACATACATACCTCTACTCTTACTAAAGTAAATTGGTATGGAAACATTATAGTGGCTTTACATCGCGTTGCATTTGCCCTGAGTGGTTTGAGTGAGCTGGCGTGATAGTTGGCATGTAGCAAAATGCTTACATAATAATTGACAAACACAGGTGTTGTCTAGTGGTAATATGTGCATTTGACAGACATGTTTTTCACACATAATGGTAGAGGTGATTATTGATAGGTAAAATCGGTTAGACCCAGAAGTCTTTATATAGGCATGGGAACCTCTCGAAACTGACGTACATCTTTGTAGGTCTATAGGGAGCTTTAATCTATTTTAAAAGAAAAAAACACATGGCACAGAAATGGCATTAGAAATGGTTAAGTCGCATTAAAACAGCTGCCAACCTCAGATAAAATGTCTACCGGAGATTTCATGAAAGCAGATAAGGATTTAAATATTTAAATTTAACAATAATTGCTAGGTCATTCCAGGTCATGGCTGCAGTATGTTAGAATGAAGAGCAATGAGGGCCAAGTTTGCCATTGGGCACATTTAACACTATATGACAGGAAGAGTGTTTGTTGTGGGAGGATGAGGCACATTGTATTCTGCAACAATGTCCAATTAAATGGTAAATAAAAATGCAATCAACAACAACCAATTAACAGAAGAATATAGCATACAATTGTGGGTCTTATCTGGAGCACTATCACAAAACTGATAACAATGGTACAGAACCTCTAGACCAGGGGTGCCCATTCCTGGTCCATTATCAGGCTGCTAACGACCCATTCACGTGAATCGGGTGTGTTGGAGCAGGGAGACATGCAGGGCAGTAGCTCTCCAGGACCAGGATTGGGCACCCCTGGCCTAGGCATTAGAGAACACCCTCAGTGGCTAATCTGTAAATAGCATCACTGTATTAAATCACGGGCAGAACATTTGCTTAGACAAGCGTGAGTCTAGTGCAGAGAGTGAAGGAAGAGGACTGCATTGGATCCAAGTCTAGTTTAAACGTCCCCTTGCAATACTGTAACACTGTGTGTAAAAGATAACACTACCAACCTAAAAACCTAGATACTAGGTAGCAAGTGACTTATACCCGGGGTGGGGGCTGGCTTTCTACTGTTCTACTGAACCACATAACCTTAGTTTTGGAAGAACTAAGCACAATATTGAGTGTGTGAAAGGCCAGTTGTATTTAATTAAAGCAATACTCGATAGCATGTTACACAAATTCCAAGATTGTTGAATACTGTCTCATCAGCATATAGGTGAATATATTAATTACCAACTGGGCAATGCCCTTTATGTAGATTGAAAAGAGACTAGAATTGAACCTTGAGGTACCTTTTTTAGGACATGTGGTGACCATATATTTTTGGATTTTAATGTACGTAGCTTACCCAGGGCCTCATCAAACCAGGGTCTGTAGTGGGTTTTTATTCTAGTTCTTTTGATGGGGCATGCTTATTAATGATGATACTAAAAATGTTGTGAATGAGTGACCGGGCATCTTCTATATAAGGGAGCAAGAATATGATAAACCAATCTACCACAGCAAGGTAATGCAAGAAAGTTTGCTCATCAAAGAAATAAATACATTTATGATAATATTATAAAATTTAAAAGACAGAATGTGCACTGCAGTAAATTAGATATGCTGTAACAGACAGTGTTGTAAGGTCGAATCGTATGATGGACTTCATTTGGGAACTGAATTATTATTATCAAAGAAAAGAGTGTGATGACTTATTGACATCTAGGCTAATGGTCATTTTTGCTTTCTGCTATAATGATACAGATTACGATTAGATATGAAATAATTTATAGTATAACAATATTCTTTATTCGTCATGTGAGCTATATTCCTTTGCCAAATATTTATTTAATTTAAAAATTTTCTTTGAGTAAACAATGACCGAATAGTGAGTTCGCACACCTTGTATAATCAAATAGAGTTTAGGCAAATAAGGTAGTCAGATTATGAAAATTCCACAGCTCCTGTAAGACTTTGATGGAAGCCTAAGAGCAGGCCTATGTTATTGTCTACAGGTCCGTTTTGCAGTGTGCTGGTTGAAAGATTTGGTTGCCGAACAACAGTCATGTTTGGCGGAGTCTTAAGTGGTGTTGGAATGGCTGCTAGCTCATTCACCAATTCCATTACTGAGCTGTACATCACCGCTGGAGTTATCACAGGTTAGTATCCAGCATACACATAGCATACAACAACAATATAGTGTATGTGTAAGCCAAAACATTCTGATGCTGTATTTAGGACAGTAAAACATTTTTGTAGCCATTATGCACAAAGATGTTGTAGTGGCGAATTGTCCTTAGCTTGAACAAAACAAACTATAAACTCAATGTCCAACAGCCACTGCGGCACCGAAGGAGTGAATCTTACACAGAGATGAAAACGTTCATTGTCCAGGCAAAGATGGCATTCTGAGAGGTTTATTGATAAGTATCTCAAACAAACATTTCACATAAGGAACAATGGCGTCTCTAGGCTCTGGTCTCCTCCCACATACCTGTTTCCCTGTATATGTAGACTACACCCAGTGGCTAAGGTTACCTGGTACCTTCAAAACAAAAGCACTAACAAATACAAAAAATAACCCAAATAAATATTAATGATTAACTAATTTATATAGTTGTATAACTCAAGCAAAACTAAAATTAAATAAAAATATTTAACTATTAAATATAAGAAAACAAAAAGAATTCCAACATATAACAAAAATAACAAATAGCTCCAACAGATGTAGTAATTAATTAATTAATTAATTATTAATAAATATCAATCATCTTTAAGGACCATACTGTAAAAACTATATGTTCAAAACTACTTCAGCGATGGTTTGGGATATGTTGAATCACCACAGGCCGGTCAGAATGTAGAGAATGCTTCCAGAATCGTAATAAACAGATGTCTGCCACTTCCTATCTTTTCACTCTTTATTGAAGTCCAAATGCCTTATACGTTGGTTGGAATGTATGTGGGTTGTTTGTATGTGTGTGTGTGTGGTTCTGGTCGCAGTATTGGGCTTTTTAACAATAACTATAATATTTTTTTTTGTGAAATAGTTGGAATCACATTTATCTAGGTATTGATTTAGGTGAGAAAATAGTGAGAAAAATCCTCATTCAATTAAGGTATTTTGAACGTAACCTGTTTGTTTAAACATATTCCAATCGCTCATTGGGTTTCATCGTTGCAGGACTGGGGTTCTGCTTCAGCTTCCAGCCGGCCGTGACCATCCTGGGGCACTACTTTGTACGCCGCCGCACCTTCGCCAACGCCATGTCGTCCACGGGCACGGCCCTGGGCCTGTGCACGCTGCCCGTGCTGGGGAACTACCTGCACATGGAGCTGGGCTGGCGGGGGAGTTTCCTTGTCCTGGGGGCCGTGCTCCTCAACTGCTGTGTGTGCGGCGCCGTCATGAGGCCCCTCCGTTCCCCTGGGCAACGCGCCCCCCCACCGCCCGAGCCCCAGGCGGCCGGAGACGACGGCAAGTGGCGTAAGAGGACGACGCTGAAGGAGCACGCGCGGGCGTTGTGCACCTGCCTGGGCTCCTCCCTGAGGAAACACATGGCCTTCGACCTGTTCCTTAGCAACCTGCGTTACCGCGTGTACGCCATAGGCATCACCTGGCTGATGCTGGGCTTCGTGGTGCCCCTGGTGTATCTGGTGCCCTACGCCACCGCCCACCACATGGAGCCGGGCCGGGCCGCCATGCTGCTGTCCGTGCTGGGCGTGGTCAACATTGTGGTGCGGCCGCCCGCGGGCGTCCTGTTCAACCTGCCGTGGTTCACGGGCCGGCACGTTTACGTGTTCTCTGCGGCGCTGCTGGTCAACGGGCTGAGCAACGCCATCTGCTGCCTGGGCGCCAGCTTCCCCGTGCTGCTGGCCTATGTGGTGGCGTACGGCCTGTCCATGAGCGTGGTGGGCTCCCTGATGTTCACCGTGCTCATGGACACCATGGACATGAGCAGCTTCCCGTCGGCCCTGGGGCTGCTGTCCGTCATGGAGAGCGTCACCCTGCTGATTGGACCTCCGCTCGCAGGTGCGGTGTGTGCGTGTGTGTGTGTGTGTTGGTGGAACGGGCTTGGCAGCTGGGGGGTTGCATGGGTGTTGTTCACTGCTGTGTGTTCAGTTATAGCATCCTCCGAAACTTGACTGATGGTGGTGTAGTCAGCTTTTGCAAGTAAATTGTACGCCTTTTTGTCAAATTCACCAAATCTATCTCCTCGCATTTCGCTACCGTTCTCTGTGCCTGCTGAAAAACTAATCCGGTACTTCTACACAGCCCTGGCTCCGTAAATAGGAACATATACAAAGTGACGAACACCGCTCACAACAACAACAACACCATTTGGCTTCGTAGTGCGTTTCAATGAGTGGGGCGGAGCATCTGAGGGAGTTTGTTTTGATTTGCGTTCTCGAGAAGGACCAACCCTGCCTTTAAAGTCGACATTGTGCCCCTTCTGAAATGTTGGCAGCACAAATAGCTGGTTTGATTGCTACTCTCTGGTCTTCCAACCTGACCTAACCTGACACGCCAGATCTGTTAGCCAGGGGTGGGCAATTATTTCCACTTGGAGAAGTTTGCGGGCCACAATACGTTTTTAACCAACATGCTAAAACGTTTTAAAATAAAACACAAAATAGCTAATTTTGTTAACTTGCATATTTATGCAAGTAGGCTATTCCTATGCAAGACCATTTTCATAATCAAATGCAACAGTTCACTTTAACCATGTATTTTTGTTATATTATTATTTATTTAAAGTTTGACATTCTACCGGGGCGGGCCGGGTAGAATGTCTCAAGGGGCCACATCATTGATTTTAAAGGGCAGGCGCTTTCAAAAAAAATACTTGTCAGGTGATTGGACGAACCTTGTTGGTAAATCCACTCTTGCAGAAGAAAAGTCGGGAGAAGAGTGAGTAAGAAAATACTTTAGTGCGGTTCTTCTTCGTGCCTATAAAACTGATGCTATATTGCAGCATCTACGTTAACCTCTGTATGACCCGCCATTGTTGTTTTCGAGTTGTCGCCTTCGTCGCAGCTAAGCCACGCCCATAGCTAACATTGCGACGCTGATTGGCCACATTGGGTTTACCGGCCTGAAAGGCGATTTCCAAGCTCTCCAAACTGATACTCGAGGCAAAGTCATAGTGAAGCTCACGAGATTAGGATGGTGAGGCTACACTTGATCTAAAATAACAGAATGTAGTAGATGTGAATAGACCATTACCCTGTTGGATAACATCATTAATTCACTCCCTCCTTTTTCTGTAAAAACAGTAACAAAACAAACAACATTTTATTATTTTTAACCTCCTAATTGTTTCTATATAATAATAATCATCTTTATTTGTATAGCACTTTTCATATAGAATTGCAGCTCAAAGTGCTTTACAGAGAGGGAATAAATGGACTGCATTTATATAGCGCTTTTATCCAAAGCGCTTTACATTATTTGCCTCACATTCACCCATTCATACACCGATGGTGATGTCAGCCATGCAAGGAGACACCTGACGACCGGAAGCAGTTAGGGTTAGGTGTCTTGCTAAAGGACACCTTGACACTTGGTGAGGAGTTAGCGGGGTTCGAACCAGCGAGTTCTTGATCACCTATCGCCCCGATCTACCACTGTCCTGATTACATGCACAAGTGTGCTTCCCATAAACAAATACAGAAATACAGAGAAACAACAATAAAAATGGTTAAAGGAATAAGATTGAAAAAATAATAAAATAAACATTTAAACAGGTGCATTAAGTATTTCCCTTATAATTTTTGTTACCATGTCAGATTACCATGAACAACATAAGGGGTATATGAATTTGTAAAGGAATACAATTAAGATACATAATATGATACTGAAATGACACGTTAATGAAAGAAATCTAAGAGAATTTAAAGCCTTATCCTTTTTGTTGCTACCATGTCAGAATGTCAGCACCATGCGTATAGCACCATGCAAATCTGGTGGAGCAAGTGCTTATTCCAGTAGCAGTTATTAGTTATCAATACATGCATTTTATGTATGTACCCACTAATATATAATAATAACACATGCTGTTAATAATGATTGGTTAGCTTTAGCGTTAGCGATCCCACCCCAGTGTTTCCGTCATATACAGCAGCAGTTGTGGCTATAAATGAGGACGAAGGGAGGTATATATCATGTTTCAGTTCCTTCTGGTTCCTCAAATGTCAAATGTTTATCGTGTGTACACACAAGCACTTTTATGGTTACATAATAAAACACGTTGAACTGGAGCACAGCAGTGTTTTAAATTAATTACCCATTTTAAAAGTATTTTCACTGATTCGAAGCATTTTGTGAATATACAATGAAAACATTTAACTTCAACTAAATTCTAAATAATTGTTACTTGCGAGAATTATCATGTAAATCAGTAAAGCACAGGAAGGAAATAATGAGCCGTTCCTTGCTTATCTTGCTGCTGTTCTTGAAGATAACTAAATGTTTGTTGTTCTCCAGGACTCCTGATTGACCGCACAGGGCAGTACTTCCACATGTTTTTGGTCTGCAGCGTTGTTGTTGCCTCATCTGCTTTGTACATCATGGTGTCATTTTACTGGCTGGCCAAGAGAGACGAGAGGGCATGGAAAACACGGCAGCCCATAACACTGACGGACCTGCGGGGACCTGCCGACTTAGCTCCTCGGTGTCAGTACAGCAGTGTGCCAACAGAGGGCAACAAAGACAAGACCTCAGACACTGGGGGAGAGACTATTGGTAGCCTCTGAATGTGTTTATGAATGTCCAAACACACTTGCCAATCACACTTAAAATAACAAATAAATGTTACTTGATCATTTTTGTTTCTGAAAACTTGGCGCGGACAACACGGTTACAGTTAACATGGTCACACACAATGAATGGATTATTTATGTTTTTTTTTTGTTTTTGTTTATACAAACTTTTGACACAAAAACACCAAACTCAACACATGCCCTTCTAGGTAAAATGTACTGTATATTTTAAACTGCTGTTGATCTTATGTATGTGATCATACATTTATGTAATTACTTCACACTATACCAAATTATTCATATAGTCAAGCCTTGGGAATTGGGAAGAAATCCCAATTCTATACCATAACTATTACATAAATTAAATATATCTATATATATATGCATACATACATACATGCAGTTTTTGGGGTACACTCTGTATTGATCCCTGTATGGATCGCTTCACATGTTGTGGAACTGTGGAAAGGTAGGTAGTTTGAGGTGTCAGACACACCAAAAACAGTCAGACACTGTCAGAAGTTTGGACATTAAATTCCTACCCTCAAGTGCTGTGGAAAATATATTCATTTATAAGATTAGTAAACATGAACAGCCTATTAACATTGTAAAATACAATGGGGATGTCTGGAATTTCTTGATTGCTATGTTTTATTTTACAAGTTACGGTTGTCATTTTACTGTTTTCCTCTTTAGAGTCTTAAATTTCAACAAATATATTACATTTTCTCCAAATGCAAGATATACTCCCCAAATTCCTGATCTACCAATTAACTACAGTGTTATTACAGTAAAACCAAAACCGTGCAACAAAACTCATTTGAATGTAGCGTAATGTATAAACCCAAATAAACATTTTTGTTTGTTTTTATCTATTCTGCATACCTCTGTGCCTTTTATACAGGACCGTGATCTACTAGTAACAAAAACAATCACTGATTTCATATATTGTTGCAGGGGTTCATGACATTAAATTTATTTTCTGTATTTTTTTATAGTAGTTAGTATTGCTTTTGGGCCGAATTAAAATGAAGGCAATATTTAGCATTTTGACTGTCAATAAATGTCTATATTCACCTCTGTCTTGGTGTATTTGATAAATATATATGTGAAATGGCCTTTGTAGATAATTATATTAATACAATAAGATATAATAAAACACAATCTTGTTAACTTAACCAGTGAAAATGAATGCAACTACTCCTAAAAAGATACATTAGCCAGGCACCATTATACATTCTTAGAGGTTCTGATCTCACTGACTGACCATATAAGAATAACAAAAAGACTTGTCTGTAGTAATGAAGAGGATTAGTCCACCAGAATATTTGCACATTCTGTCAAAGTTAACACAGTCAAGTTCATATTTACAAAGGCTCTGTACATCCGGCAGTGTTTTAAAGTTCAATTGCCCACATCTAATTCAAGCATCTTGGGGGGAAAAATGAAGTTATATTCACTACCAAAAGTGATGATTTCAAGAACTGCATATTTATTTGTAGAATATATCACATTTGACAACTCTTTCAAAACATTTAATGTAATTTGTGTGTGTATCTATTACATGTTTAGTTAACAAAATGGACTGTATGAGAGCTGGTAAATAAGACCAGTAAATAGCTCCTGAGAAATAAATAATTTACAACACTGTCTGTTGCTGAGGAATGCTGCCCGTCGCTGTGGAAGCGCGTGCCGATAGAGCGAACAAGAACACGTGATTAAATGCTTTCAATGCTCATAGTCCATTTAAACAGAGATAAAACCCGCACTTCTCACTCATAATGTGGTCCGGTATTAGTAGAAGCCAAGGTCTGAACATGAAGCAAATACACAGGTGACAAACAGATTCGCTGTTGAGGTGAAGCGCGAGACGTTGACACGGGAGGACGTCATCTTTTGCATCGTCGTTTCCTCCGCTGTGTACTGTAGATAGCAGAGGAACTTGCATGTGAACTGTGAACGTGGGTGGCCTTCACAGGACCCACGTTAGAGGACCAGCACACATCTGAACCTTCAACTTCAAGGCCAAAGAGAAGCCAGGGATCTTGGTACTGGCCACTGCCCGTTGCTTAGTGAGTCACACTAAAAAAAAGAAATAGATTTACATTAATCCATATACAGTATGAATGTGAGGCTATACATTTACTGTTAAAGGGGTAAACACATAGTTTTTGGCAGGGTATTTCAATACAATAAATCATATTTGTAATTAAAAAATGGGCAGATATTACATTTACATTTATATTATATTTACATTTTTTAATTTTATTGTTTTTCTGTAAAACATTGGCTAATAATCTGAGAGTAAGGGGATTGGTCATATGATTACAATCCAGACATGTCACAATGTAACAAACGAGGGCCAGAGCCGCTTGCTTTAAACAATTTGTAAGACATTTTGGTTCAAAATTTGTCCAGTCCACACACACACACACACTTACAGTGGATATAAAAAGTTATTGTACGGTTTTGATTTTAAAATTTCCCCCTCAAAGATTTCAGTTTTTTTTTCAATGGAATAGTTCACATTATACTGTAGGTCACATTAAAGGTGTTTCATTCACATTAAAGACCATTTTATATCCCCTGTATGCATGTGTTAGAATGGCCCAGGCAAGACAAAAATTGCTGTTCTCCATCCAATCTGACTGACCTTGAGCTATTTTGCAAAGAAGAATGGGTAAAAATGTCAGTCACTACATGTGCAAAGCTGGTAGAGACATACCTTAAAACTTTCAGCTGTAATTGCAGCAAAACTGCCACTTCACAATTATTCCTTCATTTAGATTTTTTTGGTATATCACATGAAATCCCATTAAATATATGTTTGTGGTTTTAACGTGACAAAATGCGTTAAAGTTCAAAGAATACTTTTGCAAGCCACTGTGTGTGTGTGTGTGTGTACACTGTGCGTACGTATGTACACACACAAACACACACATATTTTGGATAGCGACCCTTAGCACCAGATTACATTATGCTACCTGTGCCAATTACCATGAAACCTCTCAGTAGAGAGGAATTACAAGTCACAGAAACACAGCAGATGCCCAGGGCAGTGTTTTTGTGTTATGGGAGGACCAACACAACTAGCAGAGGTACGCTCCATGTACTACTGTACAGTAGCATCATGTAACACAAGGGAACCACTAGGGGGCAGACTAATACACACAAATACTGCCACGGTTGCTGTAACCGTTCAGAATTTCATTTGTCTGAAAGGGGGAAAATACATGCACCACAAAAAGAGGAATGTTGAACTACTGGCCCAGACATTAGCATAGGCATCTTCATGTACAAAACAGGTTCATTCAATCAATTGTTTATATAAGAATACACAGAAGACGTTTTATCCTTATCACCGACAAAGCTATTGTTGGAAGAGAGCTTTGAAAGTATACAGCTTACAAAACCAGATAGTTTCAGAACTTAAAGCACACACTTAAGTAGATAAAGGTACACACTAATACAGGGTTTTGGTTAGAAATAAATCCTCTCTCCTTATTTAGGAAAGAAAAACTAACACACACACACACATTTAAACACAGGCTAGCCTTTGATTTGTTTATTTACTCATTGCAATGTCACTATTGCTTGCTATTTACAGTGGAAGAGAAGTTTTTTTTAATATATGATAAGTGTATCTAGCATACACTTGAGGTTTATAATGCATTAGATATGGATCCATTGTATTTTTATATGCCAAAGGTTATAGTAACTGACAATGAAGACAAACACTTAAGCTCTAACCCATTAACCCTTTATTAAACGACACAATAAGTTCAAACCATCGTTTTCCTATGGTACGGTGCGAAGTCGCACTGCTTCGTCAATGTAACACTTGGCCCAGGCAGTCAATCTCTGTGCGATAGGGGCCTGATCAAAGTGCTTCTGATGCGGCCACGCCTATAGCGACGTGTCTGTGATCGGGGCCTAAAACATAGCTAAATAATTGAATGGTGTTAAGAGTAGATTCATTAATTAAAGAGTAATAACAGTTACAGCTCTAATGATGGTGTTAAAATGTGTGTGCGCTGAATAAATAGCCAAGAATGTAGCTACAGTAGGCCTATAAAGCTGTTTGGGGCTGTTTAGCCCCTGGTTGCAAACAATTATTCTAATGAGATCATGGAAAGGGCCAATTCCCTCATTGACAGTCTTGTTCTCGCCAAGTTCATTCAGAGTTCGTCCGCCATTTCCCGTTCAATTACACCTCGGTGTCACTGCCTGCAGCTTATTTTTCCCGATGCTGTTGACGGAGACAAACCCACCAAAGGTCGATACTGACGGGATGGTGCAGGTGTCAAATTATTTGACTTCTGAGTCTGCAAGAACAGCCGTGGCATCTGACGCGATGTTTTTTTGTTTTGAGCGTACTGTACCTCTCCATTACAGCATGTTGTTCAATCTATGACAAGGAGACTAAATCTTTACTAAATATTGCTCTGGGGAATATTACGTTGTTGACCACGTAGATTTGTGTCATAATCACTTAATCAAGTTATACAATGAGGTTATAGTACAGACCAAAAAACAACTGGTGAAATCAAACAGTATTGCCATCTAAAGAAGATGCACAACTTAACGCAAAGCAAGGCTCAGTTCCTTATTTTGCAAATTAACCTCCTTATTCTCGGAACAAAAACGCACACCTAGAAAACCAGTTTCAGGTCATAAACCAAAAAAATGTCACTGCATTTTAGCTATTCCATAAACAGCCTATATGCACCTACAGAAAGTATGTTGTGCTGTGTGACTCGTGATAGCGTATCCTCGTATGAGGAGGATCAATTTACTATAGACTCCTTTTGGCAACAGATCACTAACTGTTTGGTGCCTGTCTCAGGTGCTGAGAAGACGCCACCTATTTACCCTTTGTGTCAAACTGCCGACAATTTCCCGTTCCTCAACAAAACACAAAGCGCCTAAAAAAATAAATAACTGCTGCTTCGCTTCCTCTTTGTCGGGTTTGATTCCCAGCATACTTGAAAGAAGAAAGAAAAAATGTAAGAAAGCATGTGGCTTTGGGGGAGGGGCAGACATGGGTGCAGGCCCAGGAGAGCTGTGTGGGGAAGGAGTCGAGAGGAGGGCAAGCCACTTCGCATTTAGGTATTTAAAATGCAGATATGAATCGTCCCTTGAAGCATTTTCAAATAGACCTCCCCAGGGTGTTGCCCTGAACATTTCTACATCACGAGTAGTTACAGTAACAGTGCCGGCTAGAGTGTGTGAGGGTATACCGTACTTCCTATCACAGCATGTGTGTTCCGTTAACAATCACAGCAAAAAAAAGAAAGAAATAATCCATATATAGATTTCCAGTTCTTCTAGGGGTGAGTGACCCCTATACTGACCACTTCAGCTGACTTGGGGTGGCACCTCGCCCTCTATGAATGTCCTGCGAGCCTTGGACCACACCTGCCAGATCACCACCATAATGCCAGGATGACTGGCTCACCGACTGATCCGTGAATCAGCCGACTCATTGTCCTGCTTTCTCTCGCCTGGCAGGGCTGGTTGAAGCTGCTGGGAATGATGTGGAGCGGGCTGAGATGTGGGAAAGCCCCACAATGACTGCAGACATTTCTAGGAATGCGCAGTCTCATTGACACAGGCTCTGAGTTCGTTTGTTAAGCGTTTTTTGAAGGGTATGCCGAGGGCACAATCTTGTTTGTTTTGAGGAAATCACAGCATTGGAATATAAATTATTTGTAATTTATTATTTCTTTATACATTTTAAGGGGAATTCATTGTGTATTCTGTATTTTCATCATGAAATACAACCTGCATCGTGTAATGTAGGTGAAATGTGTATTATTGGGGAGGGAATGCTTTGGAAAAAATTTAGCAAAAATATATTCTCAACATATATGAAAACCACACACACACACAGTGGATGTACAGTACAGTAATGCAAACACACTCAGGTTGTGTGTCAGGTACCTCTCAAAAGAAGTTCTTTATGAGGGGAGTGACCAGTTTCACCCACAGCTTGACATATCGGTCTGGACGCTCAAATGTTGAGTTAGACACTTCTGCGGACCGCCTGTACAACATCTCCTGCTCCTGAGGAACAGCATGAAGAAAAACAAACTGAAAAACATAGCTAAAAAAAACTGTGTGTATGTATTAATGTCAGAGCTATGAGTCACCACCTTTGGCAAATGAGAGAATATCTTGCCTCTTGCAGCTGGGCTTGCAATTCCTGGTTCCCCGTTACTATGGCAATCTGGGCCTCCAGGTCACGGTGAACTGAACGGTAACCGAAATTGGGAGAGCCTATTAGAGTAAGGCAAGGGCGATCCTGCCCCTGGAGGTAATACCACAGACCTGTAGGAGAGCAAAAGCATTATTCCAAGCATTTCACCGCCCCCACCAGGAATTGTTCTTGGTCCAAACCACAACTGCAAGGGAAGCACATGCAGAAGTCCCCAGCGTCTATCCAAACCCCAAGTATGAGAGAGAGAGTGAGCGTGTATGCTTGTCCCTAGGCCATGAGAGAATGACTGTACAAGCCACCCTCTCACGCTACACGCCTCGGAAACCGCCGACGGCAACGGCCAGCGCAGGAGGAGAGAACAGCACAAAATAAGAGGTTTCATTCCCCCCGCTGGTGTGACGTCGTTCATAATCTCTCCTGCAGGCTTTGCCTATGATCATATAGTGTGTGTACCAACGATTAAATGAATACAGTGTGCTAAAAACAAGCTCTTGCATTAAAAGAGAACACTCTTCAAATGCGTTACAACATGGGAAATGGACTGCATTTATATAGCGCTTTCATCCAAAGCGCTTTACAGTATCTTTGCCTGACATTCACCCAGTCACACACACATCCATGCACCGATGGTGACTGCTGCCATGCAAGGTGCGACCAACCACCGGGAGCAGTTAGGGGTTAGGCATCTTGCTCAAGGATGCTTACAGGTAGGTCAGCACCGGGGTTTGAACCCACAACGTTCTAATGAGAGCTGTAGGAAGGGGTGGGGAGCAGTGAAACCCAAACACCACTCAGGCATGGTAGTCATGGCATCAAACCAAACAATGTTTTTTTGCGACGCGGCTTTCAAGAAGGGGTTAAATGAGCAGAGACAAATCAAAGAGTGTCTTTTTAAAAGGGTTAGTCATTTTGAGAACGCTTAATAAGGTTGAACTCAATAGAAACTCCCTCAGAAGCTCCGCCTCCCACACATTGAATCGCATTGTGAAGCCACGCGGCATCGTCGCTGTGAGCGGTGTTCACCACTTAATGTATGCTCCCGTACTTTTAAGTAGCCGATTATTTTCCCAGCACGCACAGAGAGCGGTAAGCTAGCGAAACGCAAGGAGATATTTGGTGATTTCGACAAAAAAAAACAAAAAGTGTATTATCTTAAAGTTAGCTTACAACAGATGCCAACACCTTTAAATGCTCCCCCCCCCCCCCCCCCCCAACTCTCACCCTTGGCGTGGAAGGTCCACTGGGGCCTGTGGTACTCGTGCAGGTGCACCCGCTCCTGCTGGCCCCAGCGGCACACGTTGTTGTAGAACTGCCGGGCAATGTGGACGTATGCGGCGGGGATGGCGCCGGCCACGCCCTTCGCCCCGAAGAAGCCGTTGACCTCCGGGGAGGCGGTGAGGATGTGGTAGCGGGCCCCGGCCCGGAGCACCAGGCCCATGTAGGCCTGCGTCAGGTTGAAGTAGCCCGAGGTCAGGAGCACTGTGGAGGCCGCCCCTGCGTCGCTAAGCAACCGCTGGCCGGGTGGAAACAGATGGAGAGTGACACACACAGAGACTGGAAGACAAACCGTCCCAGCTTAATTCTATTACTTAGCTAGCCACTTTTATATAGGTTTTAACGTTTTGAATGATAATAATACGATTACTACTAATACTAATGCGTGAAGATGTTCGTGTGTTCGAATTGGGGGAGTGATAAACGTGCTCGTTTGCATGTAGATTTGTGACATTTTTGCGATATTTCTGATATTTAAGGTATAACGGTTTAAAAAAGACATTTCAAATGGGCATGCCAATTGAAATAATCAATTATATTACACATACAGACGATACAGACATGTTAATGATCTGTAACGCGATTCTCGCATCACACACACACACACACACACCTGCGTGATCTGCTCGTCCAGGCTGACTCCCAGGGGCTTCATCTGGACCAGAGGAAACACCCAGGCGTCCCCCTCCACCCCGTCCTCCTCCCCCGAGTCCTCCGATTGGTCGAGCAGGTGCTGCCGTGTGCGCGCCACGTTCACCACCCGCATGATGCGCTGCCGAGCCACGGCCGAGAAGTCCTCGCGGTTTCCTGGTTGCACACACACACACACACACAAACACACGCACACACACACAAAGGTGAAGTTAGGACGTTCTGTATGTGTGTGTGTGTGTGTGTGTGTGTGTGTGTGAGAGAGTGCGAGACGTGGAGAGGAAGAGGCAGGGTAGTCCAGGACGTCTGGAGCCACTTACAGCCATGAGTCATATAGGAAGGGAGTGGAAGTGTGGCCTTAGCTTTGTTTAGCGCCCGCCGCTTGACGGTAAAGCCCAGCGTTCCCTCTCATCTGCCTGCCTGCCTGTCATACACCACCGCACGCTGGACTCCGCGTGCTTCTGACTCACTGTGCTCAAGCCTGTGCGCCTCTCTGTCTGTGTGCGTGCGCAGGTGTGTCTGTAGGTGCGTGTGTGTGTGTGTGTCGGTAGGGGTGTCTGTAGGTGTGTGTTTGTTTGCGTAAGTGTGTGTTTGTGTGTGTGTGTGTGTGTGTGTGTGTGTGTGTGTCAGCTCCAACTCTGTATCGCCTTGCAGCAACGTTGTGACATCACGGCTCTATTCCTGGTGTCCGTTACAACTGCGGTCCAGTCCTGCAGACATGATGTCATTCAATCCTCCCTCTAACATCCTGGCAGTCTGTGCACCCGTACAGCCTTCTGCTCGTGCTCGTGCGTGCGTGTGCGTGTGTGTGTGTGTGTGCGCACTAGAATTCCAGCTCAACCTCACGTCCATTTAATGTACACTGCTAGCTAACCACGTGAGCTCTGTGCATCGTTCTACAGTTAGACCCTGGCTCTCTCCCTGGTCCTCTCTCCCTGGTCCTCTCTCCCAGCAGGCACTTTCAAAAAATACTTTGTTGTTGACTGGATGAACCATCTGGTCGTTTTCACTGTCGGCACACCTAAACCACGCCCGTACAGCTATTAACACGATGCTGATTGGTATGTTCAGTTGCTACTCGGATAAACTCGCAATTATTTCTAGGCTTTCCAGACTGATTCTCGTGGCAAAAATTCAAACTGGAGCTTATGAGACCATCC
Organism: Typhlichthys eigenmanni; assembly: GCA_027564635.1. Classification (NCBI taxonomy): domain Eukaryota; kingdom Metazoa; phylum Chordata; class Actinopteri; order Percopsiformes; family Amblyopsidae; genus Typhlichthys; species Typhlichthys eigenmanni. The sequence continues at coordinate 1,900,834 of JAODUK010000011.1, read as the reverse complement.
TGATCTCCCTATCCTGGTTCCCTCTCCCACTGGTTCGCCCTCTCCCGTGAAGCCGACCAGAGCTTACGTGCACCTTTGTACGGGTGCACCATGCCCTCAAGCATGGCGACCGAGTCGTCCGGCTGGAGCTGCAGAGAGACGTCCCCCACCGCTCCCACCAGCTCAGAGAAGAAGTCTGCCACTTCCTTGCAGTTCTCCAGCAGAACGTAGCGGTCCTGCCTGTTGGTGAAGTACGAATCGCTCAGGTTGGCCCTGAGGAGAAAGGGATGGAGAAGGGATTTGGGGAGGTTAGGAGAGGGGTGGGGGAGGCCACGCAAAAGGAGATTAAAGTGTTGGTATGAGAGTCTGCACCAGTCAAGTGAATTTCACTATAAATCGCACTACAAGGCTTCACATACCCAGATTACACACCATCAAAGAAAGATAGACAAAAAATACATTATATTATATATAAGGAAATGTCCCCATCAGAATGATCAGACATGCATTAAGTCCTGAGTAGGTGACATTGATATTGATATTAAAAAGATTTAGAACAAGAAAAGACTAAAAAGGTAACTAAAATGTCTCAATTCTGGGAATGCATGTGTGTGCCTGAGCCAAGTTGGGGGAGGAACAATTTATTGTAGCTTGTACAGAAACCAAAACACAATAGCAATATGAATGGGAATAATTAAAATCCAAAGTTGAGTCCCGTCAAGTCACAAGGCAAGCCCATACACACCCAGCCAAAACAGACCTCAAAAACTAATTCTATGACCTTTGACCCCCCCCCCCCCCAAACTCTGAGCTACTGTGAAACAAATAACGTGTGAGAGCACCTGCGTGCCTGTAAAGTGTGGCTGGCACTTTCCTGAACTACACCTCCCCCAATGCTCCCAGGCAAATTGTTATTGGGAAGTGGGACAAAGCTGAATAAAGCTGAAATAATAAGTTGACAGAGTTTCTGTCAAATTCAAAACAAAGCTCAACTGTTATTGGAGGACAGGTGAAAAGGGGCGGGGCTTTGGATCAGTCAATTGTTGAACTGAATGAAGAATATAATTCTTTACTTGAGTAAAGAATTGAAAATTGAATACAAATATGACCTGCATTCAACTGCACTCCGTTAACGCAGCAACATATCACCTCTAATAAGGCCAAGGCATACTACCAAATGTGTGACCTCGCGCAACGCGGACGAGCACTCCAGCTGTTCCAAGCATACTCCATGCGGATATTTCTGTATGCATATATATATATATATAAAACTTTTTTTTTTATGGTTCGAAATTAGCAATATTTATAACTATGATCTATATGTGCACACATTGTTTCCCGTGAACAATATTGGTGTTAAGATATTCACTGGAAATAAAATACAAATTGTATATGCCTAGAACAGCTTAGAGCTTAGTAGGACATCCACTTCCGTCTGTAGTGGACGTCAGCCTGTCGCACATGCCCAGTCAACGCACACATGTCCGCACTAGGGCTGCTCTATTATGGAAAAAATTATAATTAGGATTATTTTGGTCAATATTGAAATGACGATTATTTAATATAATTACTCATTGACTTTGGAAAGATGTTGCATTTACTGCACCTAAAAAAGCAGAAACAAATGAATAGTGAAAGCCCCTTCAACTGAAATGTCCCTCAATACTTTTCACAATCTTTCACTTTCACCCTACGAGAGAGATGAAAGCAAGCGTGCGCTTGTCATTCAGAACACAAAACAAAATATGAGTTTACTTGCCAAACGTAATGTGCAAAATAATAGTTTTCTCTCGATTATATCCTTTTTGTAATTGTTAGAAGCCGAAATTGAAATCCCGATTACATTTTTTTTAATTACACACCCGTAGTCCGCACAAACAAACATTTTTTGGAGGAGCACGGACAGTCCGCGTGAATTGCGCGCACAGTCCGGACCTCCGCGGATGCGGAAAGTACACCTGGGCCTTTACACAGCCAGCCAGCCAGCCAGCGTACATACCCACTGATGATGAGGCTGTCGTCAAACAGGTAGACTTTGATGTGCTGGACCCCGATGGTCTCATTGAAGCGCTCAGGCACCAGCATGCGCAGCAGGCCCCTCAGGTCCGGAGTGTGGTACAGAGACACCCGCATCTGGGAGGTGAACTGCTGCAGCAGTGGCAGCAACATGGTCCTGGAGTTGATCCCGCCTGGATGCGCAAAGTGGACAGTGAAGCTAACTGGCACTTACACAAATGGCTACACCAAAGTCAAGCTAACTGGCGCTTAAACAAACTGTTATACCAAAGTCAAGCTAACTGGCGCTTAAACAAACTGTTATACCAAAGTCAAGCTAACTGGCGCTTAAACAAACTGTTATACCAAAGTCAAGCTAACTGCCGCTTACACAAACTGTTATAC
>JAODUK010000011.1:1857376-1898355 GCA_027564635.1 Typhlichthys eigenmanni | reverse complement strand
AAAGTCAAGCTAACTGGCGCTTAAACAAACTGTTATACCAAAGTCAAGCTAACTGCCGCTTACACAAACTGTTATACGAAAGTCAAGCTAACTGCCGCTTACACAAACTGTTATACGAAAGTCAAGCTAACTGACGCTTACACAAACGGTTATGCCCAAGTCAAGATAACTGACGCTTACACAAACTGTTATACCCAAGTCAAGCTAACTGGTTCTTACACAAACTGTTATACCAAAGTCAAGCTAACTGGCGCTTAAACAAACTGTTATACCCAAGTCAAGCTAACTGCCGCTTACACAAACTGTTACACCAAAGTCAAGCTAACTGGCGCTTACACAAACTGTTATACCCAAGTCAAGCTAACTGCCGCTTACACAAACTGTTATACCCAAGTCAAGCTAACTGGCTCTTACACAAACTGTTATACCCAAGTCAAGATAACTGACGCTTACACAAACTGTTATACCCAAGTCAAGATAACTGGTGCTTACACAAACTGTTATACCAAAGTCAAGCTAACTGCCGCTTACACAAACTGTTATACCCAAGTCAAGATAACTGGTGCTTACACAAACTGTTATATCCAAGTCAAGATAACTGACGCTTACACAAACTGTTATACCCAAGTCAAGATAACTGGTGCTTACACAAACTGTTATATCCAAGTCAAGATAACTGACGCTTACACAAACTGTTATATCCAAGTCAAGATAACTGGTTCTTACACAAACGGTTATACCCAAGTCAAGATAACTGGCGCTTACACAAACGGTTATACCCAAGTCAAGCTAACTGCCGCTTACACAAACTGTTATACCCAAGTCAAGCTAACTGAAGCTTACACAAACTGTTATACCCAAGGCAAGCTAACTGGCGCTAACTGCTAACCCATTGACTCAAACAAAGGCAGTGCTTCATTTACATTATGTATGAGTGTAGTGAGCGTTTGTACATAAGAGGCACTCAACTTACACCGTGCTGTGTTTACAGACACACAGGATGGTCATTGTAACTCGTTCCCGCTCAAACAAAGTCAAAGTAATTAACAATTATACGTGAAGGTGGTGCAGGTCCTATTGTATCTTTTCCCTGTTCACTACTACAAAAATATATTTTGTTTAGCCAAAGAAGTGTTTTTATGGAGCATAGCACTGCCATGTGAAACCATGTGCCTCTCCCTTGATTGTGCAACATTAATATTACAGACTGTTTCCTGATTCAGCACCAGTCCAACTTCGTTACTATCACACCTGCGCACCTCTTGAGCCGCGCGTGTAGTCGAGCAGGATGTACACTTTAAGGTCAGGAGCATCACTTTCTTGCGAACGCTCCAGTGCTTCCTTCATGCAGTCCACCTGCATAGTGCAGAGTACAGCGGGTCACACAACAAACTGAAGAACATCAGGCCATCACACAGACACACGCGAGCTAACATGTCCCATTCTTACCAGGTCCTGCTCCAGGGGTCCTGTCCCCAGATAAAGGGAGGCCATCACCACTCGCTTTTTAGCAGTTCTGATGCGCGCCTGACCAGGAAAAAGTAAAAGGTAAACAATGGCATGTGACATGAGTACAGGCTCATCACAGGGCATAACAGGAATGCATTAAGCACTGCCAATAGAAAACAACTTTTGATAGTTTATTATCTGTGGGAATGCGTAGGTGCTCAATCACTATGGTGACAGATCACTAGCACAAGAGACGCATTGTCAAACACACAGATGACAGGTATTGGCAGAGAGACAATGAAGCGCTCGGAGATTAGCATGTGCTCATAACGCATCGGAAAATACGACGTGACTAATGAGCCAAACACAGTAGCAATTACATCAGCAAGTGTCTGTCATCGTGACGAGTCAAGGTCAAGTCAAAGTATCTTTTACACCCAGGTAAAACAGGTATAAAAACCCACTCTTTGATTTCTAACATTAAATAAACTTCTAAAACACTGTTAATTAATTAAAAATACATATAATAATAATAATAACTCCTTTTAGCATTAACCTTATCGTTTTTAAAAGACACAAACCTTGATTTGTGTCCAGAACAACCCCTGACCACACCTTTGTGCTAAATGGCAGGCACCATCTATTCCTCCCACCACTGCAGCTGTGGTCACATTTGTGCACGATTGTGTAGAAAACTAAACAACAAATACTGACACTGTACATTTAACATTAAAACCAACGTGTTCCGGCTGGATATTCTGTCACCAGGGTTACAGCATATGCTATGCAAGTAACCAGAGTAAACATTACATGAACGATTTTTAGAATATAGCAAAGATATAACAACGTAATTCATCTCTATGGAAGCAAAAGCGGTTCCCGTCTCTTCAGTGGGCCTTACATCACTAAAAACATTTGGCATTGACTAGCATGGACTGCAGGGTCGTCCTGGTCTGTGTTAAAGGGAAAAAAGTCCCCACCCCCACATCCCTTTCAAAAGTAGAATGTGGAAGGGGCCAAACATTTGCTCTGCTCTCTCCGCTCAAAACTCACATTCATATTGAAGTGTAACTGCACCCCATCGCTGAGCTGGGGAGCAGTTACACAGGGACCTATTCTGGATTTTAATGACTGAGTTAATATTCTATCTAGCACCACAGATCAATGCTGTTACTTTGTTAACAGTGCAGTTACACTTTAATACATCAAAAACCTGCTATTCAGAACCACAAGTACTTAGGCGGTACCAGCTTTACCGGCTTGTTTGAACGTCAAAACATCAGTGTTTTATTTGTTTTTTTTTACATATAACAATTGAAGAGTGTACTTTTAAGTCTCTCTTAAAGTCAAAAAATATATATAAATAATATTTTAAATATATATATATTTTTTTACTTCTTTTTAATAAGAGTAAAGAATAAACCATTAATAGAACATTATTTGTATAAGAAGACCACAGATTGTACCAGACTACCTTTTTGGACCATCTGCTCTGCCGTTAGTGACCCACCTTCACGGCCTGGTAGAACTGGTCAGGGGAGTGGAGTACGTGGATGTGGGTGCCAGGAACCCTGAAGGCGGGCACATGCTCTGCCATCCATCTGAAGTGGGCGTGGAGGCCCTCCGTGCCCTGAACAGTGGGCTTGGAGACCCGTTGGGGGGCTGAGTCAGCCTCTGCCAGGAGGGGGGCTAGGAGCAGCACTGAGGACCTAAGAGAAGACAAGGAGGGTGGGGAGAGCTAACTTTGACTGAGCAATTGCTGCAACCGCTTCATTCAACGTTCACCAACGGCAACACTCAGATTTAAACTGCTGGCCCATCTGGCAAGAATTTGGGTTAGGTGTTTTTCAGCACATTTACTAAACACTGACGAAGTGGACCAAATTCAAACCCGCAAAATAGCATTTGGCATGATTTGCGTTGAAGAATACTTTTTTTTTGTATACAAGAATCCACATTTATCCAAACAATGTTAGGAGACATGCAGTACAATCCTTAATCAAAGATAATTGGTGTTTTCTTGGTAAAACAATAGATACGGTTGTTCAAACGGCATTATTGATACGTGGAAATAAACACATACTACACACTTGATACTTGTAAATAAACACATACTAACTACACACACTCAAGTCTTGCTCTTAACCTTGGAAACCCACACACAAATCCACACTGAATGTTGTGTGTTATTTGTTGTGTTAACTGTGCATCTATGTTTTTGACCTCTGGTACACAGACACACTATTTGGTCTGATGCCGTCTGTGTGCACACTAAATACAAAGACATGACCCCACATGACCCTTAAGCATAGTCTCAGAACCTGATCCTCTACACAGCCAGACTTTTACCAGAATAGACTTGGACAAGATCAGGAGTAAACTGCATGTGTTGATGCATAGGTCTTGATTTGGATTTAGCTCACTGAAAACCACATGAAACTATGCGAGGTCAGTTTCCAACGGGATTCAAACAAGCTACATTTTCTGAAGTGTTTGCAGAACATTAAATGGGATTTCCCTTTGTTTAGGCGAATACCTCTTATGGTCACATATCCAACAAGGCATAAATGTCAGTCACTTTAAACTATATCATCTCTTTCAAACTGTACTTATTATGGAGCAAAGTCAAAAAGTGTTTTATCAGATTTGACTTGCAATTAGCCTAGTTTTTATGTTATTGTATGCTATTGCAAATGTGACCCTATCATGTTTTGACATGACAGGATCATAGGCCAAGTATGCCTCTCCTTTCCATAAATGTAGTATGTATAGCTGTTGTTGTAATTGTAAAATATCTCATAAAACTTATAAAAGTAAAATGAATGAGTCAAAATACAATGTTATTATGCAATGTTATTATGCATGTATGCTCTCGAATAGACCCGGAGTCTGATGAAGTTCAGATGAACTGAGCTGAGCTTAACTGAAGTGAACGGAAGTGATAGTGATAGCTTTGCATGCATGCATGCCAAGGTGTCAGTCCTGATTTGATTGATTAAACAGCTCTGTCTTGCCACTAGTCCTATCATCATGATACATTTTTTGTGGGGGTGGAAATTAAAACACTTCCTGTATCCTCATTCTCCCAAGATCATAATATAGTTCTTAGGCCTACACATTTTTCAGACATTAAGCATGGGTGTGTGTGTGTGTGTGTGTATTCATGTCGGAAATGTTTGTCTTAGAAACCCCGACGTTAAAATCGCAGAATCGAGCTAAATTGAACGTATCCTACGTTGCATCTTGAGCTACAAGCTGGCAGAGCTCTAAAACACACGACACTGTTTATGCCTGGCTGGAGGAGAAGGAAATAAAACAAAGGCATATTAGCCTAAGCTACTAACAAGTTCTGAAAAGAATGCACACACATGTAGGTGCCATGAATTACACTAGGCTACATGCACCTAAACTAGGACTGTGTCGTTAATGTACGGTAGCCTACATGATGTACGGTAGCTCATGACAGAATATCAATACCGTATAGGCTACCGTCTTTAATTCAAATAAGTTTAAATCGTGTTAGCTTACATAACACAGGACACACACCGTATTTTAAAACAGTTATAACACACGCCGACACCACTAATGCATCTATTATCAAGTCTGCTGTTTCATAACAGGACAGAGCTGGGTGGCAACACAGTGACAGGAATGCAATGTCATTCGGTGGTTTTCTTCTGTATTGACAAATTGCTTACCCTCTTCTCCTGTCCTGTGCGCGTAAAAAACGATCAGATATTCGGGTAAACACCCCGTTAAGGGCCGGCGTATAAACTGAGTTCATCAGCCTTTTCCAGTACATGGGAGCCGCCATTGCTGCAGTAAACATGTGAAAGAACTTCATCTACGGTATCGTCAACGCAGGGAATGACGTTCACAAACGTTGCAGTATAATCAGGCCAGTGGTCGCCACAATTCGTCGTTGTAATTAAATTAACATTTATTGTAGCGTAAATAAAATGATATACGGTTATAATTGGAAAAAAACACCGTTTTAACAGTTGCCTTGTATGTTTTGACCTCTCTCGGAGTGAGTGAAATGCGACCCCTAGTGACCGCTTCTAGATTTACGTTGGTTAGCCCTATGGATTATATCTTCCGTAAAACAACAATACTATGTTCTCTGGAGTGTTATTTCCCTTTAAATAAATTCGTTGGTTTGAAAATTATAAGTAAGGTGCAATGCTTTAGCTGTAAGCCTATTATATGTGTAGGCATAAATACCGTATAGCTACTGCATTACTTTAGCATGGCACAATTTTAGTTAATTTGTAGGCCTATGCCTTTCAATATAATAAAACATAGGCTACTGCCACCTCTAGCTTTTAACTTTTTCACCTTGTCGAGAATGGAACCAACCAATACCAGGAAACAGTCCGTCAAAGGTCACACTGATTATTTATTGGCAATCTGCCAAGCCAACAGAGAGAGAGAGAGAGAGAGAGAGAGAGAGAGAGAGAGAGAGAGAGAGAGAGAGAGAGAGAGAGTGTGTGTGTGTGTGTGTGTGTGTGTGCGCGCGCGCGTGCCCGTGCGCAATCGCGCGCGTGTGTGGTGCGCTTTTTCCAGTAAAAACGAAGGAGGTGGAGCCTTCCGAACACAGTCGCTCGGCTGGCCGTGGAAACAACCTACCGTAACCTGCCTCCTACTTCCACACGGAGTATAGTTCCTTAACGAATATCATCACATTCCCGCGCACAAGAAAACCCACACAGGGACCTATTCTGGATTTTAATGACTGAGTTAATATTTTATCTAGCACTACTCTCGGGGAGTTTGGATATTCTGTCCCCATACAAAAAGCAACTGCAGCACAGCATAAACAATATATACAAGGTAAGTTAACATGCCGATGAGATGTGTTCTACACCCGTTTTTTATGTAGCCTATGCATTATAGAATATAGAGGGGGCAGATTCTGTATGCACGATTTAAAGAAATAAAAATAAACCGGTACAAATAGAATATTTAACTCTGCACTGGCGCAGTGCTGCGGACAATCTAGACGAGCCTTCAATGCTCCGGCCCAGGCTATATATTTATGTAGCCTACTCGGGGTCTACTTCATCAAGAGATCCAGTATGTGGCATCACGCACAGTTATGGCGCCGCCATACACTGTCCCTCTATCCATTACGTTTTAACCTACTTTCTGGAGCATTAATTGCAGCCCATGCAACATCTGAACCGGTCAGACGGCGACTAGGGCATAATATTCACAGTGAAACTGGAGCTGGGCCTGTTACTGAGTGAATGGGAAATAAGGTTTATTTATTGTTTAAAAAAACAAAAACACATGACTTGTGAACACAGTGACCCCGTTTCTGAAATCTCTTGGGGGATGTGCGATCGAAGACAATTGAAAGCAATCAGGATCTAGTTGCAGTCTGGCTTTACAGGCTATGCTGAAGGATTTTAGGCTGGGTCAAGCAACCGAGAATAACCGTTTAAACTAAGAATGCACCTGCCTGCATTTGTTATGCATTTACAGTTGTGGGCCTACTTTAAACGGAGATTGTAATCTTAACGAGAATGTAATGAATAGGTTTTACTTGCATGCCTGTGTGATCGCATAAAGTGTTAATGTGCTAAGCACCGCAACACTAACGTCTGTTCTGTCTTTCAACGTTCCTTCTCTACAGCTGTGTGTAGGCGATCTCTCTCAGCCCCTCTCTGGATGCATCAAACCCCTCTACCCCGGGGAGCTGGACCCGGTGTGTGACCCCTCCTCTCTCTCTCCTGTGTCCCCCCGCCCCCTCTTTTTCCTCCCACCCCCACAACCACAACCCCTCTCCATCTGTCCTCCCCCGCCCCCCGGCTTTGGGCCCCCTGCCTCTCGACCAGCGGGCAGAGGCAGGGGGCCATGGCGCCATGGTAACCCTCAGCCGACTCAACCCCCCCGCCATGAGCAGCGTGACCCCCACAGAGAGCAGGGGTCAGGGGTCAAACATTACCCCCCACCGCTACAAGCCCTTCAGTTCGCATGCTCACTACCAACAGGTCAGCCTGGTACCAGCACCAACCACACACAGACAGAGGAATCACATTTGTGCTTCAGTTTTATTGCCTTGCTGTAAACAGTAAGCCTTTCCAAGGGGTGAAATGTGACTAGAATTAGTCAGAAGACCCAGAGTGGGTATATTTGTACAAAATATCATCAAGCCAAAGACAAACAATATAGAAATATCCTATGGCTTCTGCAGTCTTTGGCTGTAGAGTGGTAACCAATGAACGAACATCAACTGCAGTCAACAGTTGTAGCCAGAATAGACAGTGGGGTATACCAAGTATACACACAACACCAGTAACATCTCTGTCTGTTTGTCTGTCTCTCTCTCTCCCTCTCTCCCTCTCATTCTCTCCCTCTGTCCCCCTCTCCGTCTCTCTCTCTCTCTCTCTCTCTCCCCCCCCTCCAGGTCATGTGTGCCCTGCGTAAGCTCCAGGAGAGCGGCTTCTACTGGGGGGCGGTGGGCGGCCGAGAGGCAAGCTCCCTGCTGCGCTCGGAGCCGCCGGGGACCTTCCTGGTGCGCGACTCCTCCGACCACCACCACTTCTTCACGCTGTCCGTGCAGACGGCGCGCGGCACCAAGAACCTGCGCATCCACAGCGAGGACGGCGGCTTCTTCCTGCAGCCGGATGCCCGCTGCACACAGGAGCCCCCGCAGTTCGACTGCGTGCTCAAGCTGATCGCCCACTACATGGGCAAGGGGCCCGAGGGCGAGGGAACGGCCGCGGCGGGAGCGGGGGCCAAAACGTGCAGCGTGTATCTCATCCACACCGCCGGGGAGAGGATCCCCCTGGAGCTCCGGCGGCCCCTCTCCTCCTCGCTCTCCTCCCTGCAGCACATGTGCAGGAGGACGCTGAACGGCAACAGGCGGGGCCTGACGGGGCCTGAGCACACACAGCACCTCCCGCACACGCTCAGAGACTTCCTGGACGAGTACGACGCCCCCATATGACTGACAGATACTATGGAGGGGGGGGAGAAACTGAATAAAATTCAGCCTCAGAGTTGCTGGCCTGGGGTCAGCTGACGAGCGCTCACAGAACGGACGACAGTGTACCCCAGAACCTCCCAGTGAACTGCGGGGTGGTTAAGTGAAGCATCTTTGGTAACCCACGGATACCTCATCCGTCGTTCACTAAACTGACTGACGGTCAAAAGGCCAGCGGAGCCAAGGTCTCCTTTGATTGGTGCAGACGCAGAGCACTGCCTCTTAGAAGACGAACCCTATTGGCCGATGATAACGACAACTGTGACAGAGAAAGAAGAAATCGCCTTTTCCTTCCTTCCAGACATGCAGGACAGTTTGTGGACAGGAAGCTACTGGAGTGAAGCTATTGTGATAGTCTAACAGTAGTAATCCTTTCCAAGCAGGTAGAACGGTATTTGTCTACGCAGGTGTGTGTGCGTGCGTGTGTATACTGTATGTTGGCGTGATGTGAATTCGCACATATTTTCCCTGCAGTTTATCATCCGGCATTGCGTCACAGATACACAACAGGGGAACACACACAGACACACACACATCCAATCGACAACAAAAACAGCAACATTCATGCGTACACACACACACACACAATGGCGAGGACACAGAGTCCCCAACAAACACAAAAGGTTGGACGCCTTGGCCCTGGAGCAAAGGAAAACGAGAGCCCTTTAAATTGCAGACTTCCTCTCTCTCTATATATATTCCTGTCACTAGTACTATTCTCCAATGCTCCCAACTCCGCACCGCCGAACCAACTCTTTCTAAGTACATCTGCTTTGACAGTGACAGAGAGCAGGCTGTTGTTGCAGAGACAAAGGCGTTGGCGTGGGCCCAGACCGAACAGAGGTTCTTATTTTTATCCACGGCTGGATGCTGACGAAAACAAACAAACACTCGCACGCAAAACAGTCTGAGTACAATTACAGTTCTTGTGTATGGGAGGCCACAAATATTATTTGAGATAGGGAAGGAATGTGACGGCAGCAACATCTTGAATGAAGGAGAAGGAAGAGAGGGAAAGAGGATTAGGAAATGGCTGGGCTGAGTGGATGTGCCCTCTGGTACATTGAGTAAAAAACACCAAGGTGATAAATGTCTCAGATCTTAAAAATAGGACTTAGGGCTCACGATAGCAGAAAGCCCCTGCTGTAAATGTAATGCCAGGGTGTCCAGAATGGGGAATGAGGTGGCGTTCCTATTCAAAGTGGTCATTTTGATTATGAACTCCTGCATACAGGCCTTACTCTGTCGGCTAGAACAGCACGCGTTTCCTCCTCTAAAATATTACATCACATCCTCTTGCTCTCCTAAAACCTGGGTTTGCGTGAAAATCGTCGTCTTGCGGTGTGCTCGAGTGCGTGTGTGTGTGAGCGTGCGTGTGTGTGTGTCTACTGTATGTGTGCATGCATGATGTGCTCTCCAATATACTCCAAGTCATCATCAACGGCTCCTGATTCTCGAATTGATGGTCATGAAGTTCACAAGGACATTTTAAGGCCCGTTTAATCCCAGACAAGTTCCTCACTTCATCTACTGTTCTACATTACCTCTGAACCTCTGGAGTCGACAAGAAGTTGGGTTATGTCCCTGAATGTCAAGGGAATTCAAGTCTTCCCAATAGTGATTCTCTGAAAGCCTTTTATAAAGTAAAACAAACAAAAGAAAATCTGTTGGATTCACTAGAGACTTACGGTTAATTGTCTAGCTTTTTTTTTTTGTTGTTGTATTGTCTGTATGTCTGATTTGGTTGTGATAATGTAACAATTTTCACATTGCGAGCGATGTTCAGTGATCTTCTGTGACCACTTGTGAAAGATGGCAGACATACCGTAACGGTACAGAGTCAATCGGATCCCCGTCTTATTTTATTGCATCAACAGCACACGTTTTGCATGTGTCAGACCAACCGACCACATGTGTTACGTGAATCATTTGTCTTTTATAAAGACAGCCTCACAAAAGCTGGCCAGTAGACTGGCACATTCAAGCTGTAATATCTTAAATGAAACAAAAAAGCATTACAAAAAATAAAAAGGAAAGGAACTTTGCACATATTTATATTTCTAAAATATTTCAATAATTTATATTAAAGAGCACTATTTTTACAAAAGTTAATTGATATCCATTGTGTGTTGATTTGGGCTGGTGTTGACAGGTGCTGAGTAGATTGGTGTCATAATTAAAGGTACACTCCCCGATTTGTGTCATTCGTGGGGGAAATATACTAGCCTTGTGAGACCATCCTGATCTCGCGAGCTTCTGTGAGAATCCGCCTAGACAGCTTGACATGCTTGCGTTCCACAGTGGCTCTAACCAATCAACATTGTAGTGGCAGCTACGGGTGTGGTTTGGGTGTGACGTTAACCATCACCGTCAGTTCATCCAATCACCTAGAAGTATTTTGATAGTGTCTGCTGTTTCAATCAGGCGTCAATGGATGACGTGCCAGATGGTTGTGTGATACAAACCGACTGGCACGTCAAATTAGCAATGTACAGCATGCTAAAGTTGCAGTGATGAAGGACCCCTACCTGCTCCTTAATACTACTACTACTACTAATAGTAATAATATTACATGTCATTAAACTTACTGTGTCGCTTTGGACAAAATCGTCAGATTACGTAGATGTACAAGGAATTTGCTCTTGTGGTTGAAACCAGCATTACAAAAACACATTTTGGTTCGCAAGCCCCTCCCACACCTGGGTGGGTTCAGTGTGGCTTGCATTGCTCTCCACTCCTCCCCCCTGTAGAACTCACATCCTTCCTCTATCCCCTCCCTCTACAGCATGCCACATATTCATACACTATTGTCTTTTGAAACATAAACAGTGAGCTTTGACAGAAACGCACATTTAATTACGTGTTCTCACAGGCAATTCAGTATGAGCCGCTGTAGGTTTAATGTAGCCTACGTTATATTTATTTTCGGGTGGAATGAAACATGACACCCAAAATAGCACATTAAAGAAAAATTGTCCATGTAAATATACAGTATATACAGTACCTTTTGTCAGTATATAGATATTCAAAAAGGACCCAGTCGGCCACACACACACATGCTGTACGTATAACATTCAGCATCACTCGCAAGAACCATTTGAAAACTACTGCAATCATCACATTTGTTTGCCCCTATGTTCGAAAATTGTAGGTAAATTCCATAGTCATCAGTGAGCAAATGAGGCCGGGGAGTGGATTGGAGGGGGGGGGGGGGGTAAATAGAAGCATTTCCAGGATTTAGCCATATTGTAAGTGCACACGCACGGAAACACAGACGCGCGCACACACACTGCTGTGCTGTAACAAACAGGGATTCCCAGAAGCTCAAAGTTGCTTTAGGCTAGCGCGTCACAGTAAAGACCTCCCTCTCCCTCACACACGCACACACACGCGCACACACACACACACACACACACGCACATATGCTCGTTAACACAGCAGTCACTGTGTTGAAAGCTCACATTGGGGTGGACCTAACTGGAAAGGAATGCAGCAGGGTTTTATGCATCCTGCCTGAGGGTTGAGATAGGATGCTGTTCGACACTGGACAGAGTGTCTGTGCATGCGTGTGTGCGTGCGTGCGTGCGTGCGAGTGCACATCTCTTGTACATTCGCGGCACGCACATACTGTACAGTACAAGAGCGTGTTTGAGGTGAAATAGGTGAACGTTCCCACGTGGAGAAGATTTATGACCTGTGGTTTGGTTTTACGGTGTGCACACAGGTACACATAGTGAGTGTTTGTGAGCGTGTGCCGTCTATGCGCGGGTTAGAGTGTGTGTGTGAGGGACAGGGAGAGGCGGGGGGGGTTACGATGATTGCCTCTGGTGAAATTAAGCGTTTTCGCTTTTCCTCTCTTTTAACACACATACACCCCTCCCCCTACACACACACACACACAGTTCCCTGCATACCTTGTGTTCTGAGACAGGCTTCCAGGAAAGAGGCACTTTAATTGAGTTGAGTTTTTACGGCTTGACTGGTGTAAGTATGTGCATGGAAGTGGGCAAATTAATCTTTCTGGGTGTGGAAGTGTGCGCAGTTGTCAAAAAGAGAGGGAGAGAAAAAAGGGGGTGGTGAGGGGCGGGAGAGGGACATCACTCGGACAAAAACGAGCAAGAGAGGGCAACGTGTTCAAGTGGAACAGAGAGCTGTGAAACTGTCCAGTTGATGGCTTTCCATTTCTTAAAAGAGGATGATACCTAACGCAACCTCTAGACACAAACGAACACATATACCGACACACAAGCCACAAACATCTGTGTGTCAGAAATGACGACAGCAGATTAAAAATGACACAATTTGTGACTTTCATAAATGTCTGAGCATCAGAAACTATTTCCCCTTTTGTGCAGTAATATACTTGCAAAACCGGTAAAGGCTCAAAAAAAAATGTCTTCTTTTACACTCCAGATTTTTTTTGGTTTCCTAACTTGACATTACATGTCAGCGTATAATGCATGCATGTCTCTGTGTGTCCTTGTGTGTGTGTGTGTATGTGCGTGTGTGTGTGTGTGTGTGTGTGTGTATGACTCAGTTTTATTAAGAGAAAATGCATGCTGAAAGAAAATGACGCATTTCATTGTTTAAATAAACCAGCTCACAGAGTATAGTGACTAATTTTATGCTCCCCATACTTTACTAGTTGATCTGGAATCTGTGAATATTGTGCAGGCCTAGACAATCTTTCCACCGTGATTCATTTTGGCGATGACTTGCTCTGTTCTACTCATTCATCATGCTCTGTTCAAGGCAAAACACCAAAGTTTCAAAACTTTCACAACTGAACTTGGAAGTGGTTTACCACTTAGACTACAATCTTGAACAGCATTGCTTTGTGTGCAGGCTACATGCTATAATGATTTTAATGACATAAGTCAGTGTTATAATAATGGAATAGAAATTTGTTTTTCTAGAGATCAAAAAACAAGGATCATAGCTTATACCAAATATTTGACCTGACAATGATCAATCTTGGATCTAAGCTGTGAATAAAGTGTGAATTACATTTGTTATAGGGCTCAAACAACATTGACCTCCTGACATATTACTGTATGTTGAATTCTGAGGCAATGCAATGACAATAATATTGGGACATTTTGAAGTTAGCTAAGGTGCCATATCATCACCAGTGGACAAATCTAAAGATCTTGAAGGTATTGCAGAGTTTTGTTGTAGCATTTCCCACAATAGAGTGCATTTCCCACAAGACCTATGTTCTCGGTATGAAAAGCTTCCTCTCAGGTGTCATTAGAATGTTTTAAGAGAAATGTTGAGAAAAATAGATATGTTTGGTTTACAGCAAGGTTAATACATTCCAGAAATCTATTCAAATCAAGTCAGTTTTTGCAGAAAATAAAAAATGGTTTTAAGAATTTTAAATTATTTGAATGAAAGCGCCAATAGCCAATGTGTTAATAAAAATAAAATAGTCAATAGCCAATAATCAATTTACGATGATATAGACAAAAGGGTATGGTCAAATTTGCGTTAGATAGATGCATCACAAAAACATGGAGTCTGTGAAATAGCGGAAAAATCCTCATTACGCGTTCGACAGATTATTGTGCTCTTTTCCCCAGAAGCATATTGAACTGACGCCAAGGTCAACAAAGACAGCATGTGAGGTGAAAACATAAAAGGGGAGAATTATGCTCTTCAACAAGCCACACTGATATTCCAGGAAGGGCATATGGTTTGTTGATTATTTCTTCCAGGAAGGCTTTTGCTTCGCTGATCGGTGCTTATAGGAAAGACGGTTGGTTGGCCCATCAGCAGCAGTATTGTCACAGCCGCTTCTGATAAACTCAGACCAGCTTCCAGGAAACCAGAGATTTACCCTCCAGCATTCCATCATTCCTTCACCATCAGCAGAGAGAGAGAGGGGGGGTGGTGGGGTGTGTGTATGTGTGTGTGTGTGTGTGTGTGTGGGGGGGGGGGGGTAATAAGGACAGAAATCAATAAAAACCATATGGAAAGCATACATATGTACACACTTGAAAATATCTGTGTGTGTGTGTGTGTGTATGCATACACTGTACATGCAGACAAAAGATACATACACCAATTGTAGCATGCTGTACATACAAATACAGTCTTTGTGTTACAGTAAATGATACACCCTAAAGTATGTCACTAACACATCCACACTATGCACTATGACTAACAACACTTTTGCCTTTAAAAGCAATTCAGCTTGTTTTCTTTGTATACAGGATGGGTGTGCCTGAGATAATAACTAATTGGAGAGCCATAACAGTGTCAAGGGTATACCAGACAGGTGGGTACATTCAGACTGCATGGCATGTCATAGGTCAAAACAGACAGGTGTTTGGTGCATTGTTTTTATTGCCAGGGGACTTCGCCAGCGGACACGGTTTGCGGAGCTGCAGTGCCAAGCGGATTACGGTAACGCCATCTCACGTGTCACTGTGTCCGCCAGCTGGCAAATCGGGCGTGGCAATCGCGCCTCTCTAGTCTCAGCTAAACAGAGAGCTTCATGGTAAGAGAGGGCACTAATACGTGTGTGTGTGTGTGTGTCCTAAATTAACTGAAATGAATGGCATGCACCCATGGCACCCAAGACAT
The DNA here is from genome assembly GCA_027564635.1 of Typhlichthys eigenmanni. NCBI lineage: Eukaryota > Metazoa > Chordata > Actinopteri > Percopsiformes > Amblyopsidae > Typhlichthys > Typhlichthys eigenmanni. Next base: position 1,883,327 of record JAODUK010000011.1, on the reverse strand, counting down.
TCCACTTTCTTTTCAATACCCAATAGTGTTTTCCATAGTCCTTTTCATATACAGTAGATAAGTAACTCAAGTTTTGTTTAATAAAAAAAAAAAAGTTCTGCTAAAGTCAAATTTTGGGTAAATATAGTGAAAAATACTGTAACTATTTTCAAACGATGCAGTTCTATGATGACACTGTTGTTTAAACTAACGCAATGGGTTTGAAGGACAAGACACTTCTCCGAAGTTAAAGGTGCATACAGTATGTCATTCAAGTCCATTACACTTTTTGTCCGTGCTACATGTCCGTTCTGTGCGAGTGCTGTAAAGGAATTCGGTGTACCGACACATCCCTGGCTCTGTAAATGGGAACACAAACAAAGTGGTTCGGACCGCACTGCACCGAACAACACAACACTATTCAAGCCATGGCAATGCATGTTCAATGTGGGGGTGGGGGTGGGGGTGGGGGGGCATAGGCGTATTTGTTTTGATGGTGAGATATAAAATATCACAAATCTCTCTCCAGCATACCCTACCTTTAATAACTGAATTAATGAAACATTGTTATTCACTTATTTACAAAAGCGCTGTGCAGGTTTACCATGACATCATTGGCGCGTGTGTTCCTGTCAGTGTTTGGCAGGCTAATTGTCATGCTGCTGTTTCATCTCTGCAAGCTTTGATTGAATTAGAGGAGCACTGAAGCTCCGCATCAAGCTTATTAGAACAAGTCTGTGAATAGAGTGGGCTACGTGTGTGTGTGTGTGCGTGCGCATGAGTTTCACCTTGAGAGAATTCCCATCATTACAATTAGGCCATTAACCAATTCTCTCAGTGGGTATATCCCATTTACTGCAAAATATGTGATTTATCCCCCACACCAATTACAAAATCTAATTTGTTCCAGAGAGGAGAAACGGGGGTCTGCTGTGTGTGTAGACACCATGCTCACTGTGTGGAGAGCCAATCAGGTGTCAGTATATATACTGTACACTGAGCCCCCAAGTAGTGCTGGTTTATAGGGCTTCAGAGAAGTCACATGACTTTCCAGACCAAAGAGAGAGAGAGAGAGAGAGAGAGAGAGAGAGAGAGAGAGAGAGAGAGAGAGAGAGGGTAGAACCGTAGTGGAGGAGGTGTATTGCAAAAAGGGTCAATGGTTAAATAGAGGGTCTGCGAAGTGGATGAGGGAGATGCATTTAAAGGGAAGATGCGGCTGTCGACTAAGAACTGGAATGGTTTTCACTGTAGTTAAACTGGGTCAAGGTCTACAATAACAGCTGCACAGAACAGGCAAACGTGATGAATTAATGAGAAGAGGGTTGAATGGGTATAAACAGGCGATAGTGGTTGAACTATAGATGGTCCCAGAGAGTCTTCTTGATGCCTTGGAAAAGCCCAGTGTCAGTACTGGGCTGGCTCTGCCTGGGCTTGCATTCAGCTCACGCAAACACTGACTGTAGCCTATACTGAATGTTATGTGCGTAAGACAGCTCTACCACCACAGAGCAAGTCTGCAACTGTATTCCCTCGCTGGGTAAAAAAAATGAAAAAATGAAATATATAAAGGAATAAAGCCTTTCCCAACAGCACTGTGTTCGTGTGTGTGTGTGTGTGTGTGCGTGTGAAAATCAGAGAGTGTGTAGTATAGGCTGACATGGGGGGTGACTAGTGTGAAATGTGAAACACATGTTTAGCCCTTGAAGCACCTCTGAACAGACGTGTGACTGAGTGTGTACACTGTGTGCGTGTGCGTGCGTGCGTGCGTGCTTGCGTGCGTGCGTGCGTGCGTGCGTGAGCATGGGAGAGTAATATGTATGTGTATATTAATACATTTGTAAATAGCCTGCATAAATTGAATCGAATTAGGCTTCCGATAAACACCTGTTTTGTTACTGTACGTCAGTGTGTTAAAGGACAGACAGCATCAGTGAAGTAGGAGAAAAGGAAAGAGAGAGAGAGAGAGAAAGAGAGAGAGAGGGATCACCTCTTTCCCCTCCGTCTGTGAAAGCGAAGAGCACATCTCGGATGAACACATTCGTTCATTCATTCGGCCTGTCTATTTTCAGCCCAGTGGGTTTATGGTTATTGGAAAGGCGTTGCCGTCTCCCGCTCCTTCCCAGAAGGAGTCAATAATTCTCCCTCTCCTTCATTTCGCTCTCCTTTGCCCCCTTTTTCTAATTCGCCCACCTCCCCCCTTCTCTCTTCCTCGCTCTTTCTCTCTCTTTCCCACACAGGGGCATGGAATGCTGGAAGGCATTTGAGAAAAACAAAACATGCACTCAAGCACACGCACACAAACAACTAAAGTGTGAGGTTACAGAATATGCAATGCCATGCGCTATCCGGGAAGGTCTACCGCTCAAGATATCGTCACCTTGTTTATTTTTAAATATATAACTCGTCGGCGTTGTCCATCTTTATTTTGCTTAGATAAAGGCCTGCAGGCTATTAGTGTCGCTCGCATAGCGCCCTCTCTGCGTTCTGCCGGTCAGCCGGGGCCATAGCGACACAACCTACCTACAGCTATAGGCTGCAGTGTGTCAGTAGCTATATATGGTTTAGACATCTAAGGTTGTAAGCTACCTCTCTTTAACTGTAACCTCCTGTACAATTCAGACTTTCACTTCTAAATGTTGACAGCAGGCATGTGCGAAGATTGGTAACAGATGACAGATAACAAAATCATATAGCCTTATGGTTATGTTGTTCTTGGCCTATCTCGTGAGTTGCATATACGGTTGCATAGGGCATAGGCTATGGTGGTTTGAGTTTGATCGTGCCTTGTCTGGCGCTTATTCAACACTGACAGCATGTTCCCTCATGTGTCAGATTTAACTTCAGGCTTATGGCTTAGAGATTCAGGCCTAAAACAGCTTTTTGACCTGCGGAGAATCTTGGAGCGGTGGGGCTATTTTGGAGTGGCCTACATTGGCCTAAACAGACAAGGTCTGGTCTACACAAATGATCAGACATGTATAAACAGTAAGCATTATGCAAATATATTACACATTATTGTAATAGCGTCACCTTGCGGCTGTTATATCACATTTATATTTCTTTTCTCTCACAAAAAAAACCAGTTTGGACATATTCAAATTCTTACAGGAAGACTCTCATCTTAATGATCAACACTGGCTGTAGTTAGAATATCTGCATATACTACTGATACTTGATGGCAGTGTGTTCCAGACATGGCAAGCTCTCACAGAGAAAGCAGAATGGCTGAAAGTGCTTTTCCAGGAACTACAGTCACCTCTCATGGCAGACCATGTAGATCTGCTGCCATGGGTTTGAGTTTTCTGTTTAAAATAGTGAATATGTGAGGAAGAAGCCAGTCTATTTAAGATCTTGAATACAAGACATGCGTCTTGCGTATATATATATACACAGTATATACTGTATATATATATATATATATATATATATATATATATATATATACAGTGTGTGCCACAGAAAACAAATAGGCCTACCGGTATAGTTGGTTTTACTAACCTCCTTTAACTAACCTCCTTTAGTTGAAGATGATTGTGATGTTGATTATGACTTCCTTGTATTTCTGGTGGCCTGGTTTTCTCAAATCTGGCGAAATGACAAGATGTAACAATCATGTGTTTACAACAGAAGATACCAAATAGCTCCATGCCAAAATTAGATTAAACCTGTTTTGTATTAACACCTACTTTAACAGCAAGCCAACCATTACTTTTGACATTAAGCTATATAGCTCCAGGATTTGTATTCCTTCCATAATGACAAATGACAGTAAAAAAAAAAGGAATATCCTCCCCTCAGAGGGATCAATATAAGTATCTCACCTTAACTTGACATGCATAAGAATAAATACCCTGCACACGACAAACACAAACACATGGGACAAACACCAAACATATAGGACTTACACCTAACATGAAAGCAAGCTGGAAGTCTTGTCAGCTGACCATTCAGTGTCGCAGTATAGAGGCGCTGTCCCCAGAAGGACTTCATCACTTATGGCTATGGGCATCACTCACCTGTTCTAATACAATTCGGTGAAAGACAGGCCTAGGGCCTCCTGGCCTGCTATGGCCTAGCCATTGAAGTTATAGTTAAAAAGACGCGGAACGACATGGGCCTATACGGAATGGACAATTGACCGATCAGTCGAAACAGCATAATAGGCTGTAACAGGAAAATAGACAGTTGAAGGAGTCTCTGTCGATTAAAAAAATGCTCAACTGTTATTGGAGGACAGGCAGAAAGGGGCAAGGCTTGGGATCGGTCAATTTAATGTAGTATACCTTACATTTACATTTATATTTCCGACATTTGTCAGACACTTTTATCCAAAGCAACACACATGTACATTTGTCTTGGAGGTCATACACAAGCAATTGTAAGCAACCAATATTATACCAGAAGTTACAGCATTTTCTCATCATGGGTACTACCATGTCAATATGTAAATCATCCAACAAAGTTCCTATTGGCCTGAATAAAGTGCCAAATATTAAAGTGCTAAGTACAAAAGAGCAGAATAGGGTGTTTTTGTTTTGTTTTTTGGACACGGCATATAGCTATACACTTTATATAACAAAGTAATATTATCCTATCATATCCACATAAGATAGGACACACACACACACACACACACACACACGCGCACACACACACACTTACACGTACACAAGCGCACGCACACACACACACACACACACACACACACACACACACACACAGAGCTATAAGCCTACATCGTACACAATGGTAGCCTATGTCGTAGATGCCACTACATGCATTACATAACAATTATACATGCACAGAGAGGCCAGGAAAACCTGTACAATTACTCAACCTTTCACTGTTGTGAACTTGGCGCCACCCAGCGGTTATTTCTCATGCAGTTATTTCTCGTCCATCTATTGCAGATGTCTTGCAGTACACAGCGAGTCAATGATTACCGATTACAATGATTCAAAGTTCACAAAGTGAGCTAGTTAATTTATTCAATGAAAAGGATTTGTCTCTAAGACAACCGCCATGCCTTTAAGAACAATTAGGGTTTCTGTCAGTATTTTGAAGAAGTGCATTAGTCATGGTTCATTTACTTCAAACCTATCCCACGTGCATCCCACTATTTCTGGGACAGGTTCCTTTCGTTTCTATTATAACACAGGAAAATCCATTGATTATACCCGGGTATCCCGCGTCCGGACTGTGGATTTACGCAGCGACACTGTAACCAAACCTGGGACAGCTATGCGTCGGGCTATGGCAGAAGCTGAAGTTGGCGATGATGTCATGGGCGAGGACCCAACAGCAAAAGGTTTGAGTTTAGCCCTTTGAAGAAGAAAAAATTAACTCTGTAAAAAAAAAGTATAGCACAGATTCTGAAAGATCAAAGTTATGAGTGGATGAATACCATTGATGCAGTTGTGAACTAGTGCAGCTCCACAGAGAAATAGGAACACTAACGTTGTTCAAAGGATCCCTGCGCTGTCTGTAGCCTACAAACTGATATCTCTGAGTAACATGTATCATGATGCTGTGTCATTAAAGCAACTATATGGTTTATTAATAGAAAATATCAAATCAAAGTGTTTAATCATAAAAAAAACCTTTAATTCTATAGACCTGCAGAAAATAGCAGCTGACATGTTCGGGATGGAGGCTGCTCTCTTTGTCCCATCAGGAACAATGAGCAACCTTATCGCTGGTAAGGAGGAGTTCAAGGTCTAAACCGTTTCAACTGTTAACATTCTCGGGAAATAATTTCTAGAGCCTGCAGTTACACAGTAATATTTGTAACACGCACATTTCATATACTTTGTAGTGATGGTGCACTGCAGGGAGAGAGGAGATGAGATGATTGTGGGAGATTTGTCTCACTTGCATGTCTACGAGCAAGGAGGCAGTGCACAGGTGATACACATTGGACCCTCTATGCTAGCATTTGTCCAAATTCACTCGTAAATGTAATATTTAGTGATTAAGAGACAGACGATACTATGAATGGTGGACCAAGGTGGTGCCCCTCTCCCCTGCAAAATATACCCAAGTCCAATTGGACATTTGTTTGTATGTATGAAGTACAGCATTAACTAATTAAGCATGTACAGTGCATGTAGCCTTCATACGCTGGACGGCTCAAGATAGACCACTTAACCACGCTTTTCTGCCTATGAAATAACAGAGCGTGTGTGTGTGTGTGTGTGTGTGTGTGTGAGTGTGTGTGTGTGTGAGTGCGTGTGCGTGCGTGTGTGTGCGCGTGTGTGTTGACACAGCTGGCCGGAGTCCACGCGGTCACGGTAACCACCCTGCCTGACGGAACATTTGACCTGGGTCAGCTGGTTTCTAAGATTCGCCATGGTTACCCGGACGCCCACTATCCCCGCTCACGCCTGATATGCGTGGAGAACACTCACAACATTCAGGGGGGGCGCGTTCTGCCTCTGTCATTTCTACAGGAGGTTTGTACGCCTGTGTGCATGTGTGTGTGTGTGTGTGTGTGTGTGTGTGTGTGTGTGTGTGCGTGTGAGTAGGAACATGTTAAAGCAATATACTGTACATTAATTAGTTTATCTTTCTTAGTGAATCAGTGACTCTTATAATACTCGGGGGGAACAAATTATATAGTGGGATGAATGATAGGAGATTTGTTCTTTATTTGATATCTGCTACCATATTTTATGCTATCAGAAGAATGTTGCGACTGAATTACAGTATATTCTTCAGGAGGTGATGGGAATACACCCACTTTCAACTGCTCATTTGATACTGCACACACTCACAAGGACTGGGAGTGTGTGCCTTTTGTTCATGTTCCGATTTAGAGTGGACATGCGTAATACCAGGTGCGTGCCATAGCAGAGCAGCAGGTATAACCCCATGGTCATGGTATAACCCCACACCAGGTGCGTGTCATAGCAGAGCAGCACAGCTTGGCAGTACATATGGATGGAGCCCGGTTGATGAATGCCGCCTGTGCTCTGGGAGTGGCTCCTGCCACCATTCTGCAGCACACACACACAGTCAGTGTGTGCTTGTCCAAGGTGATACTACAACACGCACGCACACACACACACACACACACACACACATACACACACACACGCACGCACGCACACACACACACAGACACACACACACACACACACACACATATATAAAATATGACTCCATAGCGCAGGTCACCAGTTCTGTTTTGGCATTACAGGGTTTGGGTGCCCCTGTGGGCACCATGCTATGTGGCCCGCGAGACTTCATCTCCCAGGCAGTGCGTTGCCGTAAAGCCCTGGGCGGGGGAATGCGCCAGGTGGGAATACTGGCGGTGGCCGGCAAGATGGCTCTGACAGAGATGGTGGTGAGACTGGAGGAGGACCACCACAACACCAGAACCTTCGCTCAAGGTAAACAGGGACAGGCTAGTGCAGGTGGGTGGGCGGTCCCAGACTGAAATAGCCCTGGTGTAAACCAGAGCCATGTAGAGAGAGAGTCGCGTCATCTCTGTTTACTCCAATGGACTGGTTTTTCACAGCAATGTCGGATCGTGGAGCCTCAACATAGTTCCTGAAAGTTAGACTAAATACTAAAAGTACCCTATAAATTCTATTTTAAATGTAAATCGGTGCATTTATTGACTACTGCAAAACATAAACATCATGCTAGCTTGTTACATACGTTCTCATGTTACCGCAAATCAGCTAATTTGTATCCAATACATCAATGTTTGTATCATGTAGTCATCTACATTTGCCTGTTTCCATTCATCGCGCAGCCAGTGAAGTCAAATACGTTGAGTCACTTGAACAGCTTGTTTGTTTGTGTTGTTTTTTAACAACTATTTTACCAACTTGAAGAACACTGGTAAAGTAGGGTGGGGCTAAGAGACAAGGAAACAGTTTTCTCTTTATTTGTAGTGTTTTACCTGGTTATACGTCGTATTTCCATTGCACTCTGTGTAAAAGCGCTTCAAAAACGCAAGGCAAGGCTGAAAAAATAGACTCCCGGTGGGGAAAATATTTTCCTGCACCGCCTCGGCTCAGCGGGCAGCGCCCGCCTCGCTGTTGCGCAATTGTTGCGCAATGCGCAACAATTCATTGATTAACATGGGAGTGGATCCAAAGGGGAACCGCTTCCTGTCGGCTCCCCTTGCGGTGTATAATGGCCATAACATAACACCTACTTGCTACTTACTGTACTACTAGTAGTAGCTGTACTCACTGACTGTAGATAAAAACGTGACCCGAAGACTGTAAGATTGTAATTTGTATACTCTGTCATGTTTGCTTTGTACAATAAACTATGTTTATGTATTTACATGCATAACATTACATTACATTTTTGTAAAAATTCTTGTTTTCTTGTTGTGTTTTTTTTCTTGTAAGCGCTCTTGGATTGTGACCCGCCCCTGTACGCTGTGGACCTGGCAGCCGTGGAAACTAACATTCTGCGTTTCCATATTCGTGACCCCGCTCTGAGTCCCTCGGACTTCTGTGCCCGCATGGCCCAGGTCGGCGATGAGGAAGAACTGGAGTTGGGGCAGGGGGTGCAGGTCCTCATGTATCCCCATGTTGGGGGCTCTGTACGGGCTGTGTGGCATCATGGGATATCCCCAGAGGACACTCAACTGGCCATAAAGAAACTACAGTTTGTGGCCAGCCAGTATTCCAAGGAGAAAGGAGCCCAGTGATGGCGGGGACTAGGTTGGTTGTGTAGCCCAATCTAAAGCGTAGATTAAAAGTAGATATACACAATGTTCAAAGATTTAGATTGTCTGGTATTTTCTTGAAATGCAGTGGCTTGTTGAATTCATCTGAAAGCTACAATCGTAAATGGCTTGCATCTGTTAAATAATGCACCTCATTAGAGCAGATATGGAAAGGTAAAACTAATTTTTTTCTTTACTTGAAAGTTGAAGGTTGTTATTATTATCTAATCTTTAACGACAGCAGACAATATATTAATATTACAGTAAACCCATGTATCAGTGACAGGGCAAATGTAAAACAATATTGTTAGCTATGGTTTACTAGGAATAGTTCAATGATTACAAACATAAATTCAGATGGAATGAATCCAATATGTTTCATAGCTGAATGGATTGAACAGTACCCACATGAAGTTACTTATTCAGTACATTGAGAGATAAAGTTAGCTCGCCAAACATTCAGTGCAAAACAATACTGGGAACGAACCATTAGACTGCTGGTTTAAAAAAAAACTGCTCATGTAAACCCTCTGAAGACCACAAGATGGAGCTGTTAGGTTATTCCATTAGTACCTCAGCAGTAAAGGCTTCAGGCTTTTGCTTTTATTCTGAATTTAAGATGAGCAACGGTTGAATAATAATATAGTAATGGGCTAATAAGACATGTATTATGCTAGTATAATGACATCCATCCATCTTCTCCCGCTTACCCGGAGTCGGGTCGCGGGGGCAGCAGCTCCAGCAAGGGACCCCAAACCCCACTTCCCGAGCCACATTAGTAAGCTCTGACTGGGGGATCCCGAGACGTTCCCAGGCCAGTGTGGAGATATATAATCTCTCCATCTGGTCCTGCGTCTTCCCTGCTCATGACATTAAAAATGCATAAGATGTGGCAGCGGTGGGATTCGAACCCACGCCATCGAAATGACTGGAGCCTAAATCCAGCGCCTTAGACCACTCGGCCACGCTACCCTACACGACACACTGAATACCACGTATCAAGAAAGTGATGTTATTTAATTGTATCATGTAAGATTGTAAAATCGAAATATGGTAAGGTAGCCTGCACAATTCCACAATTAAAGTAGAACATCAGAAAGAGACCTAATAAGCTGACATGTCTTGACTCTTCACATGTATTGGCTGACGTGATTTAAATAGACTAGCTATTATACTGTTATACTGTAGTAATATGTTGGTTATTTCGTGTGCACTACCTTATGTGGCGACAGCCTGGCTGTAAATATGTTTTTACCTTTGATAAATGATAACGCAGACTCGTGCTCTTCATTTTTATTCGCTTGACTCTATGTCGTGATTTCAATTGGCTTACCGAGTCAGGGGCGTGGCTGGGTGTACTAAATGTGTGATACGTGCGGAGAGTCCACGTCGCTGTGGTGGACGGTAACAAATAACATCGAGTAGCTAGATGCATTCCTGGCCTGGACCCTATGGGTATTTAGGAGAACCGGGAGGATCTATAACTAGCCAGGTCAATCTGGTCGCAGATTTGAACTGCAGTCTTGACCTCGCCTCACTCTCTTGCATTTGATACCGTGCATGGTTTTAAAAGAGCAAGACTAGCTGCCTGCGTCTCATATCTTATGTACACTTGTGAATTTACGGTCCGTGAAGGAAGTGGTCAGTCTTGGACTCGCACAAGGTTTGTTGTTGTGTTAATTGCACGTATATTATGCATCCCAATATAGTATTTAAAGAAAAACATAGGGAATCACGATCAATTAAATGCAGTTGTTGCTTAAGCATAAGAGCACGTTGTTTTACACAATGGGTGCATCATGTAAATTACATCACGGAAACATTCCGCACTTGTTTCCGTAATAAGTAGGCAATAACAAATGTGTTAGATTGCATAGTAGACCTATGCTATTTTATGATTTTTATGTTTGATTATGCAATCTCTGATTGCGCTGTCATATGGTGTGCAGAAGCCATCTGAAAATATAGCAGACATATACTTCCATTAGGGTTAGAGTTCAAGATCACTGAAATCTAACGTCAGAATTAGATTACATATAAACCATATGGTAGATCACATTGAAACGTTTGTGCCTGCATCACTGCTGTGAGCCTAACCGTTTATCCCCCTGCCGTCAACACACCCAGTCTACCCAAAACCAAACCGGTTCTCGCTTATCTGGGAAAACACCAGAGCAAACGGCATGGAGGATGACCTGATGTTTAGTATGGAGGAGGATGGGGGGAGTGCTAAGAGAGCCCCCATTCAGCGAGGCACCCCCAGCAAGAGGACGGCATCCCTAAGTGACACCAACGCTAGCGACGATGAGGATGACTATGTCATCTGCCCTATTCTGGACGATCCTGCCAAAGAGATCTGTGGCTACCTGCAGAACATCGTTAACACCAGACAGCTGTCAAACTCTCTGCCTAAGAGCAACTTTCTTTACAGGGTGAGCCATGTCCTAGCATTTTGTGTTTTTAATCATGAATACTCTCTATTTAAATATAGAATACTTTGCTGACTATTAGTGATGAAGTGTAAAGTGCAGGTGTAGGGGGAAAAAGATGGGTTATTCTCATGTGTAATAATAGCAGATGCCCAGGTCATTATGTGGTAATTGCTGCTTAGTTAGTTCCTTATTAAGGGTATATCTGAAATTGCATGACCTCTGCAGTCAGCTACCTGTCAGTATATTTGCTTTCAACAATAGAAAATAACAACATCACCTGACTTGATTTGGGTTAGGGACTTATAGACCCCACCCATCTCCAGACTAGGAACTCAATTTGCATAATGGATAGCTTGAGGACAAACACTTTCTTTGTAGACTGTTAGATGAAAATTGCTCTTGTTTGACTCTTTTCCAGGCAATGGACAATGTCAGTGAATTTCTGTGTTTTTATGAGCACAAATAGCTTGCTGATGAACAGTGCTTCTGTTTACCTTTCTGTGTAGAATGAAACAGAGAACGACACCGTGACACAGTCTCGGTCTGTCAGCAATATATCAGGGCATGCACGGGTATGTTAAAAAAAACTAAAGTCATTTTACACAACCCTTCCTTCACCGATGGCTTCCTTTTTTCTGCTCCAAGATTCATCTACTAATTTCTCATTTTAATTTTTCCTTTTTCATTTACTGCTGGCACGGTCCTGGTCTTCCTTAATTTCTTCTCCTATTTCCTGTTCACAGTTTCCTTGAACGCTCCCTCTTCATATCCCAACATATTTATCATAATCTATGCATATTCCTTCCATTGCAGTAGTGGTCATTAGCTGAGGATGTGCACAAACTAATCTTTTTTTGGGATACACACAATTGTTCTTCAGAAGTCATATTGCTTGGTCCGCTATTGTTTTGACAAGGAAAATAAAAGCATGATTCCCTCAGGTTCTGTCATCTTCAAACTAAAATAACAGCATTTGTGGTTTGGCAAGAAATGTATGAAAAAGTGGTTAAATATTAACTGTTGTGGAAGTCATACACAACTTCATGCTGTTAGAAAAAAAAAAAGAGAAGTACAAGTTGTACTGTAGTTAACATAAATAAACAAGCTCTGTATTGCGCAATGGCACAGCTCTTTAAGTGCCTGACTCACTGCACACGTTCTGTTCCAGGTGAGCGTGGTCGAACGTGCAAAGCCATGTTTTCTTTTAAGCAGCTGTGACCTTCTGGCAGTTACAAACATAACCTTTAAAATATAATTTCCTCTAAATATAAATATGCACGTACAGTACTGTAGTGTAAAGTGACCAACCATGTTATAGAGAGCTGTGGGGTTTTATAGTATCTCACGGATCGAGTTTCATCCAATGCTAGTTAAGCCATGGGCGTCCTAGCTCTAGAACATATTTCATTAACATACCTCCAGTGTACAGTTAGCGGCACTAATAATAATTAATGGTAACTAATAACTAATAATAACGGTCCAATGGTTAGCGGCACTAATAATAATAACGTAACTAATAACTAATAATAACGGTCCAACGGTTAGCGGCACTAATAAATTATTAATTATATATTAATATAATTCATATTTGACTCCTACATAAGACAGCTCACATGGAAATAGTCTTAACAATCATATGTATTATTTTTCCTTTATGACTATCACTACAGCATTGTGGATCTCTCACTATCAGTTACTTTTTTAGTTCCCTAGCCCTCCCATAGCCTGAACCTGATAGACACTGTGTCTCTTTGTTCGTTGTGATAGGCAGCTTGGAAGCACGCCATAGAGAAAGCCAAGGCCATGCCTGACCCCTGGGCAGCGTTTCACCTGGAGGACATACAGACCGAGTCATGCATTCGCTACAGGTATGGGTGAATGCATGTACAGTATGTACAGGAACACACAAACCATTTTACTTTACGTCAAAATGCTATGTAAGCACAAGTACAATGTAAGACTTCTTTCAGTTCTCTTCATTCCTATGTTTTATCATTTATGCATTATGCACCGTTTGTAATTGAATTTCATGATTACCATATTTCCCTGGTAAATTCTTAAATTGAAGGCTTAAAACCTAGCACATACAGATTCAGACAGGGCTCATAATGTATCTGGGTCAATAGAGCTTATCTGTTGTTGACAAGCACTCTGTCTTCACACCAACATACCGTACTGACACTGACGTAATTTCCATTGGCCTGCCTATATTGCCTTCTTTAATCTGTGTGCAGAAAGTCTACACACCTCTCCTAAACCACACCCCCACAATAAGGAAACTCATTAGAAAAGGTGTGGGCTCAATGGTATAAATATGGACCATATGTTTACTGTATACAGTAGCTCCTCACCTTGCGGTACCCCTTGTGTGGACTTTTACATAACACAGGGCCTGGACTGACCTGGCAGCGGACGGGTTGGGTTGGGGGGGTTGTCTGGAGTTAGGATTATCTTTCGTGTTCTCTCCCCGTGTGCTAAATTTATCTCGGTTGTAATTCCACTGTTGGTTCGCCTCCTCTCTTATGTTGTGCCCTCTTTAGGTTGAGTGTCTCCAGAGCTGAAATGGTTCAAAAGGCAAGGGCAGATTTTAGAGTTTGCACTGTTGGGGATGTGGCTCTTGCGTATGCTTGTAACATTGGGTAAAGATTGGGAAAATGCTTCCGCAAACGGTAGTATTTATAGGCTGCTGCTATGTAAACACACAAACGCACGTTGTGTTTTCTTACATGTTGTTTACACTGTGGTTCTGATAAGGGCAGTGACAGCAGTCCTTTGTACAATGGCAAAATAATTCTGACGACTCTCATGAGAGCAATGTTATGTTTGCGATGTGCTGGCCAGTGTTCAACAATCCCCTACTATGTATACTGCACGTACTGCCAGTCAATGGGATATGTTTCTCCCCCACAACGCAGGGTCACATATGTACCCACAAGAAGGGGAATTCCACAACCTCTCCGGTCACTAAAGAAACTCGGTACTAAAATAGTTTAAAGTAGCGATAGAACCACCTGTTGGTTTACACCAACTGTAAGATGAATGAAGAGCTACAGTAAATGTATAGTTGCGTAGTGGACTGAATAGAAGTACACACATTTTAACCTGGTTCCTTTTGATTGTGTACAGGTATAACGCGATTACAGGGGAGTGGGCTCAAGATGAGGTCCACATCAAGATGGCTGCCCAGGTATTGCTGTTAAAATGAAATAAAACTTTTGATGTACAAATAAAGGGAAAATATTTTTGTATCTTATATTATAATGCCCTCACTAATGTGTTGTCATCTATTTGTCTCACAGCCCTTTGGAAGAGGGGCTATGAGGGAATGCTACAGAACGTAAGATCATTTGTTTGTGCTAATTGTGTGCAAAGAGGTTATTGCTCTTAAAGGTGGGGTCAGCAATGCTGGAGAAAGGTCGTTGATATTTGACCCATCAAAACAAAAACATATCTCCCTTCAGTGGGGGGTGGCGGAGTGCTCAGATGCTCCACTCCCCAAAAATATTTCCCCTTGATAGTAATGTGCAATGTCTGCACTACTGTGTCTGTCGTCCTATTTGCAGAGATAGGGCTGTGTACAAAAAAACAACTTGTCCTTTTCAGCGCGTACACAGTATGGACATCCAGCGATGGAGATAGTGAGGAGATAATCGCTGAATATGACAAAACGTGTATTGGCTTAATCTTACAATCGTTGACTCCATCTTTAAGTTTCAGCTATTGAGGCTAAAGATAGTACAACGCACTGTTGGCCGCGTACATGCAGATCAGAGGGCGTGGGGGCATGTAGAAAGTTGATGGACTGCGGTACAGCTCCCAAACTGGGGGTGGGGGGGTGGGGCTATAACCAGCTAGAAGCGCAGGTCCACATTCCACACATAGCTTATTGTGAGCTGCGGACAGTCAGCGCTTATGGTTCCATCGGACCTAAAGCCAAATATGGTAATGAGGTTACGAGTATGGTAATTGAAATCTATTATACTCCACCGTGATTAATTGTCTTGTGCCTTGTGTAACCTTGTGTTACCGTTGTGTTGATTTAAAGGGTGGTGTGCGACTGATGTGCCAACTGACATTAATCAAATCTTCTGGCTTTTGAGATAACATGATGTTTTGTTAGAAATGAGCCCTTTTTCATGCAGTTTGAGGAAGCTAAAATACAATGCATTATTTTCCTAATATTATTCTGTTAGCAGTGTCGCACATACAGTAAATGTCAGTTCTGACAAAAGACAGAGCTTGACGATAAACCCTCCCCCAAATACAAGTTCACACAAGTCAGTTAATGGAGAATATTTTCTCTCCGAAACACACAACTTTATCTTTAACCCTCATTTACACAGAAACACACAACAATATATTCTCCTTCCCCAGGAAGAAGCTGTCTAACTTCTCCCACAGTAGCAACTGGAGGTCAGCATCCAACTATGTGTCCAAGTGCTACATGGAGACCGTGGACAGAGAGGTGTACTTTGAGGATGTCAGACTCCAGATGGAGGCCAAGCTCTGGGGAGAGGAGTACAACCGTCACAGACCTCCTAAACAGGTCAGTGAGGGGCAAACTGAAACTGACTGGGCTACACAGCTGTTGGTAGAGGAGGACAAACCAGATCCAAGTAGTTAAAAGTCCAAGCCAGGCATTTGCGCCACCCATGTGCTAAACAGTTCCTGCGTATTCCCTCTGCTGGAGATTTGTGGTTGTGCATGGTTGGGGTGAATACTGGGGCCTGGTTTGTCCACGTCTGCATTTCGGCTATTAAATACAATGGATAAACACACTTGTATCTTGGTGGGTTGAGTATAGTCTTACAGAGCCAGTCGTTCCTTCAAAATTAGGGACCAAATTGGACTTTACATTTATAGCCCACCAGAGGAATTAGTTGGGCAAACTGAACAACAGTCTGTTTGCAAGTCCTGGAAAAACATTTAATTGGTGTGATAATACTGCTTACATTAAATGGAAATACTTAAATTAATTAATAAAATAAATAAAGCACTACACTTGCGTCGTCATATTGGAATTGCGCATTCAGTCTTGTTTAGTGCTAATGCTAATAAACCAATAGAAATCCACTACCCAATTGCCTGTTAGTGTTGACATGCTTACACAGGAGTGTATATTTATCACACGCTCAGCACAAGTCACGTGACGTAGTGCTAATGAGCTGAAGAGGCCGATAATGAGGTTGAGCTACTGTAACATTATTAATAGGTTTAGATTCACATTTCTGTTTGAAATCAGGTGGACATCATGCAGATGTGTGTTATGGAGATGACGAACAGGCCAGGAAAACCCCTCTTCCACCTGGAGCACTACATCGAGGGCAAGTACATCAAGTACAACTCCAACTCGGGCTTTGTGAGGGACGACAACATCCGACTCACTCCACAGGTGGGTCTTATTACGAATTTACACCAGAGACTCAAATCTGTGTTGATCTATTGTCTGTAACGTAATGCACTGCACTGCAAGTTCACACAAGTAAAGGGAATTTGTGCTCTTTTGGAGTTTCGTCTCAAGTATTTATATATTGTTTTTATTTCATTAGTTCAAAATGTTTCTTTTGGATTTAGATTAATTGTGTTTTTAAGAATTGGGAGTGTCGTTGATTTTATCTGATTGTGTTAAACCATTTCATACCGTAACATGCAATTTAAATAATCTTAAATGCGGTTAATATTTAAACTCCACAGTATGTAAACTAGTCTGTTCGTTCTGTGCTTTTCTCTTGCTGTGTATAAGGCGTTTAGTCACTTCACGTTCGAGCGTTCAGGCCACCAGCTGATTGTGGTAGACATTCAAGGTGTTGGAGACCTCTATACAGATCCTCAGATCCACACCGACAAGGGAACAGACTTTGGAGATGGAAATCTAGGTACAGCTCTCTCTTCCACATATATACTGATGGCCACAATGTTCAGGCTGATTCTATTGAAATGTTTGACTATGACTATGTATTGATTTCTAACTACAGTAGATGAAATGCACCATCATCTCTGAGTGGTTTGGTAGCATGAAATTGTATATGCTGTGTTTCTCACGCTGACACATGCCTGTGAAGGAAGATAATATATTTCAGATTCAGTTTTCAGAGAACCCCATAACTTGTAACTTTTTTTTATTTTACCTTTTGTATTTTACCAGGAAAATTCCATTGACATAGAATTTCTTTTACAAGGGAGACCTGGCCTTGTAAACTGAAGGACAGGAGTGGATGTCACATTTTTGTCTTGCAGGTGTGCGAGGAATGGCGTTGTTCTTCCATTCCCACATGTGCAACAAGATCTGCAAGAGTATGGACCTGATGCCCTTCGACCTCTCGTCTGCAGAGAAAGCCCAGCTAGACGGAACTAACAAACTTTTGGTAAAATGGATAAACTGACCCATAGGCAGACATTAGAGAAGAGTGTGAGCTTATGAGTGCTACAATGGGAGAGTGTCATTCGCTTAGGGTATTTTAATGTATAATTGTTTGGAGAAAGCTATGGCTGTGTATTGGCTGGTATCTGTTTTTCCTCTTCTGTTTTTTTTTTCTTATGTGTTATTTCTCCTAGAAGTCGGCAAAGACTGTGCTGAGGGGTTGTGAGGAACAGTGTGGTTCCCCCCGCGTTCGCACCCTTTCCATGGGCCGGGCACCGCCCTTATTGTCCCGCCTGTCGGAGACATCGTCCGCAGATGATAACATGAGCGACGCGGAGTCTATCCCCTGCTCCCCACACATACTCCTCTGCTCCCCCATCTCCATACCTGGGTCAATGGGTAAGTCCCCAGTCGGTGTGTTTGTGTTGTAGGGGTCTAGGATATAACGCCTCACTTTACAATAAGAGAAACAAGTGTACATTTTGTGTGTATTTCTGTGTGTGCGTGCGTGTGTGCCTTAAGGAAGCCTTAATTAAGTAAAATATAACTTATTTAGGTATTTGCAAGTGGATTTATAGATTGTTTTTCTGCCAATCACAGGAATGTCTTTCAGCGGAATGGATGAAGACAGATACAGCAGCAACACAAGCAATCACCAGGTGAAATGGCTCTCCAACACACATACTGTAGCAAAATGAAAATCTTTTTCTGGTGTTAATTTCTTCTTTTAAACTTTTTATTTCTTTTAAGGAATCTGATAATGGTGGTGACAGCGGCTACCCGAGTGAGAAGAGGAGTGAGGGAGATGCAAATGACCACGTAGATGGGGTAAAGGCTTGTTTTCAAAAACTCTAGGTCCATCTCTCTCCAACAAGGTTGTTTCTGGATAGACCTGTTTCAGGATGAATGCGTATCATTACCGGATTACATGCACGTACCCCTCTATTTCCTCAAATGCTTTAGATTCTTGCATATCATAAAATGTCTTACAAACTGAAACACAATTGTGTAGGGGGAGAGGTAGGAAACCCAATGGAAGCCACCGTTTTGAGCCACAGAGCTACAGAGGACTCTACTCTGTCGGCAGCGTTAGCTGCTCAGCATTTTGATGCGGGAGGGGCATGCGCTCTAGCCTCGTGAGACAATTTTGAAGTTCAGTTTGACTTTGCTGCGAGAAACATTCTAGATAGCTAGAAAAAGATAAGCTAGCCTCGTGTTCCAGCCACAGTGGCTCTGCCAAATCGGCATCGTACAGCTACGGGTGTAGTTTAGGTGTGACATTGATAGACAATCATTGTCAATTTGTCCAAACATCTGCAAAGTTTTATTTTATTTTAAGTACATGCTTGTTTTCTGGTGTCAATGGACGGATTCCCAAATGGTTGTTTGTAACAAACCAACACACTCAAAACCAAAGTAAAATGTTTTTCTGTAACACTGGGTTCAACTGCAAACCTAATTCCTTACATAAATCAAGAAAATCTACCAGTAATATGAACATTGCGTCATTCTCTGTGCATGTGACGATAGTTTTGTAATGTTTTGTCACCATGTAGGCCCATCCTCGCTACTACAGACACTGTTCAGAGTCGGATGAAGACAGTGTCCGAAGGGTAAAGAAATACATATCTAGACTACACTGTGAACACCAGTTGTCACCAGGGTGGTGGTGGTGGTTACATTCATTCTCACCTTTTTTAAACCTTGCCCTATACCCTTCATCGCTTTTTATGAAGACAACATCACACCTTTACCTTTATCCCCCTTTTTTCCCCCCTCAGTTTCTCATCTTTCCTGTAATTCCTCTTTTTTTTATCCCTTGTCAGAGACAGATGGTAGCTTCTGCAAAACCAAATGCAGACAATCTTGATAATGACTGTGATGATGATCAGCATATAGGCCGTTAAGCCAAGCATCACTCAAAGTCTGCAGTGTGCTGTAGTGCAAACGCACTAATGCTCTTAATCATGTTTTATTTAATATTTCGATCGATAATTATATCTGTAAAAAGCATATGAGAAATACACTAATTGAGGAATATCTACAAAAGTAATCTGAAACACCATCTACCTCTTCTTTCAACTCCTTAACCAGTTTTTACCATAGCCAGTTTTTACCATAATAAGTGCTTTCTTGTTCATTAAGTGATTAATTATTATATATACATATCTGTCTAATAATTTAAGTTAAAACCAAAATGACTGGATGGGGACAGTCTGTGTGTGAGACGTGATTGGCTGTGATTGTTCAACATTTTTGATGTGCTCATTCTTGTTTCTTGTGGTGATCATTAAATGTTTATCGACGGACGGCATCTTCCCTATATACCCAGCTGACAGATGAAAAATGGAGCTTCTTCCATTCCTCGCGAGCTCATGTCCACAGACCGTCTTGCGTCGCGGTCGAGGTGGAGAGGCTTAGATCTCTGCTGCAGGAGAAGAAGATTGGCCAGTCAATCCTCGGAAAGGTAATGGCTACTGAAATCTCAATGGCCCTCATTTATCAATCTATCGTTGAAACCAGCGCCTATCAACCCAATATGGGTTGATAGGCTATTTAATAAATATGTGAATGCATGGGCATGCTTCAATGCCTGTCAGATAAGCCTGGTCTGAAAACAACTCAAAAGTAATTCTCCTAATAAATATTAGACGGTCAGATAGTTAATTTATTGCTTCATTTTAATTATGTTTCTTCAGCCTAAATTAGAGATAAGTGGTGCTTATAGTCTTTAAAAAAATGAGAACCTATTAAGCGGACCCCCTTTGGGGCTGCGCTGAGCAGTATACGGCTGTCTTAGCAATCTAGATGGTCAGCATCGGCTCATCAAATAATAACACCCTGTTAACCTGAGCTATGCAGAACAGAACAAAATGATGTTGCTTTCTCTGGCATGCAGGCTATAGGCTTCCTCCCGCGGACTACACTGGTCTTACGAAATAAAATATTTTGCCGTCATATACGTAAATTAATGTATAGTCTAAAAACAACTCACCGACAATTCTCCGCCACCTCCAGTATGCACTGCACTGCATGTAAGGTGACTCGAAAACTTGCGTACACAAGTTGAGACTTGGTGGGAGATTTGATCGTTGCCACCGCTCACGTCCAAATCGGTCCAGATTGACGAATGCCGACCTTTTCGTGGAAATGACCGTACGCACAGATTTCTGTCGTACGCACGTAAATGAAGCCCAACATGCTCACCTTGTATGTTAGTAGATAGCAGATGCTTTATTTGTTAAGACAATGGTAAGGGCAGATTGCAGTCGAATCCCTGCTGTTTAAATGATCCCGGACACATTGCATGCATTGTGCAATTCCACTTTGTTTCCCAGGTCCACCTGGCAATGGTACGTTACCATGAGGCAGGCCGCTTCTGTGAGAAGGACGAGGCTTGGGATGAGGACTCGGCGCTGTACCATCTGGAGAGAGCTGCTATGTGTGGAGAGCTGGAGGCTATAGTTGCCCTCGGCCAGTGCTATCTGCAGCTCCCACATCACGTACTGTCAGAAATGCGGCTGGAGGTACACAGTCTGTTGTTGCTGTGTTTGCGGTTGTCTGGTGCTCTCTTTTGGTCGGTTGACTTTTTTGACATTATTCTAACGACCGTTGTCAATAATGGAATTTGGTTTATTCGTGTTCTACTGTCTTCAGGATAATGCAGGCAACCGAATGAAGGGATTCAAGTATCTGCTGCAGGCTGCCCAGGCTGGTGACAGGCACTCTATGATCCTGATAGCCAGAGCCTTTGACACTGGGTATAACCTCTCACCTGACAGGTGAGATTTCAGATGGAACCTGCCTTTTTTTAAATTTATTTCAATTTAAACGCTTGGGAGAATATATTGCTTGCTTCAAG
The DNA here is from genome assembly GCA_027564635.1 of Typhlichthys eigenmanni. Classification (NCBI taxonomy): domain Eukaryota; kingdom Metazoa; phylum Chordata; class Actinopteri; order Percopsiformes; family Amblyopsidae; genus Typhlichthys; species Typhlichthys eigenmanni. Next base: position 1,862,001 of record JAODUK010000011.1, on the reverse strand, counting down.
AATAATCAGGGAATCCTGCTCAGTTTTAATCTACTGTATCTCCTCAATGTAATCCAGCATAATGGAGTGGACCATTTGATAACATTTATATTATTTATTTTTAAACACACGTTTTTAAAGGGTCTGGATACGCTCCATTGGTACACTGTCTATTGCAGTTGTTTCATCCTACTGGGCGTAGGTGGGTTAATGTAGAAACCATTTGAGCAGCCTTTAACAACTGTTTTAGGAGAAGGGTAGCTAGTAGCTACCACTGCCGCCATTGTTGGAACTGCATTCTAAACGGCCTGACCCATGCCTGGTTGATGCATGGGTGTTTCAGAGAGTGGGAGGAGGAGAATGTGGAAGGTTGACCAATCACCAAACAGCCCAGCCTATTACAAGCACTTTGGAGCGCTTAAAACTTGTTCTAAAACTCATCTACAGAAACATTGTTTCTGTAGATGGTAAATGTAAATTTCTGTAGATGGTAAATAGATGGTAAATGGATAACTATTTGCCTCACATTATTTGCCGCTCTAGTACTGTGCCACTTGCCGCCTAGATATTTATTTAACAGAAAAGGTTAAACGTTTGGGAGAATATATTGCTTGCCTTTTTGGCCCCACCCACCTGCACACACAAATTATTATTATATATTTTTTTTCTTTCTTTTTTTTCCCCGATACTTTCAACCAGACCTGCGCATCACTATCAGGTGGAGCCAGGCTATGGAATTGTGGCATTTGTGTAGCTGTGTAGCACAATGAACTATTGTACCTTTTTGAGGAGTTACTTTTTGTTGTTCTTCTTCCATTGAAACACACAGAAAGCAGGACTGGAGTGAAGCCATACACTGGTACGACTGTGCCTTGAACATGACGGACTACGACGAAGGAGGAGAGTTTGACGGGATGCAGGACGAGCCTCGGTACCTGCTGCTGGCCCGGGCAGCTGAGATGTACCAAGAGGGAGGCCACAGCCTCAATGCTGACCCACAGAGGGCAGGTTAGAACGCTGACAGTTAGTTTTCAAAGTGTTAGTCCCATCATTTAAAAATCGACACTTCAAATTTTATATTTGAAACTATGGAAAAATAACTGCTACCGATATTTACTATGTCCCAGCTGTTTCATATTGTATTGTCTGATGGCAATGTACCTTCTACAGGTGATTTGTTCACAGAGGCGGCAGATGCTGCAATGGAGGCCATGAAGGGAAGATTGGCCAACCAGTACTATATGAAAGCTGAAGAAGCCTGGGCCTTAATGGAAGAGTAACGAGAGCTTACGGAGGAGGAACTCAAGTTTACGGAGTAACGCGTTTCCCCATTTACGATATAACAAACATGGCATTGGTGGAATTGTGTCTGTGTGACACCAAGATGATATAAGTAGCCATGATGCTTTTACATATTCAGGACCCATCATGGGTGTTTACAATTTACATACTTTTTTATTGCAGAAAGATGTTTCTCTTCCAAATGTATGTCTGTATGTATGTCTGTGTGTAGTTCCTCTTCATGCGCAATTCAGTTTATCATACTAGTTTTGCTAATTTTGACCTACCCCTATATTTCAAGGCACTATTTTCTTTGCAAAACTCAGTTTACAAGCTTACAAAACTGTTTGTGCGTGACAACAGTGGCAAAAGTATTTTGGATTTTGAATGTTGTGGATGCGCATTATAAGGTTTGTGGTTGTAGGTGATTTGCAAATGTGAAATTCATTTAGCAAGATTTGATCATGGTACAGTATGTAAACTGACTATACTTGCAACATCTATTAAAAACATTTGCTATCATTTACATATTACTTGCATCATGATACAAGCTTGAGAAATTAAATAGCACATTTATGAATCTTCACTTGGCACCACGAACTTCAGTTTACAACCACAACATTCCAAATGCAAGTGTAATTATTTATTTTTTTTTTTTATCCAGAGGTGGACACATTACAAAACTCCATTGCTTGAGTTAATAAATGCACCTGGTCAAATATTACTTTAATATAAGTGAAAGTTAGTCCTATAGAATGGAAACGATTGGACAACCATTGTCGTTTTATAATTTATAAATTCTTTCTCAGGTTGTATGGCACATTTTTGTAAGCAGTGATGATGTTTGTGTGCCGTTAACAGCAAACTAAAATATCAAACATGCCCTCATGCAGATATGGCCATTGGTGCTCTGGTGATGAATCATCTCTACAGTATGTGGTAGTCCTCATCACCACCAAGTTAAAATTGAACTGTTCAAAAAATGCAGCAAGCACTTGAGATTTGTTAATCTCCCCCGTGAAAACAGAACTGAAAAAAATATATATATTATAATAATAGAAATGTAATGGATTCAAAAGTATATTTGTATCATATGCATAGTGAAGTAATTAATACATTTACAAAAAATGAAAATAATACTCAAGTACAGATTGGAAAAAATGCTACATTGAGTACTAGTACCCAAGTAGGACTGTAAATGCACTTGTTATTGTCCACCTGTTAAATCCCCCACAAAACCATCCAGGCTTTTAATTGTGCTAATCTATTTAATTCCATCTCTGTTTAACTTTTAGCTCATTTAATGCGTTTGTACTGGGTGATTTTGATCTCGATAGTATTTTTCATGGAAAAACTATTATCTACCTGTCTTCTTCTTTATTGCACTTAATTCAAGTATTTATACTTTTGCATGAGCGACTGTAAAACAGAATGCTTGAAATGAAAATGCAAAATAAAATTTAATTACATTTTATTGATAAACTATTTGTCACTTTTTATATTTAAAAAGCATACCTTTTGATAACTGGTCCACAACAAAATCTATAGACACGCAAAACGCTCTATAGGGCTAAATTTTCAAAAAGTATTTGAGACAGGACATGTCGCTATTGTAACTGACGACTATTTATGATTTACCAACGGTGCCTATACCAGTGTGGCCTGTTATCAAATACTCATTAAGCTATGTTCATCATATTGTTACATACGGTAGTAGTCTACTAGACTGTCGCTTAAACTTTTATTTCCTGGTTATTTGTTCTGATTGGCTGAGTCGTTTAGGGACGATCAGTCAATCATAATCTACAGTATATGCAATCTAGAAATGTTGCAGAGTTAGATATCTTTCTTAACAAATTTATCTCATTTGATGTTCTGTGTCAGATTATTTCTTTGAGTTCGTGATATAAAGTGACTGAGTAGCCTAATGTTTCAGTTAAATTATGTTAATTTAGGCTAATATGTTAAATTATGCTCCAGGGAAGTTGTGTGGTCTCATGCACGGTCATGTAGCCAGGCTGCAATTAGGCTCAAGTAGGCCTACACGCATTGTGAGGCGAATTTAACCCTACTGGTAATTTCTTGCTTGATTTTTGCCTGTAATCCATTATTATACTTTAGGTGAGTGAGTGTAACAGGTTTTTGCTGTAGCATATGTCGCCGTCCTGTTAATTGGAGTGTAGGCAGGCTACAGCTGAAAGGTCCTGCAGTGGATAAGCGCCTGAAAGTAAATCGTGCCGCACTGCTGCAAGTAAACTAAACTCGCAAACAAGGCTGGCTCAGCGGCGAATCTCTGCGCCGTTACGGTTGCAGTGCCTATTTCTGTTACACGATGGCGCAGCTTTTCAGTTTATAATAAGAATAGTCCAGGTGGAAATAATGATTGACATCATTATGTGTTTGCGTTTGAATGACCCTTTCACCATGTGTTTTGTGATAGTTATTAGGTTATTTGAATATGTTTAAGTTTGATTATGATTACTGTGTTAAGTGATTATTAAGTAATATCTACGTTGTTATACATTATGTGTGTGTGAATGGGTCAATGTGAGGAAATCTTGTACAGCGCTTTGAGTGGCCTTAATGTTAGAGAAGCGCTATATAAATACTAGTAGGCTAATAACCTGACACGTCAGGTTGTTAGCATACTACTATGTTTTGACAAGATTTGTACAATTGGTTTAACTACTTTGAGATACTTCTGTATACTTTATTGTTGATGAATTCTTGGCAATGATCACTCACTCACCATAAATGCTTGACCTGGGCGCTTTACCATCAATACATGTTGTGATTTAACCAAGTCCAGTCTCTTATTTGTGTTCTAACTGGCATAAAGGGTGTTTGCCACTAACACACCTAATCTAATCCAACTATCCACAATTAAGTGTCCCTTCTCAATTACAGTGGTTTATGTTGTCTTGTTTTATTTTTTAACTAACAAACATTACAGGATATACAAAAAGTGGATAATAGACCTCCACAGCAAAGCTGTAACCATACTACGCCCACATACAGATATATTCAGATTTGGGTAGTGATCTTTTTGACGTTATACATTAAATTTCTGCGATTACTACATTGTCATTTGTAAGTCCTGCTACTAAGCAATGCTATTCGATACAAGTTTTCCTCAAAAATTAAGTCTCAAGGGTTCATCATAAATTGTGTTGGTTAAAATAGCTCCCTGCATCCAAACAAAACAATATGAATCACAATATGTGAAAGATTTGACAAAGTTTTTTTTAATTTTTTTATTTACTTTTTATTAAGATTATAAAAGTTATTGTATAAAATCTGTACATCTGGAATGGAATTATTTTCACAATCCAATCTATACAAAACATTTAAGGAACATCTTTATA
>JAODUK010000011.1:1826086-1853739 GCA_027564635.1 Typhlichthys eigenmanni | reverse complement strand
GAGAGAGAGAGAGAGAGAGAGAGAGAGAGAGAGAGAGAGAGAGAGAGAGAGAGAGAGAGAGAGAGAGAGAGAGTTGACCAGAGGAGCGGGGAACATAAAATCCCAATATCAATTACAATATCTACACCTCCAGCAAATAATATTTCTCTGTTTGGACAGATTAATTAATTCAGTTGGTTTATGACCCAAGTTACTCAAGTCAAATAGCTGAACTGGCCCCAGAAAACAGCTGAGCAAAGCTGCAGTTGTCCTGGCAATCTCTCATTAAATGAAGTCCTGATACACAATGTTCCATAGGAATACTGGCTACAGGCCTGCTACAGTATATCTGCAAATGGTAATCCTGGTTTATTTCAGACTGCATTGCTGAATCAGACATTTATTTACAGGAACAGTATAGCACTTGATTTTCTCATTCTTGTCATGAAATACAAGGAGGCTGAGTGGAGGAATGGTCCTCTTTGAGGAATCCATTATGTCATTTTAGGGCCAATATATAGGTAGCCTATAGGCTAATAAACCTACGTTATTGTAAACTGTCTGATAACCTTGAATTTATAGGAGCTGTATACTTAATCTCTATCACCCTAATTTGATTTACAGTGTATAAACTAACAGGAAGATAGAGGGGGAGAGAGGGGGAGAGAGAGCGAGAGAGAGAGAGAGAGAGAGGTGTCTAGCATTTAAAGCTTTTTTTTTGTCGATGTAAACATTACCCATGATTCGTGCGTGGACCGTACCCGTGAATGGTTTAGTGCCGCACCCTGTAGCCTACGCGTACCACGTTTAGCACCAGCCCACTGTGGAAACAGAGGGTAACGGTTCACCTCACGGAGAGTTTGTGACCGATATGAGAGAGGAGCTATGACACGGATTCACCGGGTGGGAGAGGTTTGAACAGCCTGGAAATGTTGCGTTTGATCGGAATAGCTTGTCTCTGGTTACCGGCGTTAGCGGAGGTATGTAGCCCCTATAATTATATTGACGATGATGATGATGATGATGATGATGATGATGATGATGATGATGATATTGATGATATTGATGGTGAGGGTTTTGCGATGCGACCTGATTTGGGCTCTCAATGCTTTTTATGTTCAAGGAAATATATATATATATATATATATATATTTAAACAAATATAGGCTACGTTTTAACCTTATTATTATTATTATTATTATTATTATTATTATTATTATGTATAATGTTTGTTTTATTTTTATAGGCCTATTTATTCTACTGCTAATGAGCCGCATGCGACGCAAGCCCCCAATGATTTAATGTAAGATAGAGCTAATCGATTAGGCTACCTCCTCATTTAGTGTAATGCAGACAAACGGCTGTGCCGTGTTTTATGTTATGCAAACAATAGGCTACCTTTCACGAAAAACTGTGGTTTATAAAATAGGCTACGAGGCCAGTCTAACATTCTCCAAGGTAATTTTGTCGCGCGGTGTGATCATTCATATTAATAGGATATGCTACTGTAGCTGTGTTGTGCAATTGAGAATAGCTTGGACAATCCTTTTTCCCCACTCACACACATATACTCTGCTATGGGCGGGATATCATGAGAGAAACAGTTGGACGGCTCATGCCTCTTATCTGAGGTATGGATACCGCTGCCATGTCATATTGTACTGTTGTCGCAGGCAGCAGTTCCAAATCAACTCTGGTATCAAATGTAGCCTAGACCTACTTTGCATGGTGGTCAGATAATGTACAAATGAGATCAGGTAAAGGAATGTAGACTAAAGCACTGTGGGCTATTGACCTTGCTATGCTCTCAATTAACCCCAATGAAAATGGTTAGCCTATCGGGTTTCATTATTTGTAGGAATAGGCTACATGGGGGGTCATGTACAGTAAGACTTAATTTTGGGTCTTATCGGTCTGGGGACCAGATCAGCTATCATTTTAATGGGCCAGGCTTCTTCTTTAATAATCCCAAAAAACCATGTATCAATTGATGACAATATTCATTTATTCTACATTGGTTCTTACTAAATAAATGAATGGGTGTGTGGAGTCTCGTTTGGGGCTATATGCAGGGGGGTTATACTGAACCAAAATAGACATCATTAGTGGAATGCTACAATGTGGTACAGGGTTTAGACCCAACAAGACTAAAATGATGGACGACATAACTTTCATACAACTTTCATTATGTGATGGTCAGATTCAATTTCTTCAACATGGAAACTGATCCAAAACATTAAAGGTATCCTCCTCCTCCATTTGGCTCCCAGACCCAGTTATACTTTTGGTTTAAACCAGCTGGACAATAACAGTTATGTTTTGGTTAATAAACAACCATGTACAATTTAATGCACAGTTGTGTTTCAAACATTGGTTTGAAGATCTAGTACAAGATACAGGCCGGCACCAATACTCTAATTTAATGTTTCATATTCAGAGGTGAACAGGAAGGAAATGGATATACAAGAGGCAATGACTTGCATAAAGTCACCGGTAAATCCAACAGACTAAGCTGCTTGCTGTGCGCATTGACCGTTGATTTTAGTTGTATTAAACCAATTCCTGCTCCACGTACAACAGAAAATGTAAGAGTATGAAAGACCAAAAGGTCCTCATGTTGGTCCCTGGCAATTCATACATAACATACAGTATAATTGTCTCTGAGGAAAGATGCCAATTTTGTACTGTAAACCCAAAGATGTCCTTTCAATTCAAATGAAATACATGTGACCCCTGGCCCGTGAAAATTGAGCCCAATCATTATGTCTTTCAAAACCCTTCATCTGTCCATCTCAAGTTCTGTGTGTGTGTGTGTGTGTGTGTGTGTGTGCCTGTGTGTTTGCATATCTGTTGGACACAGCTGTGATCACGTCACATCGGATTAGTAGCATAACTAAGCGGTGTGATGGATATGAATCGCTATTTCAACACTCGTGTTAGGGACCAAGGGTTCCATGTTCTTGGTCTAATATCATTAGGATTGTGCATTGACTTCTGGGAAATGTGTTTATGCTAATACGGGTACTACAGAAAAAAGAGAAAAAGAATGAATGAGGGGAGCGTCGTGTGTATGTGTGCGCGTGCGTGCGCGCACACGTCCCACCTGTGTCCTTGTAGGTACGGCGCTGTGTGAACATTTTACCTGTCCTGCCGTCTCAACGGTTCTCAATGTTCTCTTGACGATCAACCCATTAGCTGGTACGGTATGTTTGCGTTAAATGCCTTGATGACGTCACACACAGGCTATTATATATGGTGTTACAGTATAATTACATGTTAGTACTGTAACACCATATATAAGATCCTGTGTGTGATGTCTGGATAACCAAAAAAGGATCAATTCAAAAGGTATTACATTGATCTTGTTGCTGACCAAGGGCACAGTGATTCCGGTGACAGCTCGGCGGGTCAGACAGAATGAATAAAACACACAGCTCTACAGTGAGGTGCTATGTTGTGCTTCTGTGTCTGATCCCATGATTCTCTGGTCTACCCAGGTGGTTGCTGAAGACAGCTATCTAAATGAAGTGCAGAGTTCAGGTAAGGCCGGAATCCTTCCCTCCATTCACCTGCCCGTGAGCTTACTGTATTCCAACACCATCTCCCTGGATTTCATCATTGCCCTCTGCAGTGTAACCTACATTCTGAGACCCGTCTTAGCCTGCTGCCTCCATCACGCGCCAGATCCCCTTTTGTTACTCCTCTTTTCCCTCTACCAGACCTCGCCCCCTTTTGACTGCATCCTCTCCCATTCTCTCCATCTTTCCCCGTCTCCGTTCTCCCTGTGCCCTGGATTGTGGCGGCCATGATGGGGGTGGGGCTCGTCCTCCACACAGATGAGGTGGAGCCAAAGCGTCATTTCTTCTCTCATTTGAAACAATGAAACGTGTTTAGGGGGCAATGTAACGTACCAGCATATGCCTTCATTAGCAGTACTAGCTAACACAATACCTCTGCACAGGCAATGACCAGATAACAATTAAACCATTAAGATAGTGTTCTAGTTTATATGGCCTAATAAAGTCATTTCCATGTTATTTGATTGTAGTAGAAATGGCTTTACAATAATTGTGTGACGAGAGGCTCCTACAGTCCCGTAAGGCAGGTGTGAACCGTGTCAAATACTCATTGTGGCAGTGAAACAGATTGTGGTAACAGGGAGACAGTGTTCCCATGGCAATCTGCAGGATAACGTTGTCATGGCAATGGGGAGGGTGTTGCACTAGCGTTAAGAGGTGTGGATGCGGCAGGGCTTCTGAAACAGCTCGATTAGTATTGTGTTAGTTCCAGGTGTTCTGTCACAACAGCATTTTCATGCTGCTTTATGATACATTTTTGGCTTTTCAAAAGAATATACACAATAGGCTCCACGATTCTTTAATTTAATTCCATTAAAAACATACAAATATTTGTTATTGCACTAAAACCTAATTTTATTACTATAGCTTTATCAGGCACCACCGAGCAGAATATATTTAATCGTAATTGTTAAATGTTGGTATTGTGTACAACAATCCCAAAATGATGCACATGCCATCAAAACAACACGATTGAAACAGAAGATACAATATGATGAGAAACCACCTTGAATGTAAAATAGCATTTAATGTTTGTAATTGTTAAGGTTCATGCAAATAAAAGGCACATTTCACAGCTAAAATAATTAGGCTGTGTGTGCGCTGAAGTATATCAGAATCTAATGTGAAGATATGAGTGTACTTTACCGGGCTTCATATTGCTCAGAATTAAACTGGAACAATAATCAAGGGTTCCAGGTTTGAACCACATTCATTATCACACGGATTCAAGTATGGGTAGAGTTTCTTTGTGAAGTTGCAGCCAGTGAAAGAGTAAATAAGACATGCAGCGTTGACGTCATAGAATGAGACGAGACCCGCCTCATAATCAACAAACACGCCAACCTTCTCCATCTTCTCCTGGTACACCAAGACATCAGGTGAACAGAAGGTTTTACAGGCATACAGTTTGAACATGATTGCCCAGAGCTTACATTCAGGATCATAGACTACATCACATTTTTTTGGGCAGGGATTCATCTGGTAATCCTAAATCCCACTCAGTCTTCTCTCCCACGTAGACCTCGTACTAGCTTTTCCCCGTAGAAAACGACTTGCTACCCAAAACCGCAAGATGTACAGTAAATGTTTTAGGATTTTTATGGAGCTTCTGTTTAACGAAACCACCATACCGCACTTGTTTCCCATCGTCGGACAGAATTAGAGAATGATTGGCTGTCTCAGGATCAAGAGAAAAGTCCAACTTATACTGCTGCATCAACTGCAACTTCTCAAAATCACCAAATCTGTCCTTACTAATCTGATCGAGGAGCAAGCCAAACTGTGACATGGACTTCTTGACAGACTTCTTCAGGCTGTCTATTCTTAGAGGTGCGTTAATGTCAACTGTGGACCAGTCCCTGGTCTCCGGTAGGATGGTCCCGGTTGGGAAGTTCTGGAGAAATATAACATGGTTTTCAGTGTGCATTAGATAACTCACTTGGGCCTGTGTTCCCTGGAGCTTGGCAATTTCCTGCTGCAACGCTGCGATGAAGCCTTCAGCGAGGTCATCGGCTGCCCTTTGCTTCTCCTTGATTTCCTTGATGTGCTCGGCCTGGACGCATTGAATAGCCGACACAAGGGCGCTGAAGTCTTCCAGGGCAGTTGCGCACGCATTTTGCACATCTTGATTTGTCCGCTTCGATAGTTTAATGTCTTTGACATTTTGCAGCCGTTCCTGGATCATCCGATGCAGGTCGGCCGCAATACTTACGAGTTCAGTCTATTTCTTTCTATATTCGTAATGCACGGAAACAGTCGTGTGGGATTTGTGGTGCATGCCGGCGCAGATGACGCAAATGGTAACCTTGTCGACTTCACAAACAAGGTATAGCGTCTGCTGTGATCCCTGCACACGTTCTTGTACAAGTCTTCGTCGGGCTCTGTGAGCGTGTGCCTCATCAGGCCTGCTGCTTTGTCATGAGGTTCTAGATGAATCTTACAGTAGGAGGTCAGACACTCCAGGCAGGAGATGACCGCTTTAAGCTTGGGGCAATCACAAATCTCGCAAACCACCTCTCCGGACGCGCTAGATTCGCGGTAGCTGGAGAAGTCCACGTTATGTGACATTGTAAACCGAGCTGCCAGCTCTGAAATTAAAGTATTAATCTTAAGATTGGGTCTTTTGGGAAATGTCATCTTGCAGAGGGGGGACTGGCAGATGGATGTCGTTTCCCAGTAGTGTTCGATGCAGAACTTGCAGACGTTGTGAGCACATGGCGTAGAAACTGGCTCCTTAAACATAGCCAGCCAGCCAGACAGACAGAACACAGAAACTGATCCTCACACAGCATCCTCCCGCCTGATGCCATTTCTAGAGCACACGAAAAAAGAGCACATTACTGTAGAGTGAAGAGCTACATAACACTGCAACTGCCATTATACGCGGTTTTAATAGTGTATTGTTATAAAGCCGAAGCAACAATACAAATAAACACTTTGGATTTAAAATCATCTTCAACAGTTGCTAGATAAAAATACATACATTCACACTTTTGGTCAAGATCTAGTATCAGTAGTGAAGTGTAAATAAAGTTTGCAAAGAACCACCTAGAAGTGTAATTAAAATGCAACCACCCACCAAAAACAATTGAGGTGTGAGAATCTCTATTGCCTCCAATGCTTTCGTAATTTCTTTGCTGCAAATCAATTTCCCCACCAGCACAATTTAAGTGTATCTACACACTTTTTGACAGACAGACAGATCATGAGCTTATATGGGGCTTATATGGAACATACAGGCTTGAATTGTGCCTCAGCACCAATCATGCCAGGCTTTTGACTTATGCACTGCATTGCTAATGTGTGGGGCAGAGCATTTGAGGGTAGTGCCCTCTGGCACTGAAGAGGGGTGTTTTGATTGGAGTTTGAATTTAAAAAACATTAGAGAATTACTACCTTTAATCCAAAAGCACAGATGTAATCCAGAGAGGTAAATGTTAAAAAACACACAAAGAGGCTCCGAATAACACAGCTCTGTAACAGATTTGACAAACTAGCAGCAACTAAATGTATATAGGGCTGATTAGAGTGGGAAACACCTGGGAGACCATTAACAGACAGACAGGGCATGGAGTAATGCACAGGAACAGGTGAATGAGACAATCAACTGAGAAACCAGGGAGTGAGACAAGTGGGCGGGGTCAGTGACACAAGGAACAGAGACAGGAGAAGAATTTAAGGACACAAATGCAACGAGTAGATTGTGACACGATTTAAAGGTTTTGTCAGTTATTGTAAGAGAACACACTTTTTGTCAAATGCAGCAAATATCTAAAGGATTTAGTACATGAGAGCCACTTACATTATTTTTTAAATATTTTACATTTACGGTTATATTTTTCTTTGAAGGTAAACCTCTACTGTCATGCATTAGCTACGGAATTTAACATATTTTCCTCATCAACAGATTAGAACCAGTTAAAAGTGTGTATTAGCATGCATTTAGGCCAGAGGGTTGTTCTACACAGATCAGCTACGGCAACCAAACTGCATGGCGGGAGCGCTGCAATTAATCACAATTTAATAGCCATTTGGCCTACAGTACACCCCCATGAAGCGTGACTTGGAGCGTACTTGCACTTGCCTGTTTCGGGCTATGAATCAGTATCAGTGTCAATGCTGTTTTCATGTTTGCAAATAGTTTATTAGTTTATTTTTCTTGTTTCTTCTGTCTTCTTTCACAGGTTCCCCCTTCACTGAAGCTTACTGATAGTGATGTTGCATGTTTGGGGGGCGGGGTTAAGGACATTTGAACAGTTCAGCATGGTTCAGTGGGGTAACTGCATTGTGCAGACCCTGATGTGCCCCTGGATAGATATTAGTATCAGCCATGTACTGTAAGCCCTTTATGTTCAGATGTAGAAGAGGAAGGGGGTAATTTGAATAAGTGCAATTTCTCTCTTTTTATTATTATTGCCTTTTCCTATTCCCTTTCATTCTGATTGTCTTCTGTTCTTTTTATACCTCCCCCGCCCCCCACACACAAACAAACATACACACTTTACCATGAGCACAATAATAAATTACTAAAAAGTATTATTGTGCAAAATACACATGTACAGTAGCTACATTCACCCTCTTACCTCATTTAAAGTAGCCCAAAAAATCTTATACTCCCCCTCTCTTCCCCATCCCCCCTCTCCCTCTCTTCCCCCTCCCTCTCTCACTCCCTCTCTCTCTCCCTCTCCACAGCCCCTCTCTCTTGCTCTGAGGGTTTTACAGAGTTGGGGTATTACAACGGCACCGTGTCCCAGACGGACTCTGGCGCCCCCTGTCTGAAGTGGACCGAGTTCCCCGACTACGTGCAGCAGTACCCAGGCAGAGGGCTGGGCGACCACAGCTACTGCAGGAACCCAGACCGGGAGTCCAACCCTTGGTGCTTCTTCAGGCAGAACTCTGGGGCGATTGGATGGGCCTACTGCGACTGCCACCAGGGTAGACACATCCGTGACTCCACTGCGCCCAGTTCACCCCAGTAGCACCACCAAGTACTGTAGCAAACGTGACAGAACTGCTGTTAATGTACCTTCACTGTTTGTGGGCATGACAGACGACACGTTTTGCCTTTACACAACCGACAACGACCCAACTACTCGCTGTTTTTAACTACCGTAGTTCTTCACTTCAGCACCATTATAAATATGATAGAATGTGACAAAAAAACACAGCAGATACCTAGTTAACTATACTAACCTTAAACCAAAGACTGTACAAGCCTATGTACACGTTGCTAATGCTTCTAATGAGATATTTCTCCTTCTCAGGGGCTGCCCGGCTGGTGGGTGGGTCATTGCCTGGCAACGGGCGCGTGGAGGTGTACCTGAATGGCCAGTGGGGGGCGGTATGCAACTCTCACTGGACAGACAGAGATGCCAGCGTAATCTGCAGGCAACTAGGCCTGAGGTAGGGCAGGAGATACACACTGTACAGCAAAATAAGTGTTACGCCGCCCACGTCTTCACGCACAGTGCGCGTCTCCCTTCCACGCAGCGAGATAGGCACCGCCCTGCGGCATTCACTGTTCGGCTCGGGCTCGGGCCTCTTCCATTACGAGCGCTTGGGTTGCCGCGGTGACGAGAGCTCCCTGAGTAAGTGCCGAGGCAGGACATTCGTCACCGGTGACTGCAGCCATGGAAACGAGGCAGGAGTGGCGTGCGCGCCCCCGGAAGGTCAGTGGAACTTCCTCTCCAAACACACACAAGCACACAGGCGCGCACACACACACACACACCCACAGTCTACCTATGGAGGCGTTAGTAGACTCACAGTATATTCACATGTCGGCTTCTGAAATTGTGGAATCTCCCATTTATGGGTACCGCTTCCTGTCTCAGGCAGCGGCCCTCCGCTGCGATTGGTTGGCGGCGAGGAAGACTTTGAGGGCCGCTTGGAGGTGTTCCACGGAGGAAGGTGGGGCTCCGTGTGTGATGACCAATGGGATGACAGGGACGCAGAGGTGGTCTGCAGGCAGTTGGGCTTCAGGTACGTAACGGGAATGCTGTCACACCTAGCAAGCTAACATGTGGCGTGAGCAATCTGTGTTCTCCGTTAATGTAAATTGAATTAGCGGATGGCAATAAAACGTCATGCTGTAGTTGCTGTGAAATGAGCATTTGTCTGATCATATCAGCGGATATCCAATTTGGAAGTGCCTTTCTATCAAATATTAGACATAATAAATACAAAGACGCGTTTTGGATTTCAGTGTCTGAATGCCTTTTCAAAGCTTTTTCTATCTCAAGGATTTTTTTGGGGGGATATGTTGTGTTCGAATATATGTGTTGAATTTTTAAATACTTTTAAAACGAACCCTGTACAGAGGAAGACTAACATTCCAGGGACAACAACAATTGTCAAATTCTAATTCTGATTAAGTTGTAGTAGCATGTGGAAAATTATGTTTTTTATGTTCAGCATTTAGCATGTGTTTCATCTCGTCAAACACCAAGGGACATCTCACCATCTGTTCTGTGCGGAGAAAGCAGGGAATGTCTTGTAAATTACAGATATTGTCTAGTTTTGTTAGGCGATACTGTCTTTTGACAGTTAACTAGAAACCCAGGCTCTTTGCAGTTTACGGTTGAGTGACTGCAGAATGTGTACAGTCTGTGTCAGGCCATGCTGTACACTGCAGCATCTTATATGGTACTAAGAGAACTGTTGGAGGGGGAGGGGTATGGTATGGTTTCAACATACTAAAATATCAAAGAAGGATTTAAATTAATACATTTCTATGGTTTCTTTGATGTCAATCAGTGAAATATCATGCCATCTCTTGAAGACATAGTTCTACTAACTAAAAACGATTTTTCTTGACCACAAATTAGCTCCTCTGATCAATTTTGTGAGCAGTTTCCAATCATCACTGAGGAGACCGAGTCAGAATCACACATGTATCACCAGACACCATACATCACAGAAACTAAGCACATTGACGAGACAGCTGATCTCCTTACAGTAAGTACAGCAGTGTGCAGTAAGGAGCACAAAAGAATTTACATCCAATCTCAAAAAAGATTTTCCTATATCAAAATACATAAACATTAGCGCACATGGCACCAGAGTGTAAAACATAGCTTCACACAGTGGTAGAGACGATGGAGATAAGGCCGACCTATGTCGGTTCAAAATGCTGCAAAGCAGCGTCCCGACCAAGTAAGAAATATGTACTGAAACATTGCGTGCAAGCGAGGATTCTCCGATCCCCACTCTCTCAAACACACACACACACACACACACACACTATGGCACAGACCATGCACTGGAGTGGCGGGGCAGATCCTTTCATGCCCTGGCTGTCAATAGACTAATCTGCATTAGCCATACCGAACAAAGCTGGTTAGGCCTACATAAACTTTGTTTATTCAGTAGCATATACGCAGATGGGATGCTATAACCTTTAAGTTATGCTATCAGGTATTATGCTAGCGTAGCCTATTGCTAACAGATAAACAACACAATTAAATAGGCCTATAGCCTAGGCTACTGCTCAACCACTTTGCTGTAGCCTACCGTGGCTCTAGACATATTAGGCATACTGTAAGGACGTTGGTGGCTCTGCAATAGGATATTGTCTACGCCAGTGTATGTCCCTTTTGAAATATGCATTCAATTAGAAATCGGTATCCCTATCACCTTTGCTATACAGGATCAAGTTGGCGGTTCAGGTTTCGGTGGTTTATGAACTGTCTTTTATTTTTGCGGGCGCTGCGGTTTGGCTCTCGGGTCGGCAGCGCGTCACTAGTGTGTGTGGTGTGTTTCAGCGGCGTGGCCAAGGCCTGGTCTTGGGCCCATTTCGGCCAGGGCTCTGGACCCATCATGCTGGACGCCGTCAAGTGCACGGGAAACGAGCTGTTCCTGGGTCAGTGTCTCCATGGCGACTGGGAGCAGCACAACTGCGACCACATGGAGGACGCTGGAGTCTCCTGCAGCCCCTATACAGGTGTGACTGGGGCGCACGCACATAGACACGCACACATACACACGCGCACACACACACGTACACATGCAGGCAGCACGCACACACAATGCATGCACACACACACAGACAGACATGCACACGCAAACGCGCGCACACACACATGTACGCACGCACACGCACGGGCACACACACATGTACAAACGCAGACAGCACGCACACACAATGCACACACAGACATTCACACGCACATACACACACACACGCACACACACGCATTCATGCGCGCACACACACATACACACACACACCTAAGAAACAACACATATACAAACTTGAATTGTAACACAGTAAACAGTTGCATAATTGCTATTGGGCTGTGTGTGTGCGTGTGTGTGCGTGTGTGTGTGTGCGTGTGTGTGCGTGTGTGTGTGTGTGTGTGTGTGTGCGCGCGCTAGACGGTGTTGTGCGTCTGGTTGGTGGAGACAGTCCGTGGGAGGGGCGTGTGGAGGTGTTTCACAACGGAGACTGGGGCACGGTGTGTGACGACCAGTGGACCCAGCAACATGCACAGGTGGTCTGTGGACAGCTGGGGTACAGGTGAGAACATTACCTTCTAGTACTGTGGGGTCTAGCCCGTCTAACTGTAGCTATATTGTGTTTTAGCGCGTCTTAACATGCGCTCTCGGACCCCGGTTACGTGCGCACGCGTCAAGCTCAGCCAGCGCCGTGCCTTTCCTCTCTGTGCCTGTAGGGGTCGTGCTGAGGTCGTGGCAGACGGAACCTTCGGGGAGGGCGTCGGCCTGATCCTATTGGACGACGTCCGCTGCGACGGAGCCGAGACCTCCCTGCTGGACTGTCGCCATGGCATCTGGGGACGGACGGACTGTTCCCATGGCGAGGACGTCGGCGTGCACTGCAAGGGAGGCCCCCGTCAGGAGACCAACGAGGTGCCCGTCATCGCCCCGGCAACAGGTGAGAGCTGATGTGATATAAGTCCCAGATTTGTTGTTAACGGTGGAGTCAGCGATTGTAAGCTAATACGCTTTTTTTTGTGTAATTAAGCGAATATCTTCTCACATTCTGCTAGTTGCCCATTCTGTGTGCACGCTGAAAAAATAATCTGGTGTTTCTGCACAGCCCTGGCTCTGTAAATGGAAACAAAGAAAGTGGTGCAGAATGCACCACACAACACGGTCCCACTAGCCTTTGAAATGTGTTTCCAATGTGGGGGGGCAGAGCTTCTGAGGGAGCGCCCTAGTTCACCACAAGTGGGGAAACTCTGGTGCTGAGAAAAGAATATGATGCGGAAGTGCCAAAACCTGCAATTCCTTCAATGGCCACTTGAGGCAAAAGGGAGTCAATCCCCATAGACTCTCTTGTTAAAAGTTCAAATATCAACAGTCTTTCTCCATAATGACTGTTGACCCCATAAGGGAGGACATTTCATTAAAGGACAATATTTTTAACATTTTAAAATGTAAAATGTGACCTGGGGGGGTCTATGTGAATAACTAAAACACATAGACTGAAAAAGACAACAATTACTCTCCTGTTTCAATTCTGTGAAAGTGCAGCAGGCTACATTACTGTGTGTGTGTGTGGTGTGTGTGTGTGTGTGTCCACAGGGGTTTTTAAATGCCACATGTTGACAAGCAGAGGCATACAGCCCTGTTTACTGTCTGGGTAACCCATGGGTGCCGGTGCTCCTGTCATTATTAGGCCTATTAGAAAGAGAATAGAGCGTCGAGAGAGCAGGTGACATTTACCGCTGTCATCGCCAGACCCGTGTGAGGTTGTGACACGCGCGTTGACGAGACCGGGTGTTTCTCTCCAGGACCCCTGGTGCGTCTCGTCGGGGGCGGCAATCGGAGGGAGGGCAGAGTGGAGGTGTATCTCCATGGCGACTGGGGCAGCATTTGTGACTCGGGCTGGAATGACCTCAACGCTGCAGTGGTGTGCAGGCAGCTAGGACACAGGTTAGTGTGTGTGTGTGTGTGTGTGTGTGTGTGCGTGTGTGTGTGAGAGAGAGTGTGAGAGAGAGAGAGCGAGAGAGAGAGAGAGAGAGAGAGAGAGAGAGAGAGAGAGAGAGATGCAGCTAATAGACTGACAGTAAAGAGAGAGAAACACAAGACTTGGAAGTTTTCACATCATGATGGATATAATGTGGCTGTTTTGACACCGAGCAACAGAAAAATACTTTTTTACGTCAGCGCAAAGTTGTTCTACAATGTGAACGGATTACAAAATGAATTAGCACGAGTATTCATCCCCTTAAAATCAGTGTTTAGTAGATGCACCTTTGGCAGCAATCGAGCTTGTGTGGATAGTTTTTGACACCTGGACGCCTCAAATCATCCCCCATTCTTCTTTGCAAAACTCTCTCAAGCTCTGTCAGGTTGCATGGGAATTGTGAGTGAACAGCATTCTTCAAAAGCCAGCCACAAAATCTCAGTTGGACTGAGGTCTGGAGTCTGGACTCCGACTCAACCACTCCAGAACGTGAAAACGTAAAAACTCCTGCGTGTGTGCGTGTGTGTGTATACCTACGGTATTATAGGTGTACTGTATATAAGTATCGCTCTACATCTCTACATCTCTGCGTTGCAGCGGCGGTGCAGAAGCAGCCGGAGGCTTCGTCCGGGGGAAGGGCCCCACCCACCTGGACAGGGTGAGGTGCACCGGGAAGGAGGAGTTCCTGGGGGAGTGCCCCTCCCTGGGCCAGAGCCCGGAGGGCTGCCGGCGGCGGGCCGACGCTGGGGTGAGGTGCGACGTGCCTCCGCGGACGTCCGCCCAGGTGCCAGAGCCACACGAGCTGACCTGCGGCCTGAGGAAGACCTCGGAGGAGGCCGACAAGACAAAGAGCCCAGGGGAAGAAAGCATGCTAAGGTACAATCTGCAACCTGTGTGGGGATCCCTGGGGAACGTTACTTTTAAAAGTAACTTGTTACATTACAGGATTACTGACATTAATAAGTATCTTGTTACGTTACAGCGTTGCCTGGTCGAGAAAGTAACTCGTTAGAGTACTTTTGTGTAGAAATTATTCCTTGATGATGACATGTTGTTTACATACAGTATATTGCTAAACTAGCGCGTTACGTAAATCGTTACAACAAAAAACTAATCTGTGTACTCTAATGCGTCAACACTGTTGGGGATTGCTAGTAGGGACCCAGCCTTACATACATAAAGTCATGAGAGGTATTTTGATTGACATGTACAATCACTAACTAAATACACAGGAATTTGTTGTTATGCAAACTTAGTTCTGGGTTATTTACCTTGTAGGTAAGTGCATCCTGTGACACAACAGCTTTTAAGTAAGTTTAAATGTTTTGGTAGAAGTCAAAAATTACGTTATCTTAACGCAATACAAAGTCAATGGAGAGCTATGGAATGTTCCCCCCCCCCCCAGCGTGGGCGGGACTTAAATGGGCTCTGTCTCTATAGCAACATGGATGCCCACACAGTCAGATGAATGAATATTACAAATTGTAAAACTTTTTATTTGTGAAACACATAAAAATGCAATTTGAAACCAATAATTAATATACATATAGGATTGGATATGTAAAGATAATACTTTCAAATGTGTTATTGTTATGTACTTATTATCGGTTTATTCATTATTATTATTAACGGCTACAGTCAACAAGGATAAAAATAACACAGGAATGTCAATGGTCGGGGGTCCATGTTTTACGACTTCCAACCTCACACAAGCTCGAAGTGACACGTTTCCCAGATCTGACTTCACACCTCCGACTAATGTCGAACCCAGCATTATCTAACTGCTAGCTAGGCGTTAGCTAGCAGCTAGTCTCAGCCTCTTCCGTTCATTAGCACTACTTAGGCAACTCTGTGATGAACGTCTGATGTATAGACCCTCGTAAGCTCGACACGGGACATTCGGACTTTCGGGAAGTAATACTCCATCTATCTATTGGCTGTTCGCATTGTCACTCACAAGTATGTCTTCGTAATTGCCGGCGCAACAATAGCGCAGTGCTTTATTTACTAATTTAAACATATATTTTATTCAGTAACCGTAGCCTACAAATTGTATAGATGTACAATACCTGTAAAACAGCCGGAGTCCTGCCATTGAGTTGAGTTGGTCGTCCCGCATGTCAATCAAAACACCTCGCTTCTCAAGTAGGCGGGTACTGACACACTTAGCCAGCGCTGTGTCCCAGACTTAACATAAGGAAAGGCTGGCTCTGCGAGACTAGCTAGTAGCTAGTTAGCAGTTAGCTAGGAGCTAGCTATGAGCTATCTAGTAGCTAGGCATGAGCTAGCTAGCATTTAGCTAGTAGCTAGCTATGAGCTCGCTATGAGCTATCTAGTAGGTAGCTAGGCGTTAGCTAGCATTTAGCTAGCAGCCAGCTAGCGTCTGGGAGTGTTGAAGCTGAAGGTTGATCTTTTGCTCCCTGCTCCCTCCTCCCTACATCTGCCCCACTAGGAGCTCCTGGCCCTGGCAGGTGTCTGTCTGGCTCCAAGCCCAGGGAGAGGAGGGCGGGCCCCTCTGCAGCGGCACGCTGATCAGCCCCTGCTGGGTGCTCACCTCCGCACACTGCTTCTCCAGGTGCTGCTCACTGTGACTCACAGATGATTGGCTGCTACGCCTCCTCCCCTCCTCCTCCAACACACACACACACACATGTACACGTGCACACAGTGCACACACAGTTATATTGTTCTATGACACACACACACACACGCGCACACATGCATGCATACATGCACAGTAAGTATATAGTTCTATGACAGTAGGTCACACAAGCAATAATCAACTTTAATT
This sequence comes from Typhlichthys eigenmanni, assembly GCA_027564635.1. Lineage (NCBI taxonomy): Eukaryota > Metazoa > Chordata > Actinopteri > Percopsiformes > Amblyopsidae > Typhlichthys > Typhlichthys eigenmanni. The sequence continues at coordinate 1,837,460 of JAODUK010000011.1, read as the reverse complement.
AATATTTAGAATAATACAGTATATATTGTATAAACGTAAGCAAAACATAACACAGCATTTAGAAATTAATGCTTAAAACAAAAGAGTGCAGCTGTGTCTTTTGACCAGAGGGGCCACTAATGTGCCAGTAATTACAGTTGGCTGCAGCCCACAACCACACCAACTCACTACAACAGATACTGAAAATGTGCTATAACTGCCCTATAATTTAGCGTGTTATAATTGACCTCCGTGTCCAGGTTGGGCAGCGACCCATCCAGGTTTGTGGTGCGCGTGGGGGCCTCTGGCCGCAGCCTCACCCCAGAGAAGGTGGTGGTTCACCGGAAGTTCAAGGGCCAAAGCGGTGGCCATGACCTGGCCCTGGTGAAGCTTCCCAGCACCAAAGGTGGCTGCCTCAGCTTTGACCCCAGCGCCAACGCCGCCTGCCTCCCCACACCTGACACAGCCACAGATAAGAAGCTGCCACCATCTTGTGTTGCTACAGTTACCACCGGCTGGGAGGGGCCAGGTATGTCTACCCATATTTTTCACCTCTATGTCAGCTATACTCCTTGATTGCATTGCATTATCTGCAGAAGCCCAAATTGTCTATGAAAGGGACTACGCTGGTGTCAACCACAAGGTCAACTCCTTGCAGAAATTGAGGAATATACCTTTAAAAATCATGTGATTTTTTTGTTCATGTAAATTCTCTCTTATAGATTCAGTCCTCGCCTCCTGGGTACCTCTGATGTCGTCGTGGCAATGCAAGAAGCGCTATGGCGACAGCTACTCCAGCCATGGCACAATATGCGCTGGAAGCCCTCCAGACACCGGCCGTGTCCACGGAGACAGTTGCCAGGGCAACGCCGGAGGTGGGCTGGTGTGCCAGGTGGAGGCCGGCCGCTGGGTGCTCACAGGGATGGTTGCTGGGGGTTACGGGTGTAGCGATCCCACCTCCCCGTCGCTCTACACACGAGTCGGCAGGTTCAGGAGCTGGATCGACGAGGTCACACACCAGGAGCACACAGTGCCACCGAACACACACACTCAGGGGGATCGTGTCAGCGTAGAAGCTCTGAAACACACACACGATCAGGAGGAGCGCTCTCACACGCACACGCGCGATCACCCGGTTTATGCTAACGAGCTAGCGCACACCGGCGGCTACCCGACACACACCGCTGAGACGCTTGCGTATGTCGAGGACGAGGAGCAACACTCTCGCGTGCACGACAAGCTCAAACGCGCACACGGCCAAGTCGACGACGGCGGCGGCAGCGAGCTCAAACACAAGCGCACTCACGCCCACAACTCTCACGCACACGCCAAGAGCACGCAACCTCGCGACGACGACGCGCACTCACACGCGCTGGCCTAATCGTGACCATTGGCGTACCATCTGTGCCGTGTGGAGGGTGGAGGCGAAGAGGAGGCGATGGGGGGGGGCAAGTGAACAGAAGCCTGTCCTCGTGACAAACCGAGAGCCTGTATACTCAGTCCGAGCAAAAACCCAGTGTGTGATTTTCCAAGTGTTTGCTTTTCCTCAGATAACAATTGCGGAGTGTGCCACGACTGTCAGGAGCGGTAATTACGAGAGTATTTCAGCTAATAAGTGGTGCTTACATGTAAGTGGCGTGGGAATGGTTTAACACCCAGTGAAGGCTTAATGATGACTGATGGTTTAGTGTCCTCAAAGGGCTTTGTTGACCCTGCAGAGATATCTGCACAGATAGTAATTTTTAACTGATAATACAATTAATAGATAATATATTGACACCTTACAAAACCTGTTAAATCTATAAATATTTATACTGTTGGATGGGGTCTAAAATATGATTTTTCATGGTTTCAAACAAAGAAAAAATCTTTCAGGAAATATTTTATGATAAATATTGCTTGACTTACTGATGAGTAGCGCTTTAGTATGGACTGGTTCCATATTTGTTAATGAGACGTAAGTGGGTGATGTTGCTTGCTATATGAAACACTACTTTAAAATAGGGATTATCAAACACGGGCTAATCTGCTCAGACTGTTTATTTTCATTACTAATGGATACTCTTCTCTTGGCACTGCTATTAACATTTTCCTGAATGGATAATTCTCTCCTTTCAAAAGCCATTAAGGCCAACTGTGGGTCATGGTATCTTGACTTTTTCTACTGATTCCACTAAGTGGCTTTAGATAGATAAGTGTGTAGGCAGAATAAAAAAGATAGCTAGCTAGTATTCCTGGTTGCTAGTTTAGATAGATACTGTATTGCACCCATTCAAGTAGCCAAACAGTCGGTAGAAAAATGTTCAATGTCTATTGTATCTTGTTCTAACCAGTAGGTGGCGACAGTGTTTGTCTATTGCACAGAGCCATAACCGATGCTGACATGGCTCTGATTGTTATTTTTTTATACTGTGCTGGACTGATTTGTGCTCAGTGTACTGTGTTGTACACTGTTGTGTTGTAATGTGAAGCATCGTGTAACTTACTCTTTCTTCTTTCTCTCAACTACTCTTTCTCCATGGCGAAGCCAAACCGTCCAATGCCTGTTTTTATAATCCTGTAAATAATTATCCTCATCTTGTAATTCTTTCTGGAGGCTTGGTGTTTTACAAGGCAAAAACTCTTTGGTTACTGTAAATACTATATGTGTATGGTTGGACCTCAGAAAGGTGTCTTAAGAGCAAGAGCTGTGGCGTAGGGCTACTTTACCAGTGTTAAAACCCATCAATCGTACCTCCTTGTAAATGTGCTGCATCATGGTTGAGCATTAAAGCATTCTTGAGAGAGAAAATACGTGTGCCGTGGTGTGGATGCTGTCTTTTCAGGTGGCGGTCGACATTGGAGCACTGTGTCTTCAACAACACAAGCTAAATCATTTGCATTGACACTAATGGAGCATCACACATGATATCTCAATTCACACCCATTCCTACAGTAGCATCGTGTTGGGCTGTCACTGCAAATGACAGTAAATACTGGTAATTACGGCACCTTTTATAGAATCAGGTTGCCGCATGAAAAAAGATAATTGCATAGCTCGCTGGGCGGGCATTAGGGCAGGAATAGCCAGCCCCCAGTAGCCTACTATTGGTTTGAATGGCTATAGAGAAAATTACTTACAGAATATGACAAAAATCTAGATAAAAGTAAGAATAAAGTGAAACAATTGTGTACAGCATGTACATTTAAACTCCACAATTTATTCATCATTGAATCACACTAGTTCATAAAGAAAAGGGCTAATTTTAGTTTATTAGCCTCATTCCAAAAAAGGATTATAAGAAGACCAAACACATTTCTCCCATGGAAATGAAAACCTAATCTTCTTAGCCTCGTTAATCGCTTTTGTTTTGTCAATCTCCATATATGTTCCTAATACTCACAATTCATGATTTGTGCTCATTACAGCATTTGCAGAACAATTGTTGATTTAATACGATATTCAGTCACATTTGATCCTATGTAAATATTTTAACAGCACAGGTGACAACGTCTGCTTAATTTCATGTCGACTTAAACATTATTGCCGTTTGGCGATTCGTGTAAATGTTTCGCAATCGCAAATTAAATGTTTTTAACAGTTAGATCCCGTTTGTATACATTGGATTCAGAGGATTAGCCTACTGCAATAATTGTCTCTACAGCCGGTCTAAATTTAAGACTGTATAACCGAGAAGCAAAGGATATACATAATGCAAATGATTACAAAACGGGCAGAAGAATATAATGTTAAGTTGGTCACTAAACCCCATTTTCTCAACACTGCAGGGAGATAGTTTTGTGATAACCATGTGAAAATGTATTATTTGAATACCTAGGTGTTTAACTTTTCACTTTTTGTCTCGTAACATGATTCAGGAAATAAACATAATCATCAGTTATGGCGTTGGTTTGAGCAAACATTTAAATATACAGTATATTACAAAGGTGATTTGGCATTGTATTGGAGCCAGTGTCGTCTCTCGTAAAACGGTAATCCTTGAAAATGTTGCACCAACAGCAGCACTTACTCCCATCTTAGGGAGTCTGAAGTGTTTCTCTTCAAATAACAAAACACTGCACTATATTATTCTCAGCAGAGTGGTCAGGTCAGGGAAAGACAGATTAGTGGTATAATGAGAGAATTATCCAGAAAATGTCCTTCAATGAATTGTGTCTTTCAGAGAGAGAGAGATAGAGAAGAGAGATGTTAAGCCCTTCTCATTAATCACAGAGTAGATGAACCAGGGGACCTGTCCTACATCTTAAGACAAACATAGGCTAAATCCTTAAAATAACAGAGCCGTCCACAAGTAAGATGGCAACATGTTTTTAAATAAGGCTACAACATTATTCAGCATTGTGCAATGCACACATGTACAATTAAAACATTGCCAAGGGCTTATAAAACCCACCATGTAGAACACACATGTGGCAGGTGTTCACGGTCTAACATTCACAAATGTCTAGCAGCATAATGCAGAAAACAATTGCTACATGTCTGATATATTAATGTATTAATATTATTTATATATATGAATATATTAACACAATATAGATTAGTTCCATTGAATTATGACAACATTGATCCAAATCTGGTTGGTGTGGAGTCATTCCAGCACTTCCCCAGTTTAAGCTATGGAATGGCACTAAGAGGCATACATTATACCTCCACATGGACATTGGCTTTTAAAATAAAGCATTACATAAAATGTTACTGGTAAGTTAATTTCCCCACCATAGCCTGACTAATAGTATTTGCAGGTCTTGTTTTATAGTTGATGTTTGAGCAATCTAACATTTACAGAAAATAATATTTACTTTTTAGTGGGACCTGTACAGTACGTAACACATTTCAGACTGGGCTAGGAGACTGGTGGTCTTTCCAAATTTGACATCTTGCAGCTCAACAGCAGGCAGATATAAATCTCTTTTCATGCATGAACAGTCAACCCATGTTATTAAACATGGCTTATTAAAATTGGATTAAAGTATTTTTACATTACCCCTTAAATGTACATCATGAACAAGGGTGTAGAAATGATTGGAATGCAGATGAAACTCTAAACCACAGGCAAGTACTTCTGTGACAACACCAGACATGGAGACCGAGCAGTGCTGAAATAGTATTTTTATTAAATACTTTCAAGATCCAAGTTCGAAGAATAACAAAGCTATGATGAAGACCAACTAACACTCAGTCAAACACTTGAAAGTTGTCAATTCATGGTTGAATTTAATTGTACATCATGATCATGCAAAAAACACCAGCATCAAGATGAATGCTGTGGGAGTAAGCGCAGCCAAATAGTATATCATTACAATGCAGGGAAAAATGCTAACATAGAGGGCCTCATACCAAGCTACGGCTCCTGAATCCTTTTTTAAAAAGATTTATTTATTTTTTTAACTTTTTTTATTTTATTTTATTATTCATGTCCAACATAGGGGATGGAGGAGGCTTTCATTTCAAAGATGCAAATATCATTATATATTTATAAACGTTACCTCCAAATCCTTAGGTAGGTACATGGTAGAAATGCTTAACTGAAACATGCATATAAACTAGGTCTCCCCCCTGGGTCAACAGTGTCTGCCACATAACCTGCTGTCCAACATCAACTACCTCTCTCTCTCTCTGAAGCGCCTCCACCTGCTGAGCAGACAGCTTTTAAAACCACCAGGGGTAGATTACATTAATAAATAATTGTACCCTTAATCATTCAGTGAAAATGCTGAGTTATCCAGCTTCCTCCTTTTTTTCTAATCATTTTTTAAATTTAAATTTTTTTTTAAGTTTAAGGGCGGACGTGCGTGTGCATGTATGTGTCTGAGGAAGATTGAAAAACTCAGCTTGGCAGAGCAGCAAAATTACCAAACGGCAAAACGACAAATTACAGCAACAGTGAAGACAAAAAAATAAAAAGACAAAAAAATAAAAAGACAAAAAAACATGTCTTTCAAAACCAGCAACACGGGGCTAAAAACCGAGAAACAACAGAAAGACACACATTACAAACAAGACAAGTCAGTTTTTGCGGACACCGGGCAATATAGATGCAACTCTGTACGAATGAGATAGAGATAAAACGGTTAGCACAGCCAAAACATGATGTGCCGTGGTCACACAGAGCAGCGGTGCAGATATGTTACAGAGCGCGACACACCGCTATCTGTGCGTGTGCGCGCGTGTGTGTGCGTGAGTGCAATGCACACGTGATGTGCGTTTTTGCACACTGCGCGCCAGAGAGCGCTCACAGTAATGTGGGATCACAGGTACAGACGGGTGTGACGGCGGTCTCCGATCCTTAAAACCAAACAGGGAGGGTGGTTCGTTCCTAGCAGGCGTGTTTCCCTGTTGGCCAAAACAGTCATGTGGCCATGGGACGACAGCTGGCGGTGTTTCTGTGTGTGTGTGTGTGCGTGCGTGCGCGCGTGCGTGTGTGATACAGACTGTTGCACAATACAGAACGTTCACTTACTACTAGTATATTATTAAGAGTGTCAATACCAAATCAAAATGCGCCGATAAAGTGTTTAAATGTTGACGATGTTCATAAAGCTGTAATGCTCTTGAGCTAAAACAGGAAGTGAGGTCATAATGGGGGTCTAAGGGGGCGGGCGGTTGTCATGAAACACATGACATGAGTCCCACAGCAAGATGCACAGCGTGAGCGTCTATTGGATGCATGTACATATATTACAACGTTTCCGTCTACAGCTACCTATACATACACTGTATTTACACAGTGATCATTAACAAAACAGGCCCATTACAACAAAAAGCAGATAAAAGGGGGAGGGGGGTGGTCGTAACATCTGGGATAGAGGGAATATAGAAAGAGAGACGGGGGGGGGGACACGAGCAACAGAGGCAGTGGGTGAACATGCAAATCCAGGGTGGCCTCACTGGGCCTGCCTCTCGCTCCACAGCGCACGGACAGAACAGAACAGGTCGCACAACATGGCAGCTTCTTAGACTTGCACAATAAAACCCAGTTTAAAAACTCAGTCACGTAAAAAGTAGCCTCGAATATCAGTCAGACGCGAGTATCTGGCTATTCACAGGGAACGCAATGGAACGGGACACTAAAACACAAGGAAACACGGAACGCCCACCCATGGAACGCCCACCCTACCACCACCACCCACCACCCACAGCTTATCCCTCCATGCAAAAAACCCCTCCAAAAAAACAATAGGCATACAAATGAGAAAAACAAAAACAGAACACATAAAAAGCCTAGTTCTACACTTTGGTGCTTCACATTTCTGACAAAGTTTCTCGAGCTCCACAAAGTACTGTCACGCATTCTGATAGAACTGACGGTTTAAAAATCTCCTCAGGAAACGCATCTCTACGTCTTTACGTCAACTTCTGGTATCCAACACGACACTTTATGCCCGGTAAGTCACAGCCGCAACCTTCAAACTTCCCTCAGTTTCCCCGTTAATAGATAGTAAATATAAATGCTTGTTTGGGATTTTGGTGGTTTCTGGTACATCTATAATTACAGCATATTCATAACTCATACTCATAACTGTCACAAGTTCAACTGTAAACTCTCTCTCCTTCCCCGGAAGTCTCATCTTGCACGGGCAGAAAAAAGATGGCAGCCGGGGAAGAGTCAGAGGGCAAAGGTGCGCCCTCGTATCGGGGCGCCAGATGCATGCATCATCCCATGGGGGCGGAGCTCCGTGTTCAGCCGGCCCCCAGCAGGTCAAAGGAGGGACAGGATTGGTTGGTGTCGTGGAGAGGGATGCAATCTCGCCCGGCCGGGCTCCTGGCATTAGCCAATCCACGCAGAGGACGTGCCCCTTAAACACGCTCGACGATAAAAACTGCCCCCCTAAAAGACACTCTCCAGTAAACTGGAGGCTCAGGACCACTGCGGAAGGAGAAACGTGGAAGGGGGGGGAGGCACCAATTAGTGATTAGTTACTATTGCCAGGCTGAAGAACTGGAATTAGCCAACTTTAGAACTATGTCGTTTACATACAGAGAAAATCTTGCTACAATAAAGACATTTGCTTGAAATAAAGAACGTTGAATATTACTTGAATTTTAAATACAACTTCACCTAAGACTACAACTTCACTTATGACCAAATTAGGGTATTTCCTTGTTGCTCGGGCAGGGAAAATACAATAAACTATCTTTTAAAATACACTTTGTCTATCGTAGGGCTGTCGCGATAAACGCAATATTGCAATTGCGTTGCTAAACCAACCGCGGGCGATGGCAAGCAACCGCAATGTTTACATTTGATTCTTTTCATGAGGCCAGCCCATCGAGTATGTTGTTTCATCTAGGGCAGTGCTCCCCAATCCTGGACCTAGAGGGTCACTGCCCTGCATGTTATAGATAATGTATATTTAAACACTGGCTACAGCCAGAGTTTAAACAGTTTATTTTGTTGCTGCTCTATTAGATATATATATTTTTTTAAGTATACAGCAGCAAACAACTATATTCCATAAAGACAGTGGATTAATTGCTAGATGCTGGTGAGCTGGCTAAATGTGACATCTAGTGGCAGAAAGAAAAAAAACTGTTCTGCAGACCAGATGACTTGACCTGGACTTGTGACCAAAAGTGGACAGGCTAGCTCAAAGATTCAAGACATGACTTTGACTCTAGCTCAAAGACTTGAGACTTGACTTGGACTTGCAAAAAATTACTTGTGAGCGTCTCTGCCTAGAACCACACTATTCCGGAAGCTCAGCGCCACACACTTGTCCACTCAAAGCAAAACAAAAATATGGCGATAATACCACATAACGCACTTTTGAACCAACCTAAATCACCGCATGGAAAATGATTTCCCCATGACAGCCCTAGTCTATCAGCACGTGGTTTCCCCATGGACACTGTTGGTGTAAAGCGATTCGCTGGAAATAAATACTGCATTTGTATATGGTTAGTTCATAATGTTTGCACTATATTTTCTGTCCATCTTATTTTGTGAGCTCAACAAGACCTCCGCTTCACATGTGCATTCAACAAGCACAGGTCTGCGTGGACTACACCCCAGCGCAGTATAAATGCTCATGACGGCGTGGGCTCTGCGCATATTCGACGCACAAGCACAAATCGGCATTTACTCCTTATGTTTGTGTGCCTAAAGCACCACTTAGTGGATTTATAAGTGCCGTCAATATTGATTACGAGAAATTGGATTATTTTCAACTTTGTTTGAGTGTGAGCGTGCGCGTACATGCACTATAGAGAGTATGCCCGCAGACCTGATCACTGCAGTGGTGCTGCAGGCGCTCCAGAGCAATGGAAGTGTACGTTGAGCCACTTGCCGTCGCGGCGATGCCACACCCTGGTCTCCTCCGATTGGCTGGAACGCGGGCGGCCCGTGGAGTCCACGAACTGCGTCAGCCGGATGTAGGCGATGCACGCGGCGTCCTCGCCGATCAGGTGCACGTGAGGGTTCAGCAGGGTGGTGTGCACCGGCTTGCTGTTCTTGCTCAACACTGGAACACAAGGTGGGGAATGAAAGAACTGACCCCAGAGCCATGTGGAGAGAGAGTTGCGTCATCTCGTTTACTCCAATGGGCAATTTTTTCCCACAGCAACGGAGCCTCAAATTTGTTCCTGAAAGTTAAATACTAAATACTAAAAGTACACTATAAATTACATATTACATGGAAATCGGTGCATTTATTGACTACTAATCACCAAATAAATTTTTTTTTGGGCTATTACAGGAAAACAGACAAGTTGACAGAGCTTCTGTCTGTCGGATTCAAAATATGCTCAACTGTTATTGGAGGACAGGCAAAAGGGGTGGGGCTTGGGATTAGTCAATTACATGTAGTATGTATGGGTGGAGCTGTGGCACATCCCATAACCATATGGTTAAGTGGTCTGGGAGCAATTTCCCAATCCCTCCCAATATCTTTCTCCCAGTTGCTTCCTGTCTCTCTACAATGTCCCATCTAATATGGAAGAATAAAACACAAACACAAATTACATATGTACATAGGCACAATCAAATCTAATAATAAAAAATATAATTATTATTTGCTGTAATTGTAATGAATATTAATGACTACTAGGAGTAAATACATTTAACTTGTTTTTTTGTTTTTTTTAACTAATCTTTCTGTGACCCTTCTATGAATCAAGTGGGATTGTGTGCTAAATACAGATACAATGTTGGCCTGTCCATATTATATAAGACAGTATGGCAGAAAAACATACAACCACGCAACAGAAACAGCCAAATACAAGCCCTCTGCCATTAAGTGCCTACAGTACCGGCAATTTAACGCGTCAAATCCCAGAATTTCATTTATCACAGTGCAAGTCCCTAATTGGGTGATTTATCACAGCAAGCGAATTCGAGCGAACCCAGAGCGTATAGAAGATAGAGCCAGACCCCACCCTCCTAGTACCCACAGAAGATGAATACAACTAAAATATGATACAGTACACTAGAGCATGTGCCCAAGGTCAGTGTGCACACCTGGAGACTCACAGTTTTCAAAGTAGAACTTGTGAAAGTCCATGCCCTCCACCAGGTTCCCCAAGGCCTCCGGTTCAAAGGAGGTCAGCCCAGGGTCGCAGATCCTCCTGTGGGATGAGAGAGGAAGGGGCATTAGAGGAGAGGAAGGAGAACTAAGGCATTGCTCAGGCTCTGCATTCCTACAGCATGTATACTTAAAGAGTGCGGCACATTTAAACCGGCACTGCGCGACTCGATGGGTCACTGGCGGCTAACGGGAGCTGCACTTACGTGTAGGCCTCAAAGTCTCCATTGTTCACCGCTTCAATCAGCTGTTCTGTTATCTTGATGATCTCCTGTTTACGAGCTGGGGACAGGTTAGGGCGACAGACAGAAAGACAGAGAGAGAGCTTGGTTAATGCTGAGTGGAAAGATGTGGGGGGGGGGGGGGGGTCCATCCTTGGTCATCTCTCCTCGCTGGAGAGAAACAAAGAGGTTTCTCTTCATGTGGTTTCCTGAGTGAGACGTTCATGCGGGTTTTAATTTGCAGTGCAAACTACGATGTCTTCTCCACAGCTTGACTAACTTAATTTCTGTCCGCTAATGGGATCATAGCGAACTAATCAAACAGCTGATTTTATTTTGATGTGTGAAATTGCTCTTCCCACACTGATGTTCGCCGGCTACCAAACCACAATCTCACAAATTGACCTTCAGATACAGTTCATAATCAAAAAAGCATATCTGGCAGTACACGACTAGTAAACAAACAATACAATACATGCTAAAGGAGAAGGTCATTAAAAATCAAATAAGCGGTGTTGACAATCAATAAATTATCAATACATGTGTGTGAAATAAAACTAATCAAAGAATACAAAATAATAGCCACGGTAGGTACAATTTCAGGTGAATTTTTCTTCACTGACGGGAGGGGGGGGGGGGGGGGGGGGTGACTG
>JAODUK010000011.1:1793570-1814674 GCA_027564635.1 Typhlichthys eigenmanni | reverse complement strand
CCCCCCCCCCCCCCCCCCCCCCCGAATACAAGTACTCGAGTACTCGTTTTCTCTGTCGGGTACTCGAGAGGTCAAAATTACCAAAATGCACATCCCTAGTTAACATTTTTCCAGGAGTGCATGCTGAGCCTCGATGCATATTAGTAGTGTACATCAAACCATTAACTTACATTCCATCACTGTTACTGTATGCATTCAGGTCATGCACTATGGATGAGGTGACCAGCAATGGACAGGCTGTTTGGATCTCTCCAGACCAATGTACCCTGAGAACGCATGCTACAGTACATGAATAGAATAGTAGCACAATGCATTAGAAACCGGTAGGTAGCCGTTTTCCAAAAACAGCGAAAGATATTTTCCTACTTCATCCATGCCAAAAGTGAGTCTTTTCATGCTAAACAAAAGCTTTTATTGATTTAAAGGAGGCTATAAATGTGAAGGCTTAACAAAAGTTCAACATTGCCTTAGGTTTGTTAAGTTAGCTTAGTCTTCAAAAGTATGGTTATCTATACACCTAACTGAGAAGTTGACAGAAAACCCCAGTAGGATCTAGGAAAAGGTTAGGGACCATCTAAACATCCATCCCCCACAACACACATCCTCCTTCCCCCCCCCCCCCCATCACTGTTAGCAACAGCTGAGGTCAGAGGTCACCCAAGGTTAGCTCAACACTAATTTTACCTCAGTGTGTGTATGTGTGTGTTTATGGTAGTTAGCTTATCACAGTACTGCAGCCACAAAGTGTTTGAGGCTCATCATTGGCAATATTTTTGAATTTCACAAACAGAACAAACATGCCTAACGAAGCCACTCGTCTCCACAAAAGACAACATCTACAGAGCGCACAGCTGATATGGAGACTTTATGGAGTTTTTTTTTAATCATCAGGCAACAAGTGCAACACGCCCAGCGATAGGACCCCTTTGTAAAATTCTCAAGATATGAATAGACTCTCCCTCCCATTCGTTGGGCTGCATCCTCCCACAATTTCCCCCGTTTGCAATTTGCCGTTACAGCTTCGTCCCACCACTGCACGAGTCCTACAGGTGCGGTGTGTGCTCCCTCTTGTCTAAACCACTTGTGCACCCCTCACCTGCACTGATCACACTGTCTCTTTCCCAACCAGGTATAGATTTCTCTCATCTGAGAGAGAGAGAGATGCACAAAGACAGATGGAGAGACATCCACCTTCTTCTAATTACATGAGTGACGCAGAACAGAGAGAGAGACAGAAAGAGAGGAGGATTACATGGAACGTCCATTTGCTAGAAGAGGATCACGGCTCCCCTGTGTGTGTGCGTGTGGGTAACTGTCTGCCATGGTGCAGTGTCACTGCAGCACTCACTAATTCATTCAATCTCCTTATTTGTTGGTGTGTGCGTGTGTGTGTGTGTGCGGGGTAGTAGAAGATAGGAAAAAGAGAGCTGCCGGGTAATTACTGGCACTTCCCGCTGTTCTCTAATTGGCCATCTGCTTTGCCAGGAGGCGGGGCCTACAGCCATCTTACATCAGCACAGGAAGGTGGATCGGCCTCAACGCACACACAAATAGAGAGGGACCTAGTGCCCCAGCTTGACTAAAGACCTAATATAATGTGTTTCAAACAAGTTTACATCTAAGACAATTGTGCAATAAATAGAATAGGGGCATACATTTCCATAAGGCACCACTGGATATAATTTAGTTAGGCATTCGTGCGTGTATATATTTATGTCACTGACAAAACAACAAGGCCCCCCCCAAACCCCACCCCTACAGATGCTCTAGGGCAGGGCTAGCCTCAAGCTAAACCTAAACACCACCCATCGTCTCTCTTTAGATTACTGCAGTGTTTACTGGAGCTTTGAGAGACTTACCCACGTGAGGTCACATTGGCCCTGGTCGGGGTATAATGAAATAAATAAATAATAAATAAATAAATAAAACACAAATTCTAACGGCGTACTGCCTGCTCATGCACCAGTTGCCTGGGTGACCGTGTGTGCATGTGGAGTGCGTGGACACCGGGGGCCCTCCCAAAATTCTTCCTTTCAGTGCAAAACAAATCTCACTCTGCGCAACCAATACAGTTAAAACTCTCCTCCCCTGGACTGCTTTCTTCTCAGCAAGCGCGCGCACGCATGTGCGCGCACGCACACACACACACACACACACACACACACACACGCAAACGCCTACATTGTAGTCCCTGCGTCTGTGAGAGCCAAGGGATTCTGCTGAGCTCTTACTTTTTCTTGCTGGGATATTAATACCAGGAGCTGCCCTGTGTGGCCACTTGACAGTGGGACTGCAACAATAACGGCACACACACCCACACACAACGTGCATATCCCAAACTGCACCCCCTCTCATTCTTGTGCACAGAGAGGTTGACGTGCGCACACAAATACCAACAGACATGGACGACAACAGGCAAATGGGGAGGCGCCTATGGAATCCTCGGGGTCTTAGTCCCTGACGAGATACATTTGTCATAAATGGATTACCCTCAATACAGACCAATCCCACTTCACACCAAGATGAAGTGGTGTTACAGGAGACTGTGGGTCGGTGGAAGAGCAGAGGAGGAGGAGACCAAACCCAGCAGAGAGGTTTGCTCGGCTAGAGCCACAGATGAAACAATTAATCGACACACAGACCCGACAGTGGCTGCCACGACCACATGGCATCGGCATTTATGAATACGTGACACAACATCTCCTGTGGATCATCAGCATCGATTTGCATGTAAAGAACAAAGTCCCACAAAGTACTGACACTGTGTAGCTAGCCAGACATTGAATGCTGAGGCAAAAGTCAATTGCATAACACACATACACTTAGCCTACTGCAGGTACAGAATAAACACAAGATTCTTCCTTTCAAACCCTTTCTAGAAAAACACTACCCCCCCAGTCTATTCACCGAATGTGTACCTTCATGTAAACGTCATTTTAGCCCCACCTGTGTGTAACAGGGGTGAATCCAGCTCCCCATGCGGAGAATGGACGCTCTACACGGCACGTTAATATCCGATGGGCTCTGGCGTATATCTCCATTTGAGGTGTCGGAGAGTGAGGTGCTCTGCACTAACTAGCAGACTGCTGTTACATGTGCTTCCAATTAAACTTTTTCCTCACATATATGGGTAACAATTCATGTGTAGAGGGGGAGTGCGGTGGGGCATAATTACATTAAAGAGAAATAATGAACGCTTATTCAATGCAGCGTTTATGAGTTTTGTTAAACCTGACAAGAAGTCCCCTGCTGACATGACAATATTAGAGAGGACCCACGCCATTTCGGCTCAAGCTACAGCACCAATGTGAAGTGTGTGAGCTACTTTACATTACCTCTCGCAGACAGTTTCTTAGTGTTGATGATTTTTGCGGCATATTCCTGTCCGGAGGACTTCTTCACACATCTACGCACCACTGAAAAAGCTCCCCTGAGGTGGACAAATCAACAAAGACAAAGAATTATAAATATTTTGCGTACATGCTGCCTCTGTAACATTTGAAATTGTAGCAGTGAGTGACTTGGGATGTTATGTCAAAAACCTTGCCGTGTCCCTCAATGTGTCTCCTCCTCTCTCACTCACACGCATAAATCACATACTAAATGCCACACACATGAATGACAATGTCATTATATGCACCATTACTATGCCACAGTCAGTGCACATGGTCTTAGTGGTCTATGCATTTCACTAGACACAATATCCATAACTCAATAAGGTTCTAACTGTATAAGTGCCAATTCCGAAGCAGCTACATTAGAAATTAGATTGTCAAGACGTTTTGCTGCTTTCTGATAAACACTCATTGTAATCCCCATTTCATCCTCGCAAGTAAATTATGTTTGCAAAAGACATCCTTGGCTATAGTGCATCACACACAGACAATTGTGCTTTTAATACAAATTCATTCATCTTAACAGCATTCACACTTTTAAGTGCTCAATATTCTGATGTTTCATCAGAATATATATTCATTTCAGGCTGGAAATGGGTAAAACATAAGATATGGGTATCATATTGCTGAGCCATTTTACTGTGACTATGCTCTATCACAGCCTCCGCAAATTATCTTAACCACATCTGCACATTTATTTTAATAGAATATCACCTTAACTGCTAACCCTGCTTTCGGTAAATCTGGAGGAGAATGTAAGACTACGTGACAATGACGAGGCTGTGGCTCGTTCGTTTTATTTATTTTTTATTGCCGTTGTCATTATTCAGAGAAAACACGTCACTGCCTCTTCCACGTTAAACCAAACACAAAGTCGCCTTTTTTATTTGCGTTCCGCCCCAATACTACATTAAAACCTGACGGTAACTGTCTTACAACTGTACATTTATTGATAATTACCGGGCCATCGGCTGTGTGCTAGTGATTACGAGGTTTATGATGCAAACATAATTTAATAAGCTGTGACACATCAAAATATCTATGAAGCTAACGTTACTCAACACGGTTACGCAAAATTGCAGCTGCTCGAGAAGCTGTCGGCCTAGTGCTGCCTAAAAAGCCTCCCTTCCATGGAGCTGTCATACGTGGGGCCAGCGTGCCACGAAATGTCAGAGGGCTATGCTGTAGCTCCACTGCACATAAGCCCCTGACGCATTAGCAGACCGGAGGGACCAGGCAGCCGAGACAGCCCTGCCGCCAGAACTACATGCCGCAGCTGTTAACTAACATAAGCATTCAATGCACGGTGTTCAGCACCGTTAGCTAGTAAATGAAACAGCGCCAATCGGCTAATTGTGCTACTTTATCAATATATTACGGCAGCGCAGTGAGTAGCACGCTAGCTGGTCCGCTGCTGGCGTCTGGCGTTACTGCAGGAGCAGCAGCTAGCTGATAGCAAACCCGACTATGGCGTTTAGGCTAGCACTGCAGTATGACAAGCAAGTCTTATTAGACAACGGTCTCTTGTTAAACAACCAGGGACAATACAATGAAACAGGACTAACCATAGTAGTTAGCTATTTGCTCAGCTAACGTCAGCTAGCTGGCTAACCAGACGTAAGGTTTATGGGGAACGAGGTTGCGGGGGTGGGGTGTCGTACTGAAAATGATCCCTATGCAGAAAATACTCCTGTGCATACATCACGGTTAGTATTTTTACCAAATTTTGCAGAAGCAATGCTTCACTTCAACGGCGAAATGGTTATTACTTTGATAATCGCCTGTAATAGACTAAATAATATACTAATTACGTTAAATCAAGGCAGACTGTGCAAATAAGGCACTGAAACACAATTTGTGACTGTATTATAGGCGTATACACCTATATAGTCAAGCTGACAGTGTTGCTAAGGGTACACATTGTTGGCAAAGGAACAATTATGGCAAAGGGTACAAATTCGGTACGAAAGGTGGACACAACGGCAAGACAACGCGATGCAATACGACAGCTGCTTACTTTCCGAGCTCTTCGTAGAGTTGGTATTCGTCAGTAAACCTGGTGGAAGTCACGATAGTGGCCATTGTGAAGACGTTAGAGGGGAGCTCCGCTCTGGTACGACAGCGACTGGCTCTCGTACAGGGTCCGGGGGAGGGTAGCCTCCGACACTGGAGTACCTTTCTGACAGGCAAAGCTGAAGAGGAGAGAGGAACGCAGAGACGGGAAGGGAGGGGTTGGGGAGAAGAGGAGGAGTGGTTGGTGTGGGTAGAAGGTAATCCTCGCGAGAATATGCTCTTGCAGCGTCAACCAAAGCTGAGTTCTCCGAGAATATGGGAGGTGGTGCTTTATTCATTGGGTTACCGTTTGAGAAATATAAATAAACGTTCTACTTCAAGTTGCATTGTGATGGCATATTTCTGTGAGAAGACACTATTTCTATATATTAAACAGCGTTGCCTTATTTAACTCATTATGACATTAATATAATGCTGCTCTTGATAGGCCTTATATCTGCAGCATCCACACCTTGCCAAATTATCTGTAGCCAATTGTCTACAGGGCAATTGTTTTTTCTCCCTTTTATTTTTTACTGAGCAAATGTATCTATGCAAATGTTTTGCCTGGCAGCGATGACATGATGTCCCACGCAGAGCTGTTACTGTATTTCATTCCAGACAACACGCTGCATTAACTCCACAATCATTTTCTTTTCATGAGGTGACACATTACAGACTGACACACCTTGTAGTGAACATACTGTAAATGAAGTGGCTTGCTATTGCCCAATGATACAATTGGTGGGATCTGCTAGTAGTACTAGTGTCACATCACATGACTGTCGACTAATCGCAAGGGATTAACTGACCCAGTCAGTTAATCCTCCGTCTTCTCCTCAGCCTCCACAACAGTTATATAATGAAGAACTTCACTGTCTTACCCACTTGATGAGAGGAGCAGAGAGGGTACCAGTGCGGTACGTGCTACGGTACATGTGGATCTGTTCCAATCAGTAAATAGTACTAATGTAAGAACTGTCATCTTAGTTTTAAGATACCCTCTATTAATTATATACATCAGATCAGATAAGGACCATTACATGAGGAACATTACAGTGAGCGTGTGTGTGCGCGTGTGCGCGTGCGTGCGCGTGTGTGTGCGCGTGTGTGTGTGTCAATGTGACACTGTCACATTGACACGTCTTGCCCTCGGCTGTGCTGTGTCACTGCCAGTCTTATTCAGGAGGCACACAGTATGACCGCTATAGCTGACCATGACATGAACGAGACTCGCTTTTTCAGCTAGCTTTCCCTTAATAACTGAACAGAGAAGATACTAATGTCACTACTATTTACTATTAATATGTGTGTGTGAATATATATATATATATATATATAGTTATACTGTATATATATACTTTTATATTAGCTCTTTCATTGTATAACAATCTGTTTTTAGCTAGCATATGATCTATATATTATGATATTATGGGTTCTTTGAATGCAACTTCAGGTAAAGGTTCAAATTATCTAGCTCTAATGACAGTCAAGGTCACTGTTGTAGAGTGCTTTTATTTCTGACAACTGGCATATGGCCATTTCCGCTACTATTGACGAATGTACTTTTTGTAAGTTGCTGTTGATAAAAATATACATACAGTAATAGTTTTTTTTTATGTAATAGTAATAACCTAATAATCATAGCACTTTTACCAGGCATGATGATAACCTAACACGTTTACATTACATGGTTTAGCTATTTGCTGACATTACAGTTGTGGTGAACAGTGGAAACAGACTAAACATTGGCATGAGGCTGTAGCAAACAATGCAGCACCACTATATCAAATTAAATCAAAAATGTTCACTGTGCGCAACATCACAGACTATGTCTCACTGGGCATTGCAGACTCTTCAAACGAATTACCCACAACCCAGCCGACTCAACAGAATGATAAATTGTGGGAAGGCGGCAAGCTTAATAGAAAAAAAGGTACAGCAAATGGAAGGAAGTCATGTATGTTGGCATGAATATATGCATATCTGTAGCACACAGTTTTAAAAGAAAATCTGTACTAAATCAGATGGGGCAGGAAATATTTTTTTAAGATGTCTTCAATTGTTGTTGAATGTTGAATGTTCAATGTTGAAACATTGAATTGTGCTTCACTGCATGCTGGCTTTCCACCAAACAGTGATGTCAAAGCAAACCAAGTTGGATGAGAGCTTCGACATAAAAGGGCCAACCTAACTTCACATTTGAAAATGGATCTCAAACAGTCCTATAGGACTGGGAAAGTGTCAAATCTAGTTTGGAGATAGAGAATTGGGAAAGTCTTCATAAAATCTTAAATCTAGATTTGGGTCTGACAAGAATGCCTCTATATGGGGCACTGCTCAGGTGAATAGAGGATTAGAAATTGGTTAAAATGCCACACAGTTTTGGCATAAATAAATGGCAAAATTATCTGAGGCCTATTGGTGAGTACTGTGGAAATTGTAGAAAAAGAATGAAATAAAGATAACTTTAATATACAAATTTTAATTAAAACCAGGTATGTGTGTTAGCACAGTTGCAAATTGAAACACTATTGTTTAGTAGTGCAAAAAATATATTGCTGACTGCTGCAACTATAGCGTACATGTACAACTATAGTAACATTAAGAGTTCCCCCGGTTGTCACTAACATTTGGTATGGGGTTCTAATGTGATCTTTATGAATTGATGCTATAATAATGGTATAAACACAGTAATTGTCTACATTTGATATCTGGCCATGCCTTGATGTGCTTGTTCTTGAAATCTCTAAATTCAAGACAGATTGCCAGATAGTTCTGCTATACGGACCGCTATCTTAATACATGACATGTTCATTTGACTGAAGATTTGTTTGTGTCTATAATAGTCAAACAGTCCTTCATTTGTTGTAATACATGAATCCACCATCATGAGTAATACGACGGTGGTAGTGAATAAGCCATGTGTTACATCATCACATTGCATAGGGCCAAGAGCTGAGTCATAACAGTAATGGCAACAGACTGTTTTGGAAAAATATATCTGACTGGAGAAAGTGAACAAGAAAAGCTTTCTCCACTCACAATTACTGCCGTGATGCCCTTGAGCAAAGTACTTACCGATAACTGCTGCTCTGCATCCAACAGATGAGTGTTGTTAGGCAGCTCCCTCCCTGGTGGGAGCGACTAGAGGATGTGTGCAGTGCCGCTGACAGAAAAGCCAATGTGCAACAAGCCTCCCCAGACCAATGAATTAGGCTATTTCACCATGTTTGAATGCTCCTAAATCCAATTTACAGCTCTTATCGGATTTCACTTTAATTTGAAGCCATGATTAAGCTTTTATGTGGAGTTGTGTATTGGATTATCTAATTTGTTCTTAATCAATGTCTCTCTTAAAAAAAAAAAATCGCATAAGACTTTCTTGGTATAATACATTTACTGAATATTCTATTGTCTCCAATTTAACCGAGATTGAATACAAATGTTTTTTTTCCACCGTATTCTGCATTTTTTTATTTAGCGCTGAAAGCATTGACATACCACCACCTGGAATGTGTCTCCACCTGCCGGTAATCTGGTGCAATTACAGAATAAACAAAACAGGACACACCAGTGCCTCTGCTTTTATTGGGAGTCCCTTTTCCTTCTATGTGCTTAATCAAGCTGTTATGATTTATTTTCTATATTGAAAAGCACTTTGATCTGCAAAATGTATGAAATGCTATATAAATAAAGTTTATTATTATTATTATTATTATTATTATTATTATTATTATTATTATCATCATCATCATCATCGTCATATTTATTATTATTATTATTATTATTATTATTGTTATTATTATAATTATGATATGCTGTTGACTGTGACACACCTATCATAGGCCTACACGGGCCGGAGACAGTTTATAAAGCACATAAAAATGATGACAAAATCGATAGCGATGTGGATTATAATTTTGACACACAACCCATTTCAGGATGACGATATAGTAATGTTCAAGTTGCCTTTCTCCCAGAAGATGATAATGTCAATCTCTTTTCCATGTCTATCCAGGGACATTTACCACTTGTTCATACATGCCGTGAATAATGCCTGCATAGTACAATAACCTGGACAGTCCAGCAGAGGGCGATAGATAATGCAACACTCGTGCATGCTTCAGAGCACCATAAACAATTAAATAATTACATAATTTCCAAATGTCATCACATTGGGTACACATCGCATTTTTTAATTACATGATTTCAAATAGCCTATGTAGAATATACAGAAAATGGACAATTCTTCTCTGCGGAGAGGTTGGTCCTGCTCATTTTGTCCGAGCTCAGGAAAATCTGCTAAAATAGGTGTAATCTAACACAGGGTGGAATCTACACACTATAACAAATAATAAGAAAAATAAAACTATTCCAATAACAAAATAATAGGACCTTCTCTAAACAATCACCAACATTGAAATATGTAGGCTAATAGAGTACGGTTGGGCAGATGAATGATACCATGAACCCGGTGCACCCTGCCACACACTATAATTGTTTGCCCAGTGTGCAAAATATAGCCTGTTATGCCCGATCGTATGTACACGGACGCAGCATCCATGAACAGCAGCTGGGTGAGATGGGGCCCCAGAGGGCCGCATTCCAGTCTGGGCCCCCAAATAACTACAACAGCCTCTGATGCGGAGGACCGATGCTGAGGACATATTGTGTGATGACGATGACCCAAAGGTCAGGCTGATGACCCAAGGAAGCAGGAATAAAGGAGAGACAACACTGCTGCATATTCCCTGCCATACCCATGTGAGCAGATGAGAAATGTCTAGTTTATTGTTGCCTTATTCCTTCTGCTATGTATGTAAATCGCATAAACATATGGCTCAACAGTGTAAAATATCCACGAAGTACTCAGAACTTATTTTTAGTATGGTCAGTCACAGCATGCTACAATAAAAGGTAGTCCAAAACATTTTTATATATTTGTAAAATGTATAGTCTATAATTATGTTTAGAAGTACAATTTATTTTAATTCTTCTCAGTAAAAGGTTTGCAAATGACAGAAATAGCCACTTACTAGTATAATATCTGTAAGTAATATTACATAACCAATGTATTTATTACTAAATCATTATTAATAATCGGAATATTTTAATTATTATCATGGTACATTTTTACATTTGAGCCCCTGCCCTGCAAACTCTGAATTTGCCTGCCAGTTAATACAAAAGTTTAAATATCGTTGTGTCTATTTATTCTCAGAGTCTCTTTTTGTCTTTATAGATCTTGACTGTATATGGTGACTAATGAAACACATCTAAACCACAGCCTTCCTGTTATGTCACAGTTTCCGCATAACAACTTATAGAATATTTTGTTAGCAGCACATTTAGTTACATTAGCATTATGAAAGCTGTGCTCATATACAGTACATAACTGTATGATTGTGAATATATTTAGGCCTATTTAAGGTTTCATGTACATTTATTCAGAGCTTCCCACTGGGGATATAGTAGTGCCCATTGCTTAACAAAAGGAAAGACTAACACGCATGGTCATGAGATGGAGGATTCAAGAGAGGTCCCAGTGAAACAGGAAAATTATGCTTCTGATAAAGTTGATAAAGGTAAGGATTTTCACACATATTTCAATTATTGGTTTTGTATAAATAATCAAAAGTTGTGGCTTTCTTTTTCAAGTGTGGCCTACATATGTTGCTTTCAGATTAGATTTTGATTATGCCTCTTCAACTGTGTTGTTTATGAAGATCATTTATGCTCTTATGCTTTACTTGTGAGCCAATGGGTACGCTATACAAAAGAAAGCTAATATTTTGGAGATAAAAAAAACTGAAAACTACATTTCTGGTATAGAACCGGTGCCTGCTATTGCAGCAGCCATCCACCCGGGACAACTTCACTGTGCAGTCCAAAATGGAGGCACAGTTGTAGCTCCTAATATCAGTGGCTGCAATATAGGTGGCCCGGTCCACCTAAACATCTGTATCAACTCCACAGGTACAGGTAAAAATAATCTTTGATCTTTGAATCTTCTGATTCATTTATAGGGCTATATTAAGATCATTTATTGTCTTCATTCCCACTCTTTAATCTTGTTCTTGTTATGTAGAGTCTAGTCTTCAGTCACAAGCCTCTTTTGATGACGTGACTGGCTCACCTGCTCTGCCTTCTGACAACAGTGAGTTATCAATACTTTTCGGCCTGTTGATAATTTTGGTAGATTAATGATGTTTCTGAATACAAACTAAATAATAAAATCAACTATTTTCATATGCCTTCTTTTAGGGGAGCAGTTAGAACATTGTCAACAGGAACTGAAAACTGCTCTGAAAGGCAGATTTAGCTATTTGTGTGAAGGTCTGGCAACAGATGGGAACAAAATACTCCTGAATAAGATTTACACAGACCTCTATATTACTGAGGGAGGAAGTGGAACTGTCAATGATGAGCATGAAATAAGGCAGCTTGAGACGGCATACAGAATAAATGGGACAAAAGAGAGACCAATCAAATGCAACCACATCTTCGACAATGGGCCTGAACGAGAACACTCTGTCAGGACTGCAATCACAAGGGGAGTTGCTGGGATTGGGAAGACTGTAGCTGCCAATAAGTTCACTTTAGACTGGGCTGAGGAAAGGGCAAATAATGACCTCCAATTTGTATTTCTCCTTTCTTTCCGAGAGCTGAATTTGATTGGTAAGAAAGTCCTTAGTCTGTTGGAACTTCTGCTTCTTATTTTCCCTCAGATAAAAGGGTTGGGAGTGTTAACATTTGACAAGTGCAAAATGCTGTTTATCCTGGATGGCCTAGACGAGAGCCGTCTGACCCTTGACTTTCATAACTGTGAAATCGTGTCAGACGTTACAGAATCAACCACAATAGGCGTGCTCCTGACAAATCTCATCAGGGGAAACTTGCTTCCACACGCCCTTGTTTGGGTAACGTCCCGACCAGCAGCAACAGCTCAGATCCCCCCCGAATGCATTGACCTGGTGACAGAGGTGCGGGGCTTCAATGATGCACAGAAGGAGGAATATTTCAGGAAGAAGATTGGCGATGAGAATCTGGCCAATGGATTTATCACATACTTGAAATCGTCAAGGATGCTTCACATTATGTGCCACATACCGATCTTCTGCTGGATAGCCACCACTGTCTTTGAGAGGTTGGGGTCAACCGCTTATAAGGACATGCCAAAAACGCTTACTCAAATGTACATTAGCTTCTTAGCTTTGCAAGAGGAGAGCATGAACCGTAGGGAAGGAAGGAGAGCGTCGAATGCTGACTTGACAAGAACCAATATCCTCTCGTTGGGCAGCTTGGCATTTAAAGAGCTGGAGAGGGGCCATCTAATCTTCTACGAGAGAGACCTGGCATTGAATGGTATTGATGTGACGCAAACGTCTCTGTTCTCAGGAGTCTACACACAGATCTTCAACGAGGACCTGACACTGTGCAAGGACACGGTGTTCAGTTTTGTGCATCTAAGCATTCAGGAGTTCTTCGCTGCATTGTTTGTGTTTCTCAAATTCCGCAACGATAACGTCAATGTGTTGGTCAAGAAGTCGTCTAGTTCAAGTTATTTGCCACGCAGAGAGCCGTCAGAACTCATTCTCTACAAAGCAGCAGTGGACAAGGCTTTGCAGTGCAAGAATGGACATTTCGACATCTTTCTACGCTTTCTCATGGGTTTATTAATGGAATCCAATCAGAAACTGCTGGGTGCTCTGATGGCCAAGAAAAAGAAGAAGAGCAATATTAGGACAGAGGTTATCAGACATATCAAGGAGAGGATCAGGGACAGCTCGTCACCAGATAGGTGTATTAATCTGTTTCACTGTTTGAATGAGCTAAATGACTGCTCTCTGGTGGAAGAAATTCAGAGCTACGTGACTGCAGGGAGTCTTTCACAAGCCAATCTATTGTCAACACAGTGGGCCACTGTCGCCTTCGTATTACTGACCTCAGAGGTAAAGCTGGATGTGTTTCAGCTGAGCCAGTACAGCAGATCTGAGGAGGTCTTCCTGAGGCTACTGCCTGTTGTCAGAGAAGCCCAAATAGCCCAGTGGGTAACATGCTACCTCATTGTAATTATAGCCACAGTATTAAATCAATGAAAGCTTAATTTGCAGTTGAAAAGGTGTGTTTTTTCACGTGACAACACACGTTTAAATCAAACTGTAGTGACATTTGACACTTTCTTTGTCTTCTTGTTGCAGTCTAAATGGATGTAATCTCACAGAAAACTGTTGCAAAGCCCTGGCAACTGGTGTCAGTTCATCCCAAATTAGAGAGTTGGACCTTAGTGACAATAACCTGACAGATTCAGGGGCAATACTGCTCTCTGCTGGACTGACAAATTGCAGGCTGGAAACATTGAGGTCAGTATTCACTGCATTGCGAATATTTCTAATAATGCTGTATATTGCATCCACCAAGGTTATTTTAAGAAAGATAATGTCAGGAAGGTAGTACTTTCACTTCTCCGTCTTCTAGAAACATTTAAATGTTGTAGTTTATATATAAAATAATGTTTTGTATTTAATGTAATATGATGGTCAGATTGCAGAACATTGAAATACTGTATATTCCTGTTCATCTAGGCTGAAGAAATGCAACTTAACAAAGCAGAGCTGCAGTGATCTGGCTTCAGTGGTCAGTTCAAGATTCTCTCAGATGAAAATGTTGGACTTGACTGACAATGATCTGGAGGATGATGGAGTGAAAATGCTTTCTGATGGACTGGGCAGTCCTCACTGTAAACTGGAAATCCTTGCGTAAGAAACCTGAATCAATTACAGTTCTAGTACTGTAGAGTAGAGCTGAATATATACTTCTGAGTCCCTCAATACTTTCAACAGCTTGAGTGTGCGATTCAGTGAATACTATGGCTACTCTCTTTCAAATGAATACACAATATTAGGAAGGTGTACCTTATTTTTAGTACACTCTTTAATATGATCTACACTCTTTTCTGCAGTTTGTCTCTTTGTAGAATTGGAGAACAAGGATGTATTTTCCTGGTAGCTGCTCTGAATTCCAGGTTCTCCCATCTGAGAGAGCTAGATTTGAGCTACAACCACCCAGGAGACTCTGGTCTGTGGCTTCTCTGTGACCTGCAAGATAACCCACATTGTGTTCTGGAAAAGCTCAGGTAGCTGTGCTCACATCTTCAATAATTCTGCACCAAATTACTAAAATAGTTATAATTTGATTATTAAGTCTTACTGAATGACAATAGGCCTACAGTAAAACAGATTCTTAATACTGTGCATCTCCCATTTTGTTTTCATAGCACAGACCACTGTGACGAAACCAGAATCCAACCGGGTCCGAAAAAATGTGAGACACTACTAGTTTATAGATACATTTGTAGTGCAACACAATCTTTCTACTATGTTTACTGACCGTAGCCTTCTGTGTGCTGCAATACTATCAATCTGTCCTCCATACCAGATACCATTGGTCTCACTCTGGACCCCAACACAGCGCACCACAATGTCACTCTGTCGATGGAGAACAAACGGGCAACGAGGTTCTCCAAGCAGTCGTACCCTGACCACCCAGAGAGGTTCAGCTTCTGGACACAGGTGCTGTGCAAAGAGGGCCTGACAGGACCCTGCTACTGGGAGGTGGAGTGGAGCGGAAGGTGTCTTGTAGGACTAGCCTACAGGAGGATGAGCAGGAAAGGAGAGGGTCACGACTGCTGGCTGGGCCGGAACGACTCGTCCTGGGCCTTGAGCTGTCACGACGATGGTTACAAAGCTTGGCACAACGGAGCGAACGCCACCGTAGATGCTCTGGCCACGTCTAGTAAAGTAGGGGTTCATCTAGACGTGCATGGTGGGAAGCTTTCCTTCTACAGAGTGTCTTTGGGTACTCTGACCCTCCTACACACCTTCCACGCAGTGTTCACAGAGGCCCTCTACCCGGGATTTAGGCTTGGTTGGGTTGACTCCACCATACACCTGTGTTAGCATGAACAGCATATTCTAGTCGATTTTATTTATATAGCCCTTAATCACATTAGTCTCAAATGGCTTTACAAGCCCATATTTCACATGGAAATAAACTGATCCTCCTCGTATTCTAGGACATGAGACATTTTGATTACAGTAACTGGTGTGTTGTACTGCTGTTGTTAAGTGTTGTATTTGGGCTTAGCAGAGACCAAATGGAATCAACGCCATGAGACCCCATGGACTTGCTGATAAATATGCAGGTCTTTCATTCGTCCCAAGATTATCATGGCCGATGTCAGATTGTATGAGTTCATTCTCATTATTGCGCTTACACAAATAAAACAGGACAATTGGAAGGCCAAGCCCACTGGAGTACAGTACATATCAAGCCATAATCAGGTATTGAATATCTTAAGATGTTGAGCTCCTCCGTCAAATTGTCTTTTCGCTTTGAACATCAAGTACCACCGCTAGCGGGCGTTGGTCTTGCGACCTTTCATATCTCGAATAAAGTGATTCTTCAGGTGACCGACACAGAAAAGCAGCAGCAATGTCGACAGGCTGAAGGCGCAGTGTGACATTTGGGAGTTTCCACGCTCATTTTTATTAGGCTCTGAACAACACACAGTCAACAGAAAGACAGGAACACAAAGTAAGATTACATTTAGACGGTGCGTCAATCAGACCAGGTGAGTGAAGACAACCAAATGGAACAGAGGGGTGCGCACACAAACAGTTTACACAAAAAAACAAGCAAGAATGCATTCTCATGTGATGTGTGTGTGTCTCTATAGGCTGATCCCTCTGTTCCTCTGTAGAAATTCACAAGGACCGACCCTAAGCTGTCACATTCACACCAAATACACATAGGCATTTTGTCGGTAAATAATAACAGGATTTCAGTTTTAGGCTACATGTATATTATATTTTAAAATTCTGTACAAATTATATAATGTATATTATGTACACACCAAAGATGCCAAAAGACCCGATTATGTCCATCCTCTCATTTTCAATACTCTTTAAACCCGACCCCCTGTGGGCTCAAACAGCTTTTGTGCGCATGTATGTATTGTAGACGGCCATACGCACTCTATCATTTCATCCTGGGACTCATAACATTAGTGCCACTACATAAAGACATAAAGATCTAAGCATTCAACTTGAATACTAATGATTCTCATATATTTGTAATTTTTGCAGTGTATTTTTTTTTTACTTAAAAATCGTTTGAAGCTCAGATGACAAATTATAGAATAAAAGTCTGGCAACCACTCATGGCTGAAGTCCGTTTTTGCCATCAGTATTCCAATTATGGTAATTACTCCTTTGTAGTTGGTTGATTTAGAATGCTGGGGGTAATTTCACTTTAGGAAACAATGTTACATCTGGCAACAAACATTACACATTTAGGATGGGTTAGTGGAATATTGTGCCCTGGGAGGGTAGGCTCTGAAAGGCTGTGGTAAAAAGGTCAGAAAAGACGATAGAAAAATAATTCTAGAGATGGAAAAGAACAGCATTTATTTCATTTCATATACTGTAGGTCTTAAGTAGTCATATTTAACTCTAAATAGGGTTTCAATCATACAAAAAAGGACAGTTGAGTTTGGTATTTGCACCCAGAACAGCCTTCAGTGCTAGTATTACAGACAGTATACTGACTACATCATTATAAGCCCCCTATCGTTCACTCACACACGTACACACATACATACACACGCACGCACGCACAACCCTCCAAAAAAAAAAAAAAAAATTTGTTAGCCCCTAGCGTCTTCAGATTTTAGACAGTGGAACCGCATGATCATGTTAACTCACTCACTCTCTCTCGCCAACACACACACAAATACACACCATTCTAAAGCACAGCCATGACAGGACACCTGGCTGGATACATGTCTCTGGCCCTTTGCTCATGTGGAGAGTGGAGGGGGTTAGATTATTAGATACAAAATAAAAGAATGCACTTCCAGAAGGCCAGAGTCCTTTAGATAACGAGGGGGAAGGGAAGGGGGGTGGCAGAGTTGGGGTATATCCTAGCTGAGAAGTTGCCGGATCTCCTTGTGCATGTGACACAGGAAGTCCACGTACGACTCTCCGCCGCTGACGCTCTTGTCCTCCACCAGGAAGTGCCGGAAGACCAGTTCGGTCTTGTCTTCCTGCTTCACCACCACTAGCTGGAAGGTGTGGGAAGGGGGTGGAAGAGCAAGGGGCAGGCTTTTAGATGGGTGGAGAGAGAGAGAGAGAGAGCGAGAGCGAGAGCGAGAGAGAACTGACCTTCATGTACCGGGACCTCTGTGCTCTGGAGGAGTCCATGATCTCCCGGAGCCTCTGAGAGAAGGGGTTGTCCAGGACAGGCAGACTGGTCTGAAGTGAACACAGTCAGGTGAACAACGCTGATTACGCCGTTACAACGTGTGTCATCATGATGCTAAGCTGGCATCGCCTTCATCAGTGATGTAATGCAGTGGTTCCCAACCATGTTTGTCTCACGTACCCCTTGAGCTGTTACGCCAAGGCGACAGTACCCCCCATGCTCGTGTGTTGATGCTTCTGCTAAACGTGTTCTATTTAAAAGCATACACAGTATGTGTTTGCATCTAGATTATTTGATTGTGTGCTGTTTTGACGTGCACGTGAACTTTAGAGTGTAAAAACAATTGACACCCACACTGGAGAATAACACAGTAGATGCAGCACTCTTGGATACCTAGCCTACACATTTTACTGTAGCAACCGACATTCACATGATTTTGGAAATCATTCGTAACTCCCCAAACTTTCCACGTACCCCCTGCAAAGTGTTCAAGTACCCCTAGGGGTATGCGTACCCCTGGTTGGGAACCACTGATGTAATGGAGCTAATGTGATAAGACCTGGAGCTAATGTAACACAGGTATGTGATAAGACCTGGAGCTAATGTAACACAGGTATATGATAAGATAATAATAATATTAAATGAGAAGTTGCTCTACAGAAGAAAGCAATACAGAATGCCTGAGCCTTAGGCCTGCATTCTATTCCGGTTATATTCTAGTTTCCTTTAGCCTGAAGATTTAGCCAACTTTAGAGAAAATACCGATATATATCGTGCATCGGTATTCAACCTAAATATATTGGGATATAATTTTTGGTCCATATCGCCCAGCCCTAGTGTGATGGCAGTCTCGGCTCAGGACGCTATTACTCCACTATACGTTTACATAGATAGATAGTTGTTTGCTGCCATGTTCAAATGTTTTACAATATCGCACGGAGCACCTTTAACGGGTGCGTTTGGTTCGTCTTACCATGTTGGGGTCTATCTGGCTGAAGCTGGTGGTGCCAAACAGGTTGAGCAGCAGCTCCTGCTGGGCGTTGGCCCCCACCCACAGGAAGAGGTGGAGCCCCGTCTCCAGCAGGTAGACGCCACCCTTGGACAAGCGCTCCTCTGAGGCCCTCACCGCCACCGGCAGCGAGTCGCCCAACTTTGTCTGGAGGCGGAAGGAGACGCCGTCATTAATTAAAGAAACGGTGTTCACTTCTTCACAATGTGTGGTTGACGCAGAGTCCTTGTAGGTAAGTTTGACCACTCGGCAGCTATCTTGGTTAACGGTCAGTTATTAGAAGTATCGTATCCAAATGAATGGGGAGAGATCCACAACTGCACTTTTAATGGTCACCGGGACACAGTAAAATCAGCAAAAATACAACAGCCAGTCAGTTGATAAAATGACAGGCCAAACGTTTTGCAAATTGGCCCAAAATAAGATTTTAAAATACTTTTTTTTCTCCCTACAGCTTCTACTTCTACTATGAATGTATAACTGTCATCTTTTCAGAATTTTGAAAGTTAATTTATTCATTAACTGTAGTCCTTTTAAATATAGTCTTTCTTATAAGGTTCACAGTTGAAGGACTGCTGCTCTAGCATAATACTATATCTGTCCTGAAACCCCAGTAATAATAACAATCAGTGTGACAACTAAGACTTGATTGGTACCTTCAGGCTGTCATGGAGGACTTAGATGGTTGTGTGTGCATGCAAGATAATAATTCCTTCTGCTTGCAAGGGAGGAGAATGTAATTACAGCAGTACACCGTCACATAATGTCTGTTTGTCTAGTTTGGCCGGGGGCGCATACAGTTTCATACGTAGGTACTAGAGGGTTAAGAAAGAATTGACACACCAGAGATTCACGTTATTATGTTGCACGATACTGTATCGATTCTCTAAAACACTACCAATAAATCTTTACTTGTGAAAAGGGACCATGTACATACTACAATCTCAAAAAAGATTAAAGATGCTTGTTACCAGATTTATCTTAAAGCTAATTTCCATCTGCAGCCCCTGAGCAAGTTTACATTTGTATATTTTACAGTTTTCTTCACAAATCTCAACATATCGCCTTGCTGACAGTATGGCAATATAGCCCCTGTATCGTGACAGATTCTTTTCAATACACAGCCCTAGCATGGTGGCCTCACCAGGGGCAGCAGGCGCGGGTAGAAGAAGATGTGGCTCTCGGCCACGTCCATGCAGCTGAGCAGCTGCCGCAGGTAGGCCCGGTCATCGAGCGACACGTCGGCCGCCGGCAGCAGAACGTCGCTCTTCAGCACGCAGTTCAAGTAGACGGGCAGCAGCTTCATACACTCAGGCAGGATCAGCTACAGAGGGAATGGCAGGGAGACACGGTTAGTCAATAGCGTAAACGCCTGTTAATAAAGAGGGTGCTGACATACAATACAAACAACAGTGAAAGAAATAACAACTCAAACTATAATGAGAGAGGGAAGAAAAACAGATCTAATACTGAGAAAAAAAACAACTAAAGAGAAAGAGAGAGACCCACATTAGAGAACGATGTCAGGAATGCCACAGTGCATCCGTACGCATGTTTAAGACCAAGAGGAGATGCGTGTGCACATGCGTGTGTGTGTGTGTGTGGTGTGCATGATGCGCTCTTAAAAGCACTGGCTCGTCCGTCCCACCTGGCCGGCAGACGAGGGGCTGGCGCAGTTCTTGCGGTAGCAGGCCAGTATCTGAGCGCACTGGTTCACCAGGCTGTCGCGCACCGTCTTGGTGGGGGTGTTCAGCACACAGCGGAACGCTGCGGAGCAAACGGTCAAATCAATGGGACTCGTTACCCGTGTTACCTGTGCATGTTGTATTTGATAAGACTTTTATATAGACAGAGCATATGCACATACATTTATATGGTGCTCTTCTAACCTTGCACACGTGTGTGTGTGTGGGGGGGGATCTCCTCACCGTATTTGCAGAAGTAGTTGATGATGGTGTCCGTCTCGCAGTTGCGGTAGAGTTCAGCCAGCGCGGAGCAGCAGTTGACGGCCATGTTGTGGACACGCAGCCGCCGCTCTCCGCTGCAGCTGGTGTAGAGCACTGCACACTACACACACACACAACTTCTCACAAGCAGCTGGTGTAGAGCACTGCACACTACACACACACACAACTTCTCATAAGCAGCTGGTGTAGAGCACCGCACACACACACACACACACACACCTTAGAAATAAACTGGTGTTGACTGGAACAGACAGGAAGGGACACATCAAGACACACCGGGACACACAGGAAGAGACCGGGACACACAGGGACAGCGAGCTACCTGCATGAGCGCCCCCGTCTCCTCGCTGAGCTTGTCGTCATGGCGGAACTCCACGGTGATGGTCTTGTCACAGTCCAGGCCAGCCAGCTCCA
>JAODUK010000011.1:1766046-1792227 GCA_027564635.1 Typhlichthys eigenmanni | reverse complement strand
CTATATAAACAAGCATTTTAATAAACATGTGTGTGTGTGTGTGTGTGTGTGTGTGTGTGTGTGTGTTTCAATAAGGTGTCTACATTATAAATAGTCTATATATTGCTAGAATAATTAATAAAAATAGATAAATATGTATTATTGATGCAAGTAAGCCAACAATGTCACGACAGTTGGTCAAAATAGGATAGGCTGCAATTAAAAAACCTAGGTTATATATTTCAAATATCTTGACAATTTACTGTAGGCCTAATCACGTCATTTATTGAAAAGTATAACTTCTTGGAATGAGACAAATTATACTGTGTGTAATACATGTAAAGTGTATGTTTGTATAATAAACACAAGTACACTATATATTAAATGCATTTATTTACATAAAATAACAGCATATATCTTCAACTCCACAGTGAAAAGGAATTAGAGCAAATACTGATAGTTACAAAGAGGCAGTCTGAGGCGGTAAATAAGTGAAGGTTAAACCAAAAATAGGCTAATAAACGTACAATAGAGGTAGGTTTCTGTTGGGTACTGATTGTCTTGGATGAATTCTACTGAGGTCAAGGAGGGTGTTTTCAGATAGTGCAAACTGACAGAGAGCCGTGGCCTTAACGAATCTTGAGTCATCGCGTTACTGTTTAGACATCGAAGTCAGAGTCACTGTCCGTTACCGAGAGAAATGTCTCCCTGTCTGCACGCTCGGCGCTGCTGTTGGGGCTGCACTGTACTCCTGTGAGGGCACGAGTGCTGTCGGGTCCCAACCCGTGGTGCTGCATTCTATCGAGAAGAACAGATTTACGGAAATATATCACCATGGTTACGATTCAAATAAAATAAATTAAAATAGTCAAAACATATCATATCGTATACAAATGCAATGGCGAGGCTTACGTTGAGCTGTTCGAGTAATTAAAATCCCACACAAACACTGTCACTGAAAGAAACACCTATACAATAATTCCCAAGAAAGACTCGAATAGACCTGACTGAGAAGGTAAAACCATTACAAAAATACCTGTTCGTTCACATTTACGCATGAGCCGTACGCGTTTACGGCGTAATGTGTAGTCTACTAATTTAGACAGAGAGTATATCTGCATCTGTACTATCTGCCAAAACAATTTAGTGTCAGTAATTATGTGTCTTAATCCATGAGTAGGCTATGACATTTTTCAGAAAGTTAAATTTGTAAACGTGTTCTCACCATGCACTATTTGGAAGGAAGAACATTTTCTGCTCACCTGTTCTTGGCTGCTGCCGCTCGGTCTCTCTGTCTTCGGTTCTTGAACCAGTTTCCAACTTGTGTTGGTGTCAACCCTGTGGCGTGCGCCAACTCTCGCTTCTTCCCGGGGTTTGGGTACGGGTCCTGCAGGTACCACTCTCTCAACAGCCCTCGCGTACGTTCTTTAAAGCAATGCGTCTTCTGTTCTCCGTCCCAGATGGTCCTGGGTAAGGGAAACTTCTTTCTCACACGGTATTTGTCCACGGGGCCCAGCGGCCGCCCGCGGAGCTTCTCTGCCTCGCGGTAGTGCGCTTCGAGCCACATAGCCTGCAGTTTTCCGTGAGAAGCGCGCGTAAAACGATGCGTCTCCAGAATATGATAGAGCTCTCGGAAGCTCCCGGTGTGGTAGGCGACCACTGCGCGAGCCCGTTGCACGGATTCCTGCTCGGAGATGGAGTCACATGCTCCCGCTGCGACCGGAAGAGACCAGAGGAAACGGGCCAACCGCTCAATGTCTCCGGTCTCCTCCAGAGTCTCGCAGACGCTGGCGACCTGCGCGGCCGAGAAACAGAGCCCCGGAAGAGCGAGGGGCGCACATGCGGCCGGGGGCGGTTCCCCAGGAGAACGGGTACGGGGCAGAAGAGTGGACCCGTCGGTGAAGTGAGGTAGGAGGAGACGGGACGCTGAAAAAAACTCTAGGGGCGTCCTGAACACCATTTGGATGACGCGACAGGGACACGGAGTCGATAAAGCGTGCGTTTTTCGCGCGGTGACGGGCACGTATGACCGGGACAGTCAGAGGTTCCCCCTTTAGCTCACCTGGGTGTCAGGGTGGGACTTTGTTCCTGCTTCTTTATTGGTCAAACTGGTAGGCTACTGATGCAAGGTTGTCATGGCAGCGCCGCCAATCACAGCCCGGCGCAAGATTCATCTTGTGAACTCTTTAAATTGTGGAATCCGTTAGAGCGGGCTTGAGAACGTTTCTCCTTTACACATTGTACTTTTACCTCACTTTCCCGAAGTGAAGCGGTTATCGAAAAAAAAAAAGATAAATAATAATAAGGCTACATTAATTTGTTGCATGTATAATAGTAATGTCACATAAGACTGTCAGAGTGGGAAGGGCACTAACGCCAGTGTGGATGCAGGTAGTAAGGAAGAATAAGAATGGAATAATAAAAAAACGATCAAATAAAGTTTCCATTATGGTAAACCGAACTAAATAAGGAGGCTGTGTGCTATTAACCCTGAATCACAGCTGGCCTTACCCATCAATTATAATAATAATGTATAACAATTCACCAAAAGAGCAATATTGTAAATTGAAGTGTAAAAAAGGACAGATGTTATATCTGTAATACACGTGCGCATGCTTAACAATAGCCTACTGCTATCAAATAACTTAAAATACATATATATATTAAAAAATAACCGAGAGTCGTTAAGCTGCTTGCCCAGCTAAATCTGTAACGTCAAACCTCATGGTGTTATCGGAAAGCTCGGCCAGACGTGAAAGCGTATGTTTCTCTAAACGGTCTAGAGGTATTGTAATCACTTTTCTCCCCTCTAATATCCAGAAATCTACCGCTAAGCCGATCTCCACTCTCTTACCTTGGATTGCCATATGCCTATCAGCCTACTATTAGTCTAATAGAACAGCGTATTCAATTTACATTAACGCATTTTTGGTATAGACCTAGGTCATATCATAATGCCACACACACACACACACGCACGCACACACACACACACGCACACGCACACGCACATGCACACACACTACTTACTTACATTCTTGTAAAGACCATCTTCTAATTCGTTATCTCTTACCTTCTCTCTCTCACAAAGCACTGCCAACTTTGCTTCAGGGGCCTGACCTACAGTAGATCTGTGTTGCTAGTGTTTCTATAAGAGCACAATGGCCAAACTGCCATTGCCATTATTCCTCTGCCTTACAGCACATACAATATAACAGTAAGGGTAACGGGTAGTCAGTACAAAAATAAAAAACATTATTTCCATTTGTGTGTGTGCATTGCAATTATTTGTGTGTGATAAGCCAATAAAATGTCCAAATTCATCAGAATTGCTTTCTGCACTGTAAAAAAGTTTTGATGATCATTTAGTTTAATTACCGTAACTTATATTCATTTATTTTTATTAGATACTTTTTTATTTTGCCATCTTCGGTTTAGTATGTGGTTGGCACAATACAAACTGTCCCATTTAGAGATCCTTATAGACAGAGCCATGCATCAATGTCCTGGAACTGTACATAAACCTTCTTCGTATGCTGTATATGCCATTTTATTTACAGTAATTGGACAAGTAGCAGCCAGTGGCCCATTCATTTATTTACAAATCACATATTTCAGTTTAAACAGCTAAGGCACCAACTGTATCAAGTGTTTAAAAAAGAAAAGGATTCTTTTTCACATGGTGTTGTGGCAATTAGGCGATTGAGCAGGGTCTTTTCAGAGACAGGACAATTGACAGGGACATGGAAGTGTGTGTGTTGTAGGGGGGGGGCGGGGAGGGTTGCTGACAGACTCGGTGTGGCCATCGCTAGCTAGTGAACGCAGGAACACAGTGAAGGAGGTGAAGTGAATCATTTCCACGTCTCCTTATCCCCAGTAGACAATGGCGTGGCTCCTAATTAACCTCTCCAGTGACCTGGACAACTTAACAGAGCGCCACTAAGCCCTGAAACTTTAACCTTCTCCCCAGAGACCCCGCCCTCTGCACACACATTGCCTCTACACCCACACCCGCACACACACGCACACGCACACACACGCACGCACATGCATCAATGTAGACGTATGTATAAACATACATCAGACATACTGTATGTGCACACATACGTGTCCCTTAGTGTGTGCGCACATATCTACACACACATCTACACACAAGTGCGCGCATGTACGCACGCACACACTATCACACACACTCTATTGTGCACAAAAACAGGCACAGTGACACAAGCATGCAGACGCAGTCAGTCACACACACACACACACACACACACACACGCACGCACGCACACACACGCAAGCTCCTCGTTAAGCTTCTAATCACTTCCTGAGTCCTTGTTGTGCTTTTGTGCTCTCTCTCACGGGACGCCGGGGGGACGGGGGGGGCGGCTGACCGGACAAGAGAAGGCGGGGCGGGGGCTGGGGGCTGTCTGGGGGCCAAGGGGAGAGAGATGTGGAGGTGGAGACAATAAGGAGAAAGGAGAGCCCTTGGGAAGGAGGAGAGCAGCACTTGCCCTCTGTGCCACTCTGTTGCCTAATAACTCCCCCAATTACCTGAGAACAGTGTTAACGCACGTGTGTGTGTGTGTGTGTGTGTGTGTGTGTGTGTGTGTGTGTGTGTGCGTCTAAATGATCACATATAATCACATGCACACACTCTGACAAACACACACACACAGAACACATACACAGCATGAGTCCCAGCCTCCTAATTTCCCCTATAGTCTCGCTGCCTGCCAACAAGCCCGCATGGCACCTCACTCCCATAATTCAAATGTCTGCTGGGTGTTGAACCAGGAATTAGCCATGCCCAACTGCCTGGCAGGCAGGTAGACCGCGGTGGAGAGGACGGATGCTAAAACACACACACACACACACACACACACACACACACACACACACACACACACACACACAGCTACAGATGGAGCCAGATGGATGCGGCGTTACATGGTATTGTCTGTGCGCACGCGGGGGAAGGGGAAGGGGGGGTGGCGTATATATTCTCCTGGTGTGTATTGGCTCTGTGTGTGGTCACCAACTCCTGACCCCTCACAAACACCTGAGGACGACACGTATGGAGGAAACTGTACCTGAGCAGCTAATCCTGGACACTGATTGGGCTGCAACGCGACACTTGATGTTAATCCTGCTGTTTCTGGTGTGTGTGTGTGTGTGTGTGTGTGTGTGTGTGTCACACGCAGCAGGAGAGTGTGTTGAGTGAGCACTTTGGGCTGACAAGGGGCCTCACTGTGTAAAGTCTTGTCACACCAGAACCTTATACAAGCGATAAGTTTACCACACACACACACACACGCACACACACACGCTTATACAGAAAAGTGTAGGTTCACACAAACATAATAACACACAGACACAGTCTTTTTGTTTGCAATAAAGATAATGACAAGATTCTAATAATCTGATTATTTGACTAATAAGTCAACCGACACATTGCAGAACGCTGGGCTGTGTTCAGTCCATAGGTTAGAACAGCTGGACCACATGTTTGTACAGTAATAACGTCAATATCGTGAACACTGCCATGTAGTGTCAAGTCAACACCCTGGGTGGGTTTAACAGAGACAACCTCATCAACTCACCAAGAGCCCTACATGCTACTGGAGAGACCCCCTTTATTTATGATGTCACGGGGCTAAACCGTGTCATGTAAATTAAAATGTGTATAATTTACTATGATATTTTACATTGTCAATTTATATAGATGTTGTTTTTTGTGTTTGAGTGTTTGTCTATGTTGTGGACCTGGTGTTTCCTTTAGGAAGCATGATATAAAGAGGAGGGGCTGGAGATAAGGAAGAGTTCTGATTTTACCTGCAAACAAGAAACAAGGAGGGAGAGTTACTGGGGGGCCTGGTCATTTGAAAGGACATTGCCTAATTGTAGTTTTGTGTCGTTTTGGTATTTAGTTGCTTATTTTTATAAAATTATCAGTTATTTTTGGGTTTTATTAGGTGATGCTGATAAATAAACCTTTAACCATAAACATTTTTTGTGCCATTGCCGCTCGACCAACGTTTAAATTACACACACATACACACACAAGCAGCATGGACGCAATCAAAAACACACACAGATATGTCGGCGGTAGCACAGATGTAATACGCACATCTTTCACACTGATGTAAGCACTTTAACATCACTACATGTGTATTAAGGCATGCTAACGCACGTGTGTGTGCAACAGTGTGTTTGCACAGCTGTTCCCAGAAAGCAGATTGAGGGCGGGAGGAATGGGCTAGAAAGTCTGAATTAAATCAGATTAAGAAGCGTAATTCTTCATTTGCCCCACACAAACCTTTTATTTTCATCCCTAGAGTTTAGGGCAGGCCAGCAAGATTTCAGAGGAGATGTCTTCCAATGCAAATCACAGTCATGTATTTCATGTAGTACAAAAGTTTTAGAATGGTAAATGGACTGCATTTACCAGGAGCACTTTTCTAACCTTCCAGACACTCAAAGTGCTGTACAGTATTGCCTCACACTGACACAAACACCAATGGCTGCCATGCAACATCCCAACCACCGAGAGCAGTTAGGGGTTAGGCATCTTGCAGGTAGGTCAATACCTGGGTTTGCACTCACAACCTTCCGGCTGGGAGCCCAAAACCCAGACCACTAGACAACCCTGCCCTAACTCAGAATGTCCACACACTCTGATGTTAGGGGTGAATATTACTCTCTAGTTGCTGTATTCACTGAAATCAATTCACTGTTTGAGCTCCACTATTTTCTAAAAATCACAGAGTAGCCAGCATCACACTGGTGATATCAAAGCTGTTTCAGTGGTGTTTTCACGGTTCCTCTGCTTTATCTACAATCACTCTAGCAGAGATACAGTGTAAGACAGTGGACCCATCGGTTCATTACAGAGAAAAACATTCCATCCTGAACCTAGTGGCAGGGAAGTAAGAAAGCTGCACATAGCAGGCTACCTTCACGGTTTTAATAAAGCTCACTATCTCCTCACTAACTCTATCCTGCGTGTGTATAAGAGAGTGGGAGAATAAGAGCATTGAATGGCCGGGGGTCTGTTTAACCAAAGAAGAAATAGACAGTGAAAGAGTGGTGGTGCGTGTGTGTGTGTGTGTGTGTGTGTGTGCACGTGTGTGTATTGTGTCCTGCTTGGATGGAGTGACAGGTTAATGAATGGTGGCACAGATTGATGGATCCATAGTGGGAAGGGGGGGCGGGCTGGGGGAGGCTGGAGTCTGTCCTGTCTGGTGTGGTTAGGAGGGGTGGGGGGGTTAATCGGACCTTATCCGCCGCGTGTTAACCTGTCTGAGCAGCAAGAGCTGGATTATCCCTCCAACAATGGCCTCCAGATCATCTGCTAAATTACTCCACTCAAAATCATATGCTGACACTGTGACACACACAAACACACCCAGTGCACGTGCACATCCAACACGTGTGCACGTATACCGGTGTTCTGACAAAATCGTGCAATATTCACACAAAATATTCACAAGAAGATGCACACCTACCTTTTATATTCTGTCAATGACATGTTCCTTCAGAAATGACAGAGTAATCATACAATATAATGTAACACATCTGACTTGACTGGGTTTGTATCATGTCATATTGACCCAATGTGGATTTGGTGTACACTAGAGGGTGACACGAGAGTGGATTTTCAAACCTCTCCCATCCCATCCCAATTCCCAAACATGGACTCCCATTCTCCCTCACTCCCTTGTTGTGTCATTTGACCTGAATCTCAGTTAAAGAAAAAATAAAAAATAAAATAAACGACAATATTGTTTATTTTGATGTTGTTTTATGTATGTTGTGCTGTCTATTAAGTTGTGTCATTTGGGCAGCACAGTGGCCAGTGGACAGCGTTGTGGCCTCACTGCAAACCCCGGTCGTCCCGGCCTTTCAGTGTGCAGTTTGCATGTTCTCCCCATGTCTGCGTGGGTTTCCTCCGGTTTCCCCCACAATCTAAAAACATGTCAGGTTCACCCTCCAGCCAGTGTCATGTGACCAGTGACACTGGCTCCAATCTGGAGTTGTCCCCGGGCGCTGAACAGCGGCTGCCCGCTGCTCCCTTGAGGGATGGGTTAAATGCAGAGAACACATCTTTCTACATCTATGTGACAATAAAAGTGCCTTTACCTTTCATGTTATTCCCGCCCACTTACTTTAATTTCTGTCCCAATTGTCCAATTCTGTGATTAATAATTATTTGTCATTTGTCTCTAGTGTGCAGACCATCATAAAATTAAAATTTCCCTTCCCCTGCAGACAAGGGGAATATACTTCACACACAGACACACCAATATGCCGCTCTGGGAACACCTTCAAGATATTATGTGATTATGATCAAATTACGATAAGAGTGGCAGATTAGACAAGTCGTTGGGTCAGGTCGAATATTGACACTCTTGAATCCAATTCCATCCACTAGAGGACAATTGGTGCAAGTTCAGGCAATGACCATAAAGGTGCTGTAGTTCTTCTATGCAGGGTTGCCTGTATTACAATGCACACTCTAAGTACATGGGAGATATTACA
The DNA here is from genome assembly GCA_027564635.1 of Typhlichthys eigenmanni. Taxonomy (NCBI): domain Eukaryota; kingdom Metazoa; phylum Chordata; class Actinopteri; order Percopsiformes; family Amblyopsidae; genus Typhlichthys; species Typhlichthys eigenmanni. The sequence goes on along the minus strand of JAODUK010000011.1, from coordinate 1,783,710 downwards.
TAAACTTGACCTGAGTTCAAGTTAGTTAAGGAGGAGGATGCTTGATATGAGCCAGAACCTTCACAGAACTTCCCCTGCGGTACTTAATTTAAATGAAAAATTAAATGTACATTTCACACATTTGTAACCAAGGGAATTCATCAAACCCCTTCTTACATATATATATATTTGTGGTTACGACACACTAAAGTGGAAACTGAATAAGAAACATCAAATCTTTGCCCCGGTGTTTGATAAATGTCAACAAGTTCAATCTGTAACCTTACCAGAACACATACATGCAAAATCAGTTAAAAGACACCGTGCCCGCTGGTCTTTGGAAGGTATTTTATTTCATATATAGACGCTTTCTGTAATCAAATGTGAGTGCAATCAAACAACAGCAAATACAAACATTACCAATGCAGTCTGAGAACCGAGGAACACAGAGTCGAATAAGGAGCTCTGCATTGGGGTGGGGTGAGGTTTTCGGGCGAGCGAGGGACCGACAGGTCTGGGGGTAAGGATTGATTGGGGGGGGGGGCAGAGTCACTCGTTCACCCCTGAAAAGTTGAGCGTTAAAATGTCAGAGAAAAGGTGAACGTTTTTAAAAGTCCTCCACTAAACGCAGGTCCCTCCCATCCACCCCGCCTCCTTCTCCACCGACCGGAGGGAAGGGGGTCTATTTAGGGTGGGGTCGGGGGTACTGCGTTTAGACTTGTGTGCGGTGCGTGCGCGCATGTGTGTGTGTGTGTGTGTGTGCATGTCTGCGCAGTAAGGGTGGAGGGAGAGAGACTGTCAAGGCAGGTATTGTGGAACCGCTCAGGAGAAGATACAACCAGTCCTTGTCTGCCATCTTCCCTCGGCCACCGACAAAACGTTCGCTCGCTCGCTCTCTCACACGCGCGCAGTTAACACACAGCAGGTCCTTGTAGTCAGGTGATCCATGTCAACAACATTCAAAAAGAAAACACTGGAAAGAAACAACCTCAATGGCAAAAATCATCTCTACCATTATGATGCATCAGTTCTTATATTTCGTAATTTCTTAAAAAGAGATTCTCTCTTCTCCCCCCCCCCACACACACACACACACCTGGGATGGGAGGTGCACGTGTGTGCGTGTGTGTGTCTATGTATGTGTGTATGTGCATGTGTTGTCTTCTGCTTCCTGTTGCCACACACACACACACTCACTCTCTCTCACACACACACACACACACACACACACACTACACGTCTCCTTAGTAGAGGAGGCACGGCCCAATGGAGACACTCGGCTTGGCACCATCACTGGGAGGAGACGGGTGTGTGGGGTGGGGGTTGGGTAGGGGGGTGGGGAGGGATGGGATGTTTGAGGTTGTTACCGTGGCTACCAGGGGTCCTCCAGATCACAGGCACTCTGAGAGGGAGAGAGACAGAAACATACAGAGAGGGGTCTGTTCAGTATCACTGGTAAATTACGCAATCAGCCCCCTGATTAAATGCAATAAAACAACTGCAAAGAATTCATGTTATTAGTACTTTTGTTAAATTCAATGTTCAATAAAAAATAGATTTTAAATTAAGTTTCTGTAATTTTGGTGCAAAAATCGTCATAATTTTACTTATATTAGTAATAAAAATGTTTATCAAAACACAGCAAGTCAAATCTGAAGATGAACCAGTGGCATAGTTGTTGTCTTCAAGTTAATGTAACTAATAAATAATTTGCCAAACATTGATAAATACACAGCTGCCTCTAAAAAGCTGCATATTACAGCATTCCTGCAAGATATTCCTGCTCCATTTCAAACTGTTCAAAAAAACACTCCTACCATTATCCTGTGCCAAATAACTGCACATTTGCATTTAATGGCTTTCAGGTAAGTTTTCAGACTGGCCTATAGGTGGAGCCAAAGTGAAGAAGGTCTGCTAAGATGGCAGTGGCTGGTCTAGAGCCTACACACTTCTAGAATGATATTCCAAGATGAGTTACCATTTTCTGCAAAGCTCTAAAGACCCTGCAAAAGCATCTACACAAACACAGGAGACCGCCACAAATTCAATTCACACAAAGTAAACAGGAAATCTACATTTACATGTATATCTGTGCATATGGCAAATCATTGCAAATGTAATGTAAACGGACTAATTTTACATGAGAAAGAACATACAGGCCACTACTAGACAAAGACACCAACATAATCACTCGGTCAGAGATCTTTACCTCAAATCACGTTTATTTGTTCAGTTAATTAACTCACAATTCAGTGGGCGGGACTGATTTGGTCCCACACGGTTATATACAAACATACTTAACTCAAGCGCACAAGCAAAGTATTTTGCTTAACCCGCTCTCACACAATGAGTGCTGTAGTCAGATATTATAGAAAGACAGTTGCAGTGCTTGTGTTACAATTATGAATAAGAAGAGGGGCATTAAGACAACCACCTCCATAACTTTATCCCCCCCCCCACACCCACACCCACACACTAACAGACATTTGAACTGCATCAGACTATATCACAAGTGCTGAACAACTTGTGTGGACACTGAAATGGTGCCTGCAATACAAACGGTTTCAAATGTGTTATTCTACTCCATTGTTTATGGAAGTATAACGCTGTCCATAAAACATTGTTGCCTAGTTAAGATTAGGTGCCTACATGGGAAGTATAATCGTCGACATGTTTGTATCCCCTCTGGAATATTGTAGAGAAAGACAGCTAGACCATTCTCGCCTATGAATGATGGCTGTAAAGCTCCCATGAACGCACATATGCATTTCTGTGAAAAATAAACTCCCAACCTACCTCTCAGATGCATATGTGGGTCTAGAACTCGGACGCCCATAACAATGAATAGTAAAACAACGTTGCAGAATCTTCTAATAGACCAGCAGAGTATTGCTAGTAGCCACCAAAAAAACAAAAGAAACCACAAAATCAAAACAATCACTCATTTTGTTGCAATGATGACGGCTCGCACTCAAACCAACGCAGGCACACATGCACACTGAATGGAGTGCGTGGTTGTCATTCAGCATGTGGAAGTGGTGCAGGCCGGCACTAGGGTGTTGTGCCAGGTGTTGTGCCAGGAGTGTGCCCCCCCCCCATCTCTCTGAGAAGGTATTAGGGGCGACCAAACTATGGCTACACTAAGACTGCGGCCTATAGAGAGGCTTGTGGTCACTGCAGAATCCCTAGCATGTGAGATTCTTTCATTTTTTGGCCCCAGTTCTAAAACATCGTTCATGCAGGGGACCAGGCAGTGGATTTCCAAATGTCCTGGTTCAAGTAGAGGTATCGAGCACAGCTAAACAGCCATTCTTACATCCTTTGCACACACACACACACACACACATGCATTTATATATATACACACACATGTATATATAAAAAATCTGCCATCTCTGCTTTACGTCGCCGACCACTGTGGTGAGGGGGGGTGGGGGGGCATTTACAGTTCTTGATGTTGACACCTAGGTGGGGGGGAGGGTGGGGGGGGGGGTCAGGCGGAGGAGGCCGGGGGGCCGGGGGGGCCCAGGTCGACGCTGGGGGCCTGTGTTTCCTGGCCGGCCTCCGACTCGGCGGCAGCGGCGTGGGGGGAGGGCGTGGGCGAGGGAGGGCAGGCGGGCTGCTCGCTGCCCGGGCCGCCCTCGCTGCCACCGGACTCCTGCAGGTGGTAGGTGGCCAGGGAGTCCTCCAGCGCGGCGCGATACTGCCCCCGGTGGTGAAGGCGGAACTGCCGCAGAGCCTCCAGCAGGTGAACCGCACCGCCTTCTCCCTCCTCAATCTCCTCCTCTCCTCCTCCTACTCTTCCTCCAGCACCTCCTCCTCCCCCCCCCGCACAGGCCTGGGGTGACACGCCAGCATCAGACTCCAGGCTCACACACACATACATGTATACACACACACACGCGCGCGCACGCTCGCGCACACACACACAATGTACTCACACACGTGGCCTATTCATATGCATGTTAACCGCACGTTTAGCATGGCATAAGGTTGGAGACGCAATCACACACCACTGTCACCTCTATAAACCGGTGTGTGCGCACGTGCACGCACACACACTAACACGCACTCTGTAGCGGCTAGCACTGTCACCAAAAAGTATCTGTGATATTCAAATAAAAGGAAAAATAAACACGTGGTGTAGAAAGAGCCCTGCGCATCGACGATACGCCAACAGACACCCATTCAAAAAATTCATCAAGGAGGAGTGTGTGACCGTGGCAACATGCTACTTTTCAACATAAAAAAAAAAAAAAACAAACAGCCATTTTAGTTTCACTAAAGCCCTGGCTCCAGAACAGTGCTTTGAGCGCCCTGTGTGTGGAGGTGCGTCTGGACTGGAGGGGTCAAAGGTTAAAAATGATTCAGAAAGATAAACTCACCCCTTCCTCTTCTCTGTGAGGGTTCAGCTTGTTGTACACCGCCTCAATGACACTCCGCCTGTCAAGGCACACAGTCAGTGCTTAGAGAAGCTGCTCTCACAAACAGACCCAGCTCATTGTTGAAAATATGAACAAATTACATTTAAAATAGTATCTGCTAGCATAGATTATGTATGTGAATAAAACAACCAGCATTTAAAAAAGGGGATACTGGGTGCGTCTATGGCAGGTCTGGGCAAAGTCAGGCCCGGGGGCCGGATGCGGCCCTTTGAGACATTCTACCCGGCCCGCCCGGTACATCAAACATTTAAAAATAATAATACAACATAAAACTACTAGACGAGCTCTGCAGAATGTTACTTTATTTACTGCTGCGTAAAAAAAATACATAAAGTGACGTTTTATTATGAAAATTGTGTTGCATAGGAATAGCCTATATATGCATAAATGTGCAAGTTGAAAAAGTTAGCTATTTTGTGTTGTATTTGTAAAAATTCTAGCATGTTTGTTAACAAAGTAACATGGCCCGCAAAGTTCTCTGATATTTTGAATGTGGCCCTCAAGTGAAAATAATTTCCCACCCCTGGTCTATGGGCTAGAAGAGCTAGCACATTATGATTACAACACCGGGAAATAGCAACAGGATTTACATCAACATTCCTAGATGCTGCTTTTGGCCACAGCATTGTTACCGACGTTGAGGATTCACCCATTTATAGTTGTGGCTGACCATTATAGTGAACATAAAATGTCCATTTGTGTTCCAATAGCTTGTGTGGGATAGTTTAATCAGGAGCGCACAAGCGCTTCGTCAATTTCATCAGTTTTTAAATCAGCAGACAGGAACCAGTGCAGTCTGCTGATGAAATATGGGGTGGAAATGGGTGGTTTGGCACAATGTGACGTGCGATGATATGGTTTGTGTGGAGGGCTTGAACGCAGGGATTTACTTGCTGGCTAGACCTCCACCGGGGGGAAGGTTTGGGATGTTCTCCATGGCGATGCTCCTCAGGACGGACAGCAGATCAGGGATTCCCTCATCCTCACAAGCCACCAACAGTTCTGCGTGCACGCACGCATGCGCACACACCCACACACATCAGGAGGACAGCAGTTAGTTATAGGACCAAATATCTCTCAAAGGAGAGTTTAAATACAGTTTGCTAAACAGGGCAAGGTCGTTGCTAACACATTAGGCGGTAAACCACATTCAAGATGGTTCCAGCGGCGCACAGACATGCTAATGACATCTCAACGTAAGCTACCATAGCACATAGCAGATGAGGTTCAAATATTTGTGCTACTCGAGGAATGCTTATTTCGGCCAGCTTGGGTACATAGTAACTGGGCCTTTCGGAGCTGGAGTGCTAAATAAGCATGGTTCAGACAGATTTGAGAAAATACAGTTTCAAAAATCTCCTTTAGCTGTAAAACATAACAAATTAAACCATACGTTTCACAGAGAAAGAGGAATGTGTAGTGTGCAAGTGTGTGTATGTGTGCGTACTCTCAACGCGAGTCTCCAGGTATTTATCTAGCTCTTCCTCTTTTTTCACGGCCTCTTCTGAGATCTTGGGGGCTCCGGGTAAACATACCAAGACCACGCTCATATTATCCCTGCTCCCCTGGAGGAGGAGGAGAAAGAAAGGGGATACAGGGGAGGAGAGAGAGTTGACAAAGTATTAGGGGCTGCGACAACAGAACCTCCATGTTTGCCGCCACAAGAAGCAGAACAAGGATTTCCCCCCCCACTGACCAGAATGGAAAACATAAATCCACTTAGATTCATTTCAAGTGACTCCCTCCCAATATTTCTCACTTCTTTTTAACTGAGACAAGGTGAATGTCAGAGGAAAGAACGAGCACGTCATTAAAGCCTATAATAGAGCCTCGTTCTGTTTGACACAGTACACTGCGACCCAGGACGAAGACAGCTTACGAGCCTGTCAACGTGAAAGTTGTCAACATGCTGGTAAAGCGGAGCTAAGCATGCCCTTCAATGACAACCTACCGAGCTGGAAAGCAACCACAAATATATAACAACTTATCCAGTTAGTTAGCAGTTAGGTAACAACAAGGTGAAGGATAGGTGAGGTGTAGAAAACTATTCAGCAATGTCAATAATTCAATAGCACTTCAGTATAAGACTTCTATGAAAGAATAGAATTGGGAGAAAACATTTAATAGTGATATTACCGGTAATGTCTTAAAACTGTGAATCATTCTCACTTTTGTTTTTACACCAGATCTTGTTATGGTAATTAAGCAAATAAGCAACATGCCAACGTGTGTGTGTGTGTGTGTGCGTGCGTGCCTACCTTGTGCAGGCAGGTGTCCACAACACAGTTGCACACCTTCTCCAGGTCGTCGCACACCAGCAGCCGCGAGCGCACAAACTCGCACAGCTCCTCGTTGGACATGACGTCCCAGATGCCGTCGCAGGCCAGCACCACGAACTCGTCGCCCTCGGACGCCCGCTCCAGCACGCAAACCTCCGGCTCGGGGCTCACTAGCTGCTCCGTGGGGCCCTTGCCGTCCACGCACTTGTAGTCGTAGTCCCCCAGGGCGCGGGACACGGCCAGGGAGCCGTTGACGCGCTGGATCATGACCGAACCGCCGGCATTCTGGATGCGCTCCTTCTCGCGCGGGTTGCAGGGCTTGTGGTCCTGCGTGGAGAAGCCCACGCGGGCGTCGCGGCTGAGCACCGCGCGCGAGTCTCCGCAGTTAATGAAGTAGAGGTGGGTGGGGCTGAGCAGCACGCCGACCGCCGTGGAGCCGCTGCGGTCCAGGCCCTGCCGCAGGTCCGAGAAGCTGCGCATGTACTCGTCGATCTCTAGGAAGCCCGAGCGGATGCCGTCCTTCACGCCTTCAACCAAGCCGGGCGCCCCCAATGTGAAGTCGCCCCCCCCGGACAGGATGTGCTCCAGCAGGTGGCCGGAGCAGTAGTTGGCCACGCGGGAGCCGGCGTGGCCGTCGTACACGGCGAAAAAGGACCAGTCGGTGAGGCCGCGGGGCAGGCCCACCACGGCCGTGTGGGCGTCCTCCATCTCTACGCGCCAGCCCTGCATGGAGCTCAGGCCGTAGCGCAGCCCGTTGCCTTCGCCGTGGGCGCTGTGCTTCTCCGTCTTCGGCTTGTCCAGGAACGCACCCATCGCTGCCTACAGCTGGGGGGAGGGGGACACATGCGACAGCGGGGGTGTTAGCGTCAACGGCGTGACCAAAAACTTAAACGTGCACCTCTTAGCTAGCATCCCGCACACACCGCCGCACCGCGCAGCTGTGCCAATAAAACGTGTGCCGGGGACAAGTGGGGAGCCAGCCGAGTTCGAATAAAAACTTTTAAAACGGAAAAATTTAACTGTTGGCAGAGCCGGAGCACAAACCTGTTTTGTACCGCCACGCACACCACAAGTGCAGCTCAGCTGCACTGTACGGGGTCATATGGTACTACTGCATGGGTTCGGACATCATGCACATGACTTCAGCCTCGTCACACACACACACACAAAAAAAAAAAAAGACCAACAAAAAATTATATTGGGTGGGGTGGGCACGGTTGCGTGGCAACAGGGCGCCATGCTGTGCATGCTTTTAATAACTATGGATGATGACAGTCAGAGATCACGACTGTGGGACAAAGATAGCAGAGCAAGAAGCTCTCAGCCCGGGATTACACTGCATCTGGAAGCATCGCAGAGCACGCACGCACGCGCCCCACACACACACACACACACACAGCTTAGCGCCGAGCGCAGGTTTGTTAATACCATTAGCCTGCCTACAGGCCGGAAGCGGGAGGATAGCGTACGCAGTAGAGGCACGCCTCAAACATTAGAACTAGCCACTGGAGCTACATCAAGCTTCAAGACCCGAATGTGTCCATCAGAACACAATAAAACACACGTATGAGTGTGAACCCAGCAAGTCTACTGGCCTGGGGGGTCTTAAGCCCCAGCAGGCGTGTGCCTATAAAAAGGGTGGTAGGTGCATTAGTTGCTGGTGGTTGAGCATGTGTGCAATGCAACAGACTGTGTGTGACAGAATGACATTCTATAAATACTTAAGGGACTGGTTTGGGTGTCATGCCCAGGGTAGGCCAGCGCGTGCACCCATTCATTCACACTATGGATGGCACCGATACAATACTGAGGTCGGAAATCGGTCCGATACCGACTTCAATAGCTGGATCGGTATCGGTGACAATTGGACAGTTGTAACCGATCCATGGGGCTGATACAACTAAATTACTTTACATGCATAGGTCTACTGTCAAGCATCAGCCATGTCTAGCCTACCCAGGCAACGCTATCAGCAGTAGGTTTCTAACATGCATCTAAGTCCTAAAATAGAGATTTGCTTTAACACTGGAATCGGATCGGACTGATACCCAAAGTATCTGTATCGGGACTGAAAAAAATGGATCGTGCCATCCCTAATTCATACCTATAGCTCTTCTCCTGGATGAGACACCCTGCCACAACTTGCATTGCCATTCAAGCATGGCATATGTGAACATACAAGGTGTGGCGTGTTTGTGTGTGCACGCATGTCGGTTATGATCTGCTCTGTTCGGCAGCAGCAATTCTTTCTAAAAATAAAACAAAACACACTGGCATTGCCTAGCAACCAGCCACCCTTCAGTGCAAACATCCAGGCTGGGATTCATTCAGCGACATCCCCACTCCATGTTAACACACACACAGTAAGGACAGACAAGCAGCCAAGCAACACAGACAAATCAGATCTCATAAAAATAAAAAACGAACAGAAACTAGCTTTATTCAGACAGCAGACCGAAACCAGTCATTTCTCGACCACTTAACCCACTCAAAACTGCTGTCATCTTTGTAACCGCAGGTCGAAACCTACCCCCCCACCCCACCCACACGGCGAGAGATGCACATGGCTGCCAAAAAACCGACTGGCTCGGAAAAGGGAAGTGGCGGTCAGGGGACTGCGTAATGCCAGCGAGGGCTTGAGAGCAGTCCTCGCTGGCGGGCACGTATGCATGTGAGCTGTCTGACCAGGTAAACACTAGGCACAATGGCTCCTGCTTGTCGCGCGGCAAGCACACGCTTGTTTGCACAACAACAAGTCAGATGTCACCGCCTGTACACCTACACACAACTGCTGCTTGTTGTGACCAACATCAGAAGAGCACCTCTGGAGGTCAAATGCCTACAACCAAACCACACCTCAAGCTCCATGCGCCACACATTCACATGTTTAGCTTGTGCACCCCCCCCCCCTTGTGTTGACGGTTCAGGGACCCTGTGGCCAATTGCGTAGCCCGAACATACAGCGATTGCCTCATTAATAAGGTCATAAGCTCCTTTTGACCTCACCGTGGGCTGAGGTAAGAATAGAGCAAAGGGGAGGAGCCAGGTTGCTATGGACACAGTTTGTATCACAAAAACAAGTAAGGACACAGAGTAAAGTTCAAGGCGTCACAGTGGCCCTTCCAAGATCATACACACACACACCATCAATTAGTATACACACACAATGAAACTAAGTGAATAGTTGCTTTTAAAAGAAAGGGTTTACAGAAATACACTTATCTTAAACTATTACTTAAATATATATATGTTTGACAGTAGAAGGAAATATTTGCCTTCATGTCCTAGCTTCCAAAATGATTGTGAATGCAAACCTTGTCCACCGATGGTTTTATGAGAACCCAAGCTTACCTAGACAGAAATAAACTATACAGGGAGCAAATCAAGCCTGCCAATCATGACTGTGCCAAGTGCATATGAAGTGGTATAGTAATTAGGATGCAGAACAAGCTGCCATTTTAAGATACTTATGCTCACTATAGCTGTGGATAGAGGAGGATGTTTAGACTCTATAGCTCACAATCACAACTACCACTGTGTTCCATTAAAACCAAACCAGTACAGATGGGTGACACATGACTATGCTACTGGCTTACTACTGGTCACTTCAAAACCAAACAGTTTATGAATGAGCCAGACGAGAGCACTTAATATAACCTTCTTTACCTCTTTTGACATCACTGTCGATTATAACCCTAAACTCTGTATAACATTAGTCAACATTTAAGGTTATAATCCCCTAAATCAGCAAACCACCACTAATACATTATCTTATTTCAACTTAGAACCATGCTTCAGTCAGTGGAACGTCTCTCTTTTGCCCGACTATTTTATCACAGTGTGTAGTAAAGCAACCGTGAGTAGTAAAGCAACACAGTGTGTAGTAAAGCAACCACCACCACACAGTGTGTAGTAAAGCAACACACTGTGCAGTAAAGCAACCACCACACAGTGGCTGTGTTTGAAATGTAGACTTGTTCCCTATATAGTGAATCAGCCATTTTGTAGTGTTGTTCGAAATCCCAACAATTTTTCGTTCACTATCGATGTACACTACATCGATCGATGTATACCACAATGCATTGCAGAAAACGTTGACAGGAGAAGAAGAGGACGTCCGATTATATTACTACGATAGATAAATGCTGTATACAACTGAAGGAGGGACACATTTTCATTGATTAAAGTCACTAATAAAAGTAGTAAACTCACCAATGTGTGATTTATATTTTGCGTTTAAAATCGATTGTTGCATTGGGGTTTTATGATGATAATGTTTGACCTAAGGATTATGTTGACAGAGTAGATCTGTGCAAAGCAGGCAATACTTCTTACTGACCAATCTTTGGTTGTTTTGTGTAGTATAGTCTACAAAAACATTCCTGATTATAAATATCAGTCTGCTAAATTAAGCGAAAATCCAGAGTATTATGGACAAGTAAGATATTGCTTTTTTAAAATATATATATGTATTAAATATAATAATAATTGTATTTTTACTGAACTATGTATATTGTTACAGTAGCGTATGGATGTAGTTGACATGTCCGGTAGCCTACACTTTTCAGTGTATTCAGTACTCATGTGGGCATATCACTACTACTTTTGAAGGAAAGGCAGTTACCGTCTGCTACTGGTAGGGTACCCTAGACTGTAATTCATTTGTAGTGCCTGCTGAGCAATTCTTCTCAGCCGTGTTACCATGCAGTGGCTTCTCTTCTGTCATATGATAAACATTTTAGCTGTGTAAACAAAAACGCTAGGCTACCGTACGTAGCTTGTGTGGTTATTACCTTAATTTCCCAGCTATTAACCGCGGTTAATACATTGATTTTGCAAACTGTCGGCAGCTCTGCGGCTAATACTCGGGTGCGGTCTATACACGGGGTTACATGTATTTTTCTCTCATTGGGCTATTTTTATTTAATTTTTTTAGGGTAAATTTGGAGATATTAATTATACATCCAAAACTATTTTTTTGCTGTGGTAGTAGGACAATCTAATAGGGATGTCACGATACCAGAAATTTAGTAGTCGATACCAATACCAGTGTAATTCCACGGTTCTCGATTCTAATTTCGATACCACGGGGCAAAAAAAAAAAAAAGTGTGTGTGTGTATATATATATATATATATATACACACACACACACACATATACATACACATACATACACACACACATTATAAAATATTCACATATACTTAAATGAGGCTCTGAGTCTAACTGTTTATGTAGCCTAGCTAAGTACATTACCAGTTATATAAAGCTCAGTATATAAAGTTCATAACGTTGTATGCTGAGACTGCCATCAAATATAAAGTCAAATGTCACTTCATCTGAGACTGGGGGATTATCTATAGAATGTGCCATGGGGTTGGCTACTGTAATATTGTCTGTACATAGCATGAATGGTATAATGTCCGATGCTAATTGAAGTCTGAAGTCTGTGGCTTTGTGTGGCCTGCTCGGGGCTCCGCGGAAGTACCACCGGGACCTCCGTGACTTGGTGCCCACACGAGAGTGCTTCTAGGGCGGGTAAACATTCACCGAGGTCCCGGTCAGCGCTACGGAGGTATCGAAAGCGCGAGGCGAAAAAGTGTCGGTTAAAATGCATTGTAGTAAATTACAGTGAATAAAATGTGTAGGACTACACATGGATGTTGCAAACAGCTATGTGTAGTCCTACACATTTTATTCACTTCAAGGCTGATTTAGTATCACTTTCGCCAGGCGATGTGTTTATCAACGAACCATTGATGTCACATGACAATAGCGGAACTTTTTACTCAGCCGGTAAAGTCTTGATAAAATGGAAACTATTGCTGGAAAGGTCGAAGGCACCGTTTGCATATCTTAAGGTACCGTATTGTTTTTTGTGAATGTATTACTTTCTGATAATCCCCCTGGAGCGCAAATTAGCCTGCTGATTTTTCTTTTGGACAAGTGGAGGCGGAGCACTTCAATGGTACCGTGCGCGTGCACGTATGATTTCCGGTACCTACGGTACTGCACAAAAACGAGTACCGTCATATTTTCTACATTTTGGCATCAACTTGGTACCGAAGTATCGGTTCTCGTGACATCCCTACAATCTAACATGATAGAGGGCTTTTCACATGGGAATTGGCATCCCGCTCTCCGTCCTGCCCGCCTCTCATGTGAAAGGCAAATCTACTGCAGAGTCACGAAAGCAATGAGTATGGTTTAAACTTTAGAGGTAACCATGAGAACAGAACACTAAACAAACCATGTAGATGAACCATCTACATACGGTTAATAGACAAGTTTATTGATAAAAATTACATTAAATACTGAACTGCGGTTAATAGTTGAGAAATTATGGTACGCTACAACAATGAAACGCTTTAAAAAAACTGTTATTTTAATGTGCTATTTACTGACTGCTTTGCATGGATAACTTTAATTTACATTGCCCATTTTATTTCATATAGTATCAAACATACATCTCCCTCCCAACAAGTGGACATTCTGTACACAGCTCGAGTGTAGTAAAGCAACCGCAACACAGTGTGTAGTAAAGCAACACACTGTGTAGTAAAGCAAGTTGCACAGTGTGTTGTAAAGCAACCATAGCATCCACTACACAGTGTGTTGCAAAGCAACAACCCCAGCCACTCACCCCTCCCAATCTGTCCCTGGTTCTCCGGCGTTCCTGCCCCTCTGTCTTCACACAGTAGCTGCTGACTCAGAGTGAATCAGTCACTGGCCTACCCCCCCCTATCTGCTCAGCAGTGCAAAGGTCCAGCTGCAGGTGATAATGACACACATTGGGTCAGCTGTGCTTACCACTGCCACCTGATCTACATAAAGCAGCACTGATAAATAAAGGGATACCTCTCTTGTGGCTGCCAAGCTACCCTTTTACCCGTTGCACCAGAGAAAATTCTAGAAAAAAAACTAAGTGTGAATTAGTCCAAAACAGAAAATGTTTCGGTCTAAACACCCCTCTATACATCTTTAGACCAAGGTTATCCTTAAAAGAATAAGCGTAAAAAGGTTTTAGCCATATTTGTATTTTAAAACAAACAACTTCAAAGGCATTACATTAATTATGAATTACCATTGTAACAAAAACTGGCTACTGTGCTGGGCACTTAGAAGACAAAATAAACAATGCCTTTTGACCTTAAACATACACCAACACCCAGCAAGCACTATATGCGTCTCACAAAAGGCATTATAATGCAGTTTTAATTGTATGATGCAATAATAACCTTATAAAATATGTATTAATTGTGCAGTTCAATAAAAGACTAGAATAATGATTCCAGAGTGTAATTCTAACAACTGACTGATGTACATTATTTGGTTAAATGTTTTTATTTAAAGTACGGAATAAATGTACATTTATACAAAGATTCAAATAAAATAAATGGATTGAATTAATCTCCAGGACAGGCCATCAATTTCCCTCTAGCAAATTACAAAATAATTGTATTTTGTCATTGTAATCTGGCACCGGAGCTTTAAGATAGACTGTCCCAGCGCATTTAGCACACACTACATTATACTACATTAAGAGATGAGTCACACAGTTTAGGTAACACCATGTTCAGGTTTCATGAATAGTGTAGGAAGGGAACTTTAAAAAAAAATATATATATATTTTAAATGTTGTAAATACATAATGTGTATATGCATAATTAAAAGATCTTGCGTTAATAAATAAATATATATATATATATCAAGCATAATTATAAACAGTAATGTTGAGACAGCAATACATTAGAGTCAGTGCCAGTGGTTGTACTGAACCCACCTGTTGGAAGGGCTACACAAGCCATATACAGTATATTGATCAAAAAAATAAAATTAAAAAAGGTAAGTCAAACATGTCTTTTCAAATTTCCTTTTGTAAATAATGCTGAAAAATGTTTTTTACAGCATTAAAGTTTTGGGTAGTTAGTGTTTAGGAGGCTGCAATAAATGGAGGAAGTTTCTACAAAATCTAAATTTTTTGGATTTTACTATGGACATTATTTCTGTTTTTTAGAACATGTTATAGCTACATTTGTCCTATCCACATGACAATGCTGTTAGCTAACAATGCTGTTAAACTAGATAAGTAATCATCTGTAGTGTCTCACATTTATTTATCGTCAACTAACCAAGCTACAACACAGAATCATTGTAAAGTATTCATAGGGTTTATATGTAGATAGCCAGCAACATCTCCTATAGTATATTTCCATACACATTTCATCTTAATTAACAATGTGTTGTCACCAGAATTTCAGAACATGGCTGGTGCATATTGGCATGTATTGAAAATGTACATGCAAGTAAATATTATTGAAGGGCACATTAAATGTCCCAGTTTGAAGGGTGCTGTTCATAGAGATTTGCTGTGCAGCTGCTTTGAAACGTAGCAGATACCATTTTAAAATAAACAGTCTGAGTATTTTATTAATTGCCTTTGTCAGACTCGTAATCTACAGGTTTATTATGGTAATTTGACTATTAAATAATATTAACAGCCAACTATATCACTTGAGGTAATCGCGAAATACATAACATTATAAACAATGTTATCTGATAGACTGAATGAAATGGGACATGCATTGAATGGTGAATGTTTTGTATAGCGTTAGTAACATTATATTGGCTAGGTAGCTCAGCTAACTACTCATAAATGCAATAAAAGTAGCTATCCTATCGTCACCGTAGCATACTAGCACATATAGCTAGGTTAGCTCACCGGGGATCAGACTAAATGCTGGAGGACAACGTGTTCAATCATTGCCTTGCATTCAAAATTAGCTATATAACGTGATCGAAGTTGTTCGGGAACTCAGAACAACAACCGTGTTTATAATGCGTCATTTGTGTGTTTGAAATACATCGCACATAACAGCATAATAGTAATCATAGCCTTCTTGTTGTTTTGGAAAAGCTATTTTATGTTTACCAACCAAGTGAGCACATGCTGAACTCCATTTCACATTACACTGGTCCCTCTGCGTTAAGGCCTAGCTGTTGGCCAACGAACTCAATGTAGCTACGGTGGCTAACAGTTAGCTGTTGCTGGTCAAACCTCAAGCTATTGACGTTAACCTACATGCTAGCTAGCTACTTACGTCTTCCTGCTGTTATTCGAATGTGGATCCAACCTCAGTCCTCTGCGGGGCGTTGATCTGTAAAGGATATATCACCTAGCTATCCAACAGGCTAACGTTAGCACGCTAGCTATCTTGTTATGTTTCCTTATTTGACAAAAATAATCGAGATTAGCCTCAGATCAGCGGCGATAATTCCTTTCTCGGAGGTTCCCTGCTTGGATAGCGTTGATTTTTACGCATGTTTGACACCACTTCTGTCTCTCACTACAAGCATGAACAATTCCGATCGCTCTAATACAAATATGGACACAGTGAATTGGTTATATTAAATAACACGGACAAATCTCGCACTTTCGTCCATTGAAAGGCCAGAGCTATCCTTCGACTTTGGGTGCTGAACAGAAGGAGGTGCTATTTTGGTATATGCCCGATGATTGGTCATAAAACGGCTACATCCATTTACTAATAGGATGACTTTGATGTCAATCAGCTCTGCCCCTATCCAGAACTAAAATCCCATTGGTCTGTTCGTGTAGCGTGCTGACGTTTTACAAATGAGTACACTCGTTTTGAGGCAATCAGAAAAGAAATGTGGAGTTTCTCTGTGGTAGTTTCACACATACAGTACACAATAAGTAGACTGTAAGATCATTGGAATCACATTTTCAGAATGAAAATAAATAATAAAAAATGCTAAACCATTAAATTAAACATGCATTATCCTCAGACTCATATAAGACTGCAAAAATCTCTCTACATCCACACACAAAAAATACTGTGTTTGTTTTTGAATGTGAATCCAATTGGAGAAAACCCATGTGTGCAAACTCAAAACACTCTCATGCAAGTGTGTGTTAAGAGGGAACAACTTTCACCCACACTCCTCCCTTTTCATAACTTGCGGGCACACAACCTCTAATGATGTCACATATTCGCCAACAACTATATCAAGTAAACAGGAAGCATTCCAATGGAAGAAGTGCTTATTGCAGAGTCTGCTAAAAAGAAGTACATTCTCAGCATTTCACAGTGTGAAGTTAATTACAGTGTGTAGGTATTCATCTTAATGAGGCCACGGTAAATTGCAGGTTTGGGTAGGTTACTTTAAATGTAATCTGTTGCAGTTAGTAGTTACCAGACTAAAATTATAACCAGTAATGTCATTTTTGGATTACCAAAATTTTGTAACATAATCTGATTACTTTCCATTACTTTTATAATTTTTCACGCCTAAACATTTTTCTTTGAAATGCCATTCAAAACATTTTACTGCGTTGCCGCACCAAATCCTTCTATTTTTGTGACCGTTTGTGTTGCTCATATCATATTAAAGTAGAACTTCTTTGAAATTATTGATTGACGTTAATTAATTACAGTTACTGTTTTTTATTTTATTTTTAATTAGTGCATGTAACTGATTACATGTAATCAATTGCTTCCCAATCCTGGCTATTTGACTTATTTGTGTGCAGTTGCAAAACTGTATGTGTATGTACACAGATGTCACAAGCAAAGTGTGATGGCATATCAGATCAGATGCGTGTGCATGTTTGTGTGTGGCTGGATAGGGTCAAACAGGGTTTATCCCTTATCATTTTGTGTTGCTCCCTCAGGATTAGACTTAAGTCTTATTAATAAAAAACTCATCAGATATCAGAACAGCTCTCCAAGAGCGCAACAAGGGTTATGAGACACAGGTCAGATTAAGACCCTGCTATGGCAGCATGGGCGAGCGCGTGTGGAGAGTGTCCATCCCCTGGGAGTGTATTGCTTTTGTGTAAGGCCGATGTGTAAGTGAAAGAGGAAGGAATTACGTAAGGGAGTAGGGAACAAAGGTGGGAGAGGTGAGAGAGGAGGGGATAGGGGAGAAATAATTT
>JAODUK010000011.1:1734748-1765946 GCA_027564635.1 Typhlichthys eigenmanni | reverse complement strand
ATGTTCTGCACATTGTGTTTTTTGAATGTCGACACTGGGTTAAAGGCGCAAATTCAGCTTATAGTTCTGCAGAATTGATGTGTGCTTCCGCTTGTTGTGACAGGTTTCACGAATTGTGTGACATATTATGATTTTGTGTGTTAGCGGTTGAAAAAAAACTGTAAAAGGAGACAGACGTGTCTGTGATAATACTGGGGCCGATTCCTACAGGTCTGAAGGGATTTTCTCATGTGTATGAGAAAATGGCAAAGGGACTGGATATTGGCCACATGGGCTTATGGTCTCTAAGCCTTCAGGTCAAAGCATTGAGATAACAGAAGAACACAGTCGGCCGCTACTAACAGCATAAATGTACAGACTCAACGTGAGTGTGTGTGTGCGTGCGTGTGTGAATGTTACCTTGCCAGCTTACTTAGTCCAATAACTTTATTGTTAGGCAGATACCCAATATGAACCTGCAGGCAACAGAGTTCCAATTAAAGGATGCTTTGGTGAACCTGACAGTGTATAAACACAACTGCACAAATAAACAGAAGCATGTATATTTAACAGTTACAAACATACTTTGCCAAAGAAGGGCACCAGATGATGTTCACACATTGAAAACATGTCTATATTCTTAACGATCACCATCTCATTGTGGTCTTCATCGAAAATGGCATCATTCAGGATGTCTGTGGGGAGACACACATTTTGATACACACACTCTCTCTCTCTCTCTCTCTCTCACACACACACACACACACACACACACACACACACACAGTACAATTTTACTCTTAAATGTTAATCTTCCACGACTGGTTTAGAGATGTTCATTATATTATTTTACAGGATCTTATTTGTCGATGTGTGTATGTGTGTGTGTTGTGCATAAGAAGACCCCAAATAAGCTCTCTGCGAAATCAAAAGAAAAAGAGCACCCAACCAAAACACTGCTTATCCGAAATAACGTAAACTAACCGTAAACACTCTCGTGGTAGCCCTTAGTGAAAAACTGCATGGCTTTGGCTGCTCGTAATGGAGTTCGCAACAATCCTTGTCGGTCGGTGTCCTCTCCGAGTTCACGTAGGATGCTCGTGTACGCGGCTTCGATCGCAGGTAACCGAGATGCGTCCTCTGCATCTTTGCAAGCGCTCTCGTGTTTATGCAACAACGCTGCCTTCTTCGATATGACTGGAAGGTCGCTGAAACCGTTATTGCGGTGAAACTCTGCCGCTACGCCGTTATCATTCTCGTTGGAGTGGCCGCTCATTCTGGAGGCGTTGGAGACGGAAGAAACAGAGAGATGGTGCAAACAAGTAACTCTTCTTAAAGTCAGCTTCCAGGTCATATCGTCTACCGCTGTTTGCTCAATTTATGCACCACGCTGCGTCTGTTGCACGCCCCGTCTCTAAACGTCATGGTCTTAACCACGTCACGTCCCCCCCCACCCCCCACCCCCCACGGTAAAGCGCATTTACAACTTGGATTTATTACATCCTAACACTTCTGGTCGGTCTCTGAAGTCCTCTTCCCAAAAGCTTTTAATGGTTCCAAAAACACATTTTAAGACAAGAGGTGATTGTGCATTTGGTGCGGTGGAACCAAGGCTGTGGAAATCTCCCATTAGACTTGAGAGCCATTAGATTCTGTGGCCGCTTTTAAAAAACACCTCAAGACACATCTTTTTCAGCAAGCTTTTAATTAGCAACATTGTTAGGTTATTGTTTTATATTATAACATACTTTTATTTTGTACGGTGTATGATTTTATTTCTTTGCATTGCTTTTACCGCACTTTGTGACCTTTGTCTGTGAAAGGCGCTCTATAAATAAACTTTACTTACGTTATTAATTAACCGTAGGCCTAAAAGGTGATTGATTAATGTAGCGGTTCCAGGCCAGGATCGTGCAGCACGTTCTTCAAAAAGCATTATCATCATAGGCCTATTGGTAGTACCCTTACAGTGTGCAAATCTCAATTAGACGATACTCATTCTTTCGTTAAAATGTTCATGCCATGCTTCTTTCACCCTTTAGATTATTTATAATAATAATAATAATAATAATAATAATAATAATAATAATAATAATAATAACAATAATAAAAAAAGTAAAACATATGAGGAGATATGGTTGTAAATTTGACCAAAAACCTTTCTAATGGCTAATCAGATATTCTGGATATAGGCAATTTGACCAAATGAGTTCTATACTTTGCCCTAGCAGCATGCAGTGCTACAAAGGGATAAAGGAAATCTGGCTCCAGGGAATCATTGATGGTATCATTATGTTATCATGTACTATCTTGTTTGTATTATCCTGTCTATTATTATTATTTTGTAGTTTATTTGTTTTTATTTGACCATTTCATCTTTATTTATGTCTTCAAGTATTTGAGCTGCAACATGGTAAATGGACTGCATTTATATAGCGCTTTTCTAACCTTTCAGCTACTCAAATCGCTTTACAGTATTTTTGCCTCACATTCACCCATTGACACAAACATTCATACACCAATGGTGATTGCTGCCATGCAAGGCGCGACCAACCACCGGGAGCAGTTAAGGGTTAGGCATCTAACCCTTAACTTAAGCTGAAACGTTGTGGGTTTGAACCCACAACCTTTTGGCTTTTAACCCTTAAGGGTTAGGCATCTAACCCTTAACTGGTTGTGAGTTTGAACCCACAACGCTTCGGCTGGGAGCCCAACATCCAGACCAATAGACCATACTGCCCCGAATCTGTATGAAAATGTTTAAACAATCTTATTATTATTATTATTATTATTAGTAGTAGTAGTAGTAGTAGTAGTAGTAGTAGTACAATGTCAATGTCCCATATGGGATGGTTATGATATTCTCCCTTACAGGTCTTTGTGATTCAGCCACTGTCTAAATATAACTTCCAAATAATGTGCCACTGCGTCAGCACTAGACCGCACCCAGCCCTGTAGCGTGACACATGGTCCTCTGCAGACCATTACATTAATGCAGCGTGGTTGATGTTATCACTTGGCATAGGCTAGATCATATTGCAGGGTTCCCCAAGCTGGTCGTAGAGGGATGTTGCCCACTGACCTGCATGTTTTAGATGTCTCCCTGCTCCAACACACCTGATTCAAATGAATGGCTAGTTATCTGGATTCTAATTACCCATTCATTTGAATCAGGTGGGTTGGAGCAGGGAGACATCTAAAACATGCATGTGAGTGCGGCCTTCCAGGACCGGAGTTGAATAGCCCTGTATTTGAAGATTTTTACAAAGAAACTACATTTATTACTATTGTCTGTCTTAAGTTTTTAAAATTTCTGCCAGTTTCATTGGATATGCTATAGGCCTAATAGCCTATAGAGAACCTATAGAGATTAATATTAAAAGTTTGGATTTGACATTTGATATTTGACATTTGTCCAACTACTGACAAATATACTACATGTAAATCACTTTGGATAAAAGCGTCTGCCAAATGCCGTAAATGTAAATGTAAATGATAAGTATCAAGAATCTATCTAAAAAGTTACCTTTATATAATATTTACATACAATTCTAATCAAAGATTCACAGTAATACTGCACATATACTATAATTACACACAACATACACTCACAACATGTGCACACACACACACACACACACAAACACACACACACACGCACCCACACACACACACACACACATTTATAAAAAACAATCTCAGACTTGTTACTTGTTGTATTTTGGCCAGGTAGGTCAGAGATCACAGTTGGGGTCAATTATGACTTGCTTGTTTTACAAAAATCAATGTTTGTCGGGCCAAGGACACCTTGGCTGATAGAAACACTCCACAGGGACTCCCTATTTAGTTGCCCGGCAAACAATATTGTGTAGGATGGCCTATAGTACCAAATGTAGGACACTAACTAAGCCATTAAGTCAGTCAAGTCACTCAAATAATTATATAATTATAGCATAGGTTGTATTTATGTTACATTTTTGGAAGAAAATTTTAAGAATAAATAGTTTGGAGGACCCCCTAGGGGTCCCGGACCCCTTATTGAAGACCTCTGATCTACAGCAGTATGGGTGTTTCTCTTGAACTGATAGTTCAAGGGATCATGTTTTGGGTTGGATTTGGTATGTATATGCCCTCTCTTCATATTTGCCAGAGTACACGTCTGGATGATTTAATGTCTGTATTTACAGCAGAATTGATGGCGTTGATATCATGGAACTATATTAAATAAGGTTGACATTAAACTGAGTGGATGGTGCGGGAGCGGATAGTGACGTCTTGTGTTCCGATTCACCTGCTGCTCTGCAGGCTGTGATGGGGGGGATGTATAGGTGGACCACGTCTAATATTGTGGGGGATATGTAATGATGCATTATTAGTACTATATATATATATGGTGTTTCTATGGGTTCAAATTTCAAAATGGGTGAGTCCGATTTTTCGAATGCAACTGTTTGGGGTAAGATGCAGTCTCATGCAGAAGCAACTTTTGCAGTTTCCTTGACGTACGGTGCCCTATGCTCGCATTTGACTGACTGATTCCGTTACCGGACTGTGAGAGGCAGCATTACGGCGCGACGGCGCCTAATCTGCCGAAGATCAAAAGAAGAAGAAGGATGGCTACTGTTTTCACGGGAACACATGGTGATGACGTAGTTTCCGGTTTGCTGCAGGTCGTGGCGGGAGTTTCCAGCATGGCGGTGCAGCCGAAGCAGAATCTGTCTATGGACAGCGCAGCCGAACATGGGTTTCTTCACTTTTATTTCTCCATGCAGGAGAAACCAGATACCACCTTTAGAGTATTCGACCGCAACGATTACTACACAGTGCACGGGAAAGACGCTGTCTTCGCCGCGAGGGAAGTTTTTAAGACAAATGGGGTCATCAAAAATCTGGGCTCAGGTATATTATCATCTTATAATTACGGTAGCCGGCTGAGCTTTATTTTCAAAATGTTATGCAAAATATTATGTTACTTAATTAAGTGGTGCAATTGCTGCTTTGTTAATCGTCGTGTTTAGCTAAATAATCTACAGGCTGTTATCAATAAAGCATCTATCTAGTGCAGTGCTGCTGGTATAGCTTCCAACCTCCCAACAGTAATACTGATGTTTTGTAGGGAGCCGCAAGCTGGAGAGCGTGGTTTTGAGCAAACTCAACTTCGAAGCCTTCGTAAGAGACCTGCTGCTTGTGAGGCAGTATAGAGTGGAGGTCTACAAGAACTACAGCAAGAACAGCAAGGAGCACGATTGGAAGATAGAATACAAGGTATGATCAACTTTGATAAAAGCAAACAATGGGAATAAAACGTCTATTGATGTAAATCAGTGCTTCTTACCGCTTTGGCATAGAAGTATTTCAGTTTGTTCATAAACACAACCATGTATTTATTTTTTTCCTTTTAATGGTATTTATGGTTTATATATTATTCATTGGAAGATAGAATGCAAGGTTTGATAAAAATAAAAACAATGGGATTAAGAAGACTATTGATTATATTTGAGTATGATGCTACAATATGTGTACAATATGTGTAAATTTTGACAAGGTCCTGGTGGTATTGTGCGCAGCGTGGATGCGTGTCTGCACTCCATATATGTTCCTCCTTTTTGGTTCTTGGCCAATCCACATGCCTGAAAGATGGCATGTGGATTTTTTTTTGGCACAAAAGTAGATCAGCTCATTTTCAATATAATGTTGCATCAAAACAACAAACGTGTTTTTTTGATTCTCTCAATGTTGTTTATGGTTTATATATTATTTATACATAAACAAGTTCTTAACAGCTCATTTGCCATTTCTTTTTCCTTATCATATAAGGACCACTGCCCAAACCGGTCGTAACACGGTATCTTGTCCTCCTTGTCTCCTGCAAACAGGCGTCGCCAGGCAACCTGACCCAGTTCGAGGACATCCTGTTTGGCGCCGGGGCCGTGACAGAGGGTTGTGCCGGCGTGGTGGCCGTGCGGTTCGCCAGCGGGGCCGACGGGCAGCGCGTGGTGGGGGTGGGCTACGTCGACGCTGCCCAGAGGACCATGGGGGTGTGCGAGTTCCCTGACAGCGAGACCTTCTCCAACCTCGAGTCCCTGCTCGTCCAGATCAGCCCCAAGGAGTGTCTGTTGGCGCAGGGCGACAGCGACGGCGCCAAGCTACGAGAGGTGTGTCTGGCGGTGCCGAGAACACGACGTGGAGATGTCTTTCGTACATTCCTACATAGTAAATTTCAAAGACGGCGGTGCCTCTTCAATTTGAGCTCGCAGCGACTTGCTAGATAGAGCTCACCGTTGTCATGTTGGACCCGAGTGAAGAAATCTCAGACAAACACTTGTGCTTGTGAAATCTTCACCCAGAATGTGACGTCGATGCTGGTGAATAATACGTGTATGTGTGTTGATGCGTAGGTGGTGCAGCGTGGAGGGGTGCTGGTCTCTGACAGGAAAAGAGCAGAGTTCAGCAGCAAGGATGTTGTCCAGGATCTCAACAGGCTGCTTAGGGCCAAGAAGGGAGAGAACGTGGCCAGCAACACACTGCCAGAACTGGACCAACAGGTGAACATTTACTGTGAGCTTCAGCCACCAGAATAAATTACTGGTCACGATGACGCACAAACTGTATATTGTGTGTATTACACTGTAGCATCGTGTCTCTCTCTACTAGGGCTGCGTATTGGCAAGAATTTGGCGATACAGTATCGCGATACAGGGGCCATGATTCGATATACTGCAATACTGTAAGCAGGGCGATATATCGCGATTTCTAATTTGGGGAAAATTGCAATGGCAATGTGTGGCGCCACTGCAAAAAATAACAGAAACACTTTGCTCAGGGACTGCAGATGGAAATGAGCTTTAAGATTAATCTGGTAACGAGCATCTTTCCTCTCTTTTGAGAGAGATTATCTTCTAAACCAGTGATTCCCAACCTGGGGTCCACACACCCCTCTTGGGGGTGCTAGAGCTCACAGTGGGTCGCTTCATCTCATTTGCATTGAGGTCAAACATGCATTAAAATGTTTGACTATAATTTAATTCTAAGTATAGTTTATGTAAATGTATACATTTTAAAATGTTATTAAATATCATATGCACTGCCAGGGCCAAAAGGTTTGGGAACAACTGTTCTAAAGTAGTGTGTTGGTTCATAGGTGGCTATGTCATGCCTGGCTGCAGTGGTGCGCTTCCTTGAGCTCCTGTCCGACGAGTCCAACTTTAACTCGTTCAACCTGACCACGCTGGACTTGGGCCAGTACATGAGACTGGACAATGCTGCGGTGCTCGCCCTCAACCTCTTCCAGGTCAGACACGGGGTCGTACAACAGCACTTCCTGTATACACCTTTCAACTGAGCTTTTGTTGTTTACAGGTCATGCATGGTTTTAAACACTTTCGTTATATACAGTAAATGTGTATGACTGTTTTTAAAATTACATTTAATTTTTATTTGAAATTTTTCAATTAGTTTTGCAGATTTTCAGAGAACTAATAAATATCTGCACAACTATTTTTGAAGAACAGTGTATAGAATGAGAGCCAAACATCTTTAGGGATCATCCATAAGAATACAGTTGTGTTTGGCTCAGGATACAGGATGTTTTCAATCACACCTGCTGTTTTCCAGGGCTCACCCGAAGACACCAGTGGCGCTCATTCATTGGCTGGCCTGCTGAACAAATGCAGGACCCCGCAGGGCCAGCGATTGGTCAACCAGTGGATCAAGCAGCCTCTTATGGACAAGACCAGAATAGAGGAGAGGTGAGATGAAGGGGGAGGTATAGAGACTACTCTGTGTTGTAGGGTGGAGTCGATGAATGCTACCATTGTTCTGACATTACAATGCTGGCTCGACATTGTGATGTCAAATTATTTAAACACAACGTTGACCACCCAGTGAAGCATGTTTTTATTCAGCACAAACATGATCTTTAAATCTACTCTACATTAAATCTCCCTGGCTTTTGCCTACATACAGAGCCCCAGAAGGGGCAAGGCAGGTGTTTATTTGTATTGCAAAACCTACCTAGCGGAACGAACTCTTCTGTTCTCTGTCATACCATGTGCTAGTTAGCCTTTTTGCTAGGGCTAGCTGCATGTTATGGCGATCAGCATACTTTGTGGGGTGGAGGGTATGCAGTTTCTATTGACTCTTTTTAACAGTTGAGGCCATCATAAAACCTGTGTGTGTGTGTAGGCTTGACCTGGTAGAGAGTTTCGTGTGTGACTGTGAGCTGAGGCAGACATGCCAAGAGGACTTACTGCGGAGGTTTCCAGACCTCCACCGCATGGCCAAGAAGTTCCACCGGC
Source organism: Typhlichthys eigenmanni (assembly GCA_027564635.1). Taxonomy (NCBI): domain Eukaryota; kingdom Metazoa; phylum Chordata; class Actinopteri; order Percopsiformes; family Amblyopsidae; genus Typhlichthys; species Typhlichthys eigenmanni. The sequence continues at coordinate 1,757,670 of JAODUK010000011.1, read as the reverse complement.
ACTCTGCGACGCTGCAGGACTGTTACCGCGTCTACCAAGCCGTGGGCCAAATACCTGCCCTCGTCACAGCCCTGGAGAGATACTCTGGTACGCACGCACACACACACACACACACACAGACACACACACAGAGACACACACACATGTACTTTCATGGGAAATGCATGCAACATTTACATTGTTCCATCTACTACCTACATAAAGCAAACATTAATTTGGTACCCTACCAAATAGACATGCTAGCTATTAAATGTATGCACCGGAGCTTTGGATGGAAGAAGGTGAAATGTTTTGGCACCCGTGTGTTTCCCTAGCTGTTCCTATGGATGCGCGTTTATTCTGTCGCATGAACAGCGGACGCTCGTAATCTAGGCAGATACTCTCCTTGTAAACATTGTCGGCACTAATGACACGGAGGGTCTGATACTGTCACAGTTCATGTTTGAATAATTCTACCTTGAAAACGATTGCTGACTATGCCTAACATTGTTTTACACTGTAGCCTCCCATTCACCTCACAACAGAGGTTGCCGTACAAACAAACTTACTGAAACATGCAGTTTTGTAACGTGTGTGTGTTGCAGGCAGCTACCAGGTTCTGCTGGAGGCAGTGTTCCTGTCTCCGTTCAGAGACCTGCAGGCTGACTTTGTCAAGTACCAGGAGATGATAGAGACCACACTGGACATGCACCAGGTCCAGAGCTCTGTCTTCTGTCATCTTATTGCTGAGCATGTACACACTGCGCTGTGCTTCATTGCTGTTAACTGTGTGTGTGTATGTGCGCGTGCAGGTGGACCATCACGAGTTCCTGGTGAAGGCGTCTTTCGACCCGGTGCTGAGCGAGCTGAGGGAGAAGATGGACGCGCTGGAACAAAGCATGCAGGCGGTTCTGAACAGTGCCGCGCGAGAACTGGGTACACACATGCATGCGCTCACACACACACACACACACGTGCACAGTTAGACACTCTGCATTTAATTGTCGTCACAGCGAGGAACCACTTTACTAGAAAGAAAGACGAAATCACACATTAGAGGATATGAGATTGTTGCAGATGTATTGACAAGACAATCACGCTTATCAATTATGTTGTGTGTAAATATAAACGACGGCCCTGTTAAAGCTAATACAGTATGCGTGTCAATTAGAGCTATACACAAGAAACAAAGGCCAAATATCTTCTGTGTTATGTGGCTATCATGTGACATCATGTGTAAGCATTCCGAAATGCTTAAGAAGCGGGACAACAAAGCTGTGTGTGTGCACGCTTACAGTACATTAGACTACTGGCCTTAACCATGACAGGGTTCTCAAGTCTTAGAGCAAGTCTGCTATTATGTTCTGCCAGCAACACATGTCTAAACACAGTGTCATTAGGTCAACAATAAGGGGAGCAATACCCTATGGTTGACCTATTGACACACTGTGTTTTATAAATGTGTTGCTGTATTTATTACAGTTAGGACGCTTTCATCCAAAATAATTAAAGTTAATTATACGAGAGACAGAGTGAGAGAGAGACCATGAAGGTGAACATAACTGCTGGTCCGGCGGTCTGCACACCCGTTGTTAGGTCTGGACGCCGGCAAGACGGTCAAGCTGGAGTCCAACAGCATGCTAGGATATTACTTGCGCGTCACCTGCAAAGAGGAGAAGGGTCTGAGGAACAACAAGAAGTTCACAACGCTGGACGTTCAGAAGAACGGCGTGCGCTTCACAAACAGGTCTGTGTGTGTGTGTGTGTTAGCACACGCTGCTAATGCCCAGTTCGTTTCATGCTGACCGGTGTTAATGTGTGTGACGGCTATGCGTTGAACATCTGGCCTGTTGTTTCTGCCGTCGTTACGTAATGCAGTAAGCTGAGCTCTCTGAACGAGGAGTACACCAAGAGCAGGGAGGAGTACGAGGAGGCCCAGAACGCCATCGTAAAAGAGATCATCAGCATCGCCTCAGGTGAGGGGAATTGCCAAGTCCCTCACACCATCCAGGCAGCATGGCGTCCGCTGTCACAGCACCCTGGTGTTTCTCACAATCTTCCATTGTAGAGATGCACCGGTCGTCGTTTCCGATTCCGGTTTTATTTTTATAATTTTCCAAGCCTAGCCGCCCGGTTCCGTTTTTTGCTGATTCCGATTTCTAATTAGTGTTTTCACAATTTATTTGACGGTTTAATAATAATATTATTATTATTATATTTTGCTCTACGTCATTTAGATGCAGATGTATTTACTTTTGAATTTCAATTAAGACGTTTTACCTAGCTGCTAGCGCTCACAATTCATCATAATGGGAATAGTAATTTGTTAACGGTCCATTAACGGCCAGCGCTCGCATTTGTCATCTGTTTACACTTGTACAAGGCAGGGTCTGTTTAACTGGACATATCGGTAACAATAAGTGACGTAACTTACTCTTTCAGTGACATGAACAATAGTATGCGAATAGATAATTTGTTTTAAAAGATACTCGCACTCCAAGGGCGAATGTGGGAGAAGCTTACCTACGCCTTGACGTCTACCTCGGACACGCATTTGAATTTCAACACCACGCAGACATGTGTAGGTAGGCTACCATGATAGCTAGCTACAGCCTTTAAAGTCAAAGGAGGGCGAGTGAATTGTCGGTCATGGTAAAAATCTGTCTGATTCCGGTCACCAGCTTTTTTTCATTCACATTTGCAGTCACGAGATTGTGTGAGCCATACATAGCTTTCACATTTTGTCAGACATTGTAGTTATCCAAGCAACTTTGAACCATTACAACTTTAATATAAAGTATTTCAGAGCAGGTACTGGTTGTGCATTTTGCTCAAGGGTAGAGGGAGGCCTGTGTCTCCAACCAACCTCCTACATGAATAGGCTGTCCTGCTTTATAGATTTTTATTGACCATAGTGCAGGTGTAACCACAACCACTCAAATGAAGCAAGTATTTTCCAGCATAGCATTACTGAACTTACAAGAGTAACTATAAGGTTTTTGGCTAGCTATCCCGCCCATACATTTTTATTGTTAATATATTTATTTGTATTATTTAAATGTAAGTGAATTTGGATTTAAGTGTGTAGACTTGTTACTTGTGTGTACTTATGTGTGTATGTCTTTGTTTCTGTGTGTGTGTGTGTTGTGTTGAGGAATATGTGTGTAACGGTATGTGTCTGTTTCTGTATATTTTAATGCCGGTCATGAGGATCGAACCTTAGATCTTCTAATTTAGAGTGAGATGTTCACTGGTAGTTCTGCCTGGAAGGAGACATTTGAATGTCGCTAGCTTGGCTGTTAGACTTCAATTAATTTCAATGGAAGTTATATTTGTTATATTTGTAAAACCGCTGAGGGAGGTGTAGAGGAGAACACAAGCCTCTCTCAGCACTCAGGACTCCTTTAGCTCACTCATGGTTTCAAACCGAACAATGAAAGCGTAACCGCGGCCACAGGGGTATTTCCACGCAGGGTTCTGAACAGACACTGAACTCTCCAGGCTACGTGGACCCACTGCAGACCCTGAGCGACGCCATCGCCCAGCTGGACGCCGTGGTGAGCCTTGCCGTGGCGTCTGTGTCGGCCCCCGTGCCGTACGTACGGCCCCGCCTGCTGGAGGGCGGCTGCCGACGCTTGGAGCTGCTCCAGGCACGCCACCCCTGCATGGAGACGGACGCGGACACTGCCTTCATACCCAATGACGTCAGCTTCGCCCAGGGGGAGAAGCGCTTCTACATCATCACAGGTCCACAGATCGTATTCTATTTATTTTATTTCGCATTGTGCAAGTAAGAGCACTGGCTGTGGTTTCTCAATATGTAAAGACTTAAAGTTGTGATTATTTCTCTCTAAACGCTACGGGCACAGTCATGGTAACCTGAACCTGAGCAGAGGATGTACACGCAAGACAAAACACTTGTTGCTTATAGCCGTTCCTGGCTTGTGGTCATTTGTCTCAGCAGCGCGTTACTCTTCCTTCACTGCTGTTGGCAGTCGCCGTGATGCATCCCCCAGTATTTGCATAAATAGTCGTTTTTTGTGTTTGGGTCTTTTTGGCATGAATGCTAATTCTAATCAAGCTCTACTTTTGTTTACTCAATTGCTGCTGCATTAATTACAAACAGTTATAATTTAGTCATTAATAAACACTTTATTACTTTCAGTAATTATTAAAAAGGTGGTAGGTTTTTTTTTCCCCACTTATTACAAAACAATACTTCCACCCCCGAACAATAATTCTTGTATAAATGAATAACCCAAGTCCATTGTATCACTGAACGATGTGTTATTATTGCCAATTAATTATCCTGTGGATGTTAATTTTCCATCCAATGTTCCTACAAATGTTTTGGTAAAAGTGTTATTTTACTAAATAGAAATATTCACCCTCCTCTCCTCAGGTCCCAACATGGGTGGAAAGTCGACTTATATTCGTCAGGTGGGAGTGATCGCCCTCATGGCTCAGATTGGCTGCTTTGTACCGTGCGAGAGGGCGGAGCTAAGTGTGATTGACAGCGTGCTGGCCCGGGTGGGCGCGGGAGACAGCCAGGTCAAAGGAGTCTCCACATTCATGGCCGAGATGCTGGAGACGGCCGCCATTCTGCGGTATGAGCTAGGGCTGTGTATTGGCAAGAATCTGGCGGTATGATGCATGTCACAATACTAGGGCCACAATTCGATAAATTTCTAATTTGTGTAAAAACTGTCATAACTAATGATGCATGCTACACATGCTAATGTGTGGCACTGCTGCAAAATTAGCTTTAAGCTAAATCTGGTAAAGAGCCTCTTTTGAGGTTGATGTGTTTTGTACATGGTCCCTTTTACAAATAAATTGAGTGTACACTATCAATCGATAGTGTAAGATAATTAAAAGTGTTGTGCAGTGTACTATTGCGCAATACTGTATAAATATTACATCACAGATGACCACATACAGTGTCCAGAATCAGCTGTCGAGAGGTGTCTCGCTTTAGGGAGTTTAACATATGGATGTCTTCAACTTGGCTATTTTTTCACGCTTTACTTAACTAATCATTTCCAATACATGCACTCAAACATAATTTAAAAACAGACTGTGATTTACTAAACAACTGGTATGTATGCATGTTAATTATTATGTACTGTGATGTTTTTAACTAACCTGTGAGGCCCAAGGAAAATGTCCACATTTTAATAATGTTTAATGATAATGATTATTATTCCAATATTTTGCAGGTCCGCCACAGAGAACTCGCTCATCATTATCGACGAGCTTGGCAGAGGCACGTCCACCTACGACGGCTTCGGTCTGGCCTGGGCCATCAGTGAGCACATAGCCTCCAAGGTGGGCTGCTTCTGCCTGTTCGCCACGCACTTCCACGAGCTGACGGCGCTGGCCGCCCAGCACCCGACCGTCCGCAACCTGCATGTCACGGCCCTCACCACCCAGGACACCCTCACCATGCTGTACCGGGTCAAGGCAGGTCAGTACCTGGACGAGCAGCGCTGGGTCACGGGCTGGCAGGGCGACGTGTGATCGGGAAGTCACTGGTTCTAACCCCCGCTAACTCCTCACCAAGGGTCCCTGAGCAAAGACGCCGCTCTGCTAGGCTATCTGTAGTCACTGTCTCGGTCGATGGAGTTGCATAAATGCCATAAAAGTCCATTTACCAGTACAACTTAAAGGACTTCGCTTGTGTGCATTGTACAGTAATGAATGACACGATACGTTCACTGTTTTCTACTAACCAGGTGCTCCACCCTACATAGATGCTGTAAACTTATTTCCCTGCTGGGAAGCTGTGTTTAGGCACGGAATGAGAAAATGGGGAATTTTATGTAATTTCTGCCCCTGGTATTTCCACTGCTGAATTAAAGGTGTAGTCGGCTATTGTAAGCTAAATGTAAGCTAATACACTTACAAATATCTCCTCGCATTTTGCTAGCTTACCGTTCTGTGTGTGTTGAAAAAAAATGATCTGGTACTTCTACACAGCCCTGGCTCAGTAAATAAGAATATAAACAAAGTGGCGACAGCCACCCGTGTCAACAATGTATGCACAACAACGCAATGTGTGGGGTGGTGCCGTGGGGGACCATGTAGTGATACCGCTTTGTTTTGAGCTCGAAGTTACCTTTAAGCACCATCGTAACTAATCTTGTTATCATGTGTGTGAGATGTAGTCTAAACTCATGATGAACAAATTGTGCACCTGTTCAGGGGTCTGCGATCAGAGCTTTGGAATCCATGTGGCAGAGATGGCCTGCTTCCCGCCAGCAGTGGTTGCTATGGCAAAGGAGAAGGCTGCAGAGCTGGAGGAGTTCCAAGAGCTGGTTGAGGAGGAGTCACAACAGGGGGAGGGGCCAGAGGCCAAAAGATTCCATGCAGACAAAAAGGTTTGTGTACAATTTGTCTACACACACTTTTTTGGTAGGATTGGTTGACATTTCTTTATGAAGGGTGTCGTTTGTTGGTTGTACTCTATAGGTTACCTCAAAACATTATCTGAAAACACAGTATGTCAATGTCACAATTTGAGTACATATTCTTTGATGGGAGCACAAGCCAGACTTTATATGGCACCCTAAATGTGGCAAATATAAAAGTATAAACTACAGAAATTCTTAAATGTATGTATTCCAATCACTGTACACAAGTGAAATCCTAGTACAAATGTAATTGTCACGTTGTGACATTACTGTAAGCTAATGGTAGTACACTCATGTCAGGGAAGGAACCTGGACTATCCAACATGATTCTCTGTAGATATCTGTACTTCACATGTGGGGAAAAACCCCATAATGTAACAATGAATGAACCTACTGCTTGATCTTCTCTTTCAGGCAGGAGAGAGTCTGATCCATGACTTCCTGGGAAAGGTGAAAGCACTTCCTGCTGCCAAAATGAGTGATGAAGAGGTGAAGGCAAAGCTCAGGCGTATGAAGGAGGAGCTTGTTGCAAAGAATAACACTTACATCTCAGATATCCTGGCACGCTGTACTCCCGTACAGACCACCTAAACTGACAGACGCGTGGTCTAATGTTAAGCTGGTGTACAGCACACAACACTTGTATTATATTGTCCAGATTTATAGTTGTCTCAATAAAAATTTTCCCAGAAACCCTGACCCTTTGTCCTTCTGTAGCAATGTAGGATTTCAGTAAAGTTTATATAATCAACTGAATTTCAGGAAGATCCCTCGTAACCAGTTGTGACTGCATGTACTCACGGGGGTGTTTACCTCCATTACATAAAATAAACTCTACAAACAAAACTGCTGTTACAAGCCAAAAACAGGTTTTCATCCTCTAAGGAGTTTCGCAAACTGAGTTTTCAGTGATGACTTGATAGGCAAAAATGCAGATAATTACATGTTTGGACTTGCATTAAACATAGACAAGATGACAGTATTTCAAGACCATCCTGACCAAGATAAACCAACTGGTTTTCATAAGACTTGACTTCTCACTTAACTAGCATTTTTTCTTTAAACCGCATGTAATGTTTAACGGCATCTTGCCACATAACAATGGATTATAAAATTACGTGATCAATCATGTTAATAGGAAATGTAAATGCTTGGATGAACTTTGTCAGTTGGCTGTGTCTGGCAGTAATTCAGCCATCACAGTATGAGTTTGTCTTAGGCTTTTCTAACTCAAGATTACACACAGAACATTCTGAATGGCAGCTTCGTAAGAAGCTACGTTCACTGTTAAACAGTTTATCTGCAGAGAGCTCACTGCATTCACGTAAGAAGTTGACAGAATCAAACAAACATGTTCTCTTGACACCTCAAACGTTGACCACAAGCAGTCACACAATCAACAAACACTTGTGATCTAATAAAGTTTTATTTTCTTAGAAATGACCAGTTTCCTGTTTCTCTTTTTTGTCTTTCTAGGAAATTGAACCCCCTTTTTTTGAATTTTTGACTAGCATCTACATAATTGTTATTGAATACTTCACAATATATTAAGTCTAGGTGTTATGGTACATGCATACGATTCAGGCTGCATGAGGAGCCACAGTCACCACAATACACAGAAGGAAGAGGTGGGCAACAGAAGGGGGGTGCTGCAGTTAGACCTAAACATCCCAGTTTGATGTAGCTCGGGCGCCACCTACTGGAAGCCTCTCCAGTAAACTGCATGAACTTAAAAACATGTACACACACATACCACGTTTACACGCACACGTCGATCACACACTCTCACACACACCTTTATACAACTGTGGAGCTCCTACACCTGCCACGTAAGCTAATATGCTGGAGAGGTTAGTATTATATATATATATATTTTTTAGTGTTTTAAGAGATTCTCTTTCACAGAAAGAACTGGGACACTGGGACGTCTTGGCCTCTGCAATGGGGCGTAGGGGACAAGGGTAAGGCGGGACGCTAACCGAAGGAAAAATTAATAATTATAATATATAATAAAATAAAAAGGACATTCAAATACAGTCAGATTTTTGCTGGAAAATACAAAACTACATGAAAGCATTAAAATTAAAACCATTGATCAGAATAACAAAACAAAAAAGCCAAGTGCTCCATCACACACACACACGCATGTCTCACACAAGAGCTACATCTGCCCGGCCGTTGCCTAGTAACCAGCAGGGCAGCCAATGAAGATGGCAGCTGAGAGGAAGCAGGAAGCCACTTTGCTGGCAGTTCCTATGAATCGGGAGGTGCGTCTTTCAGGGAATGGGGACAAAAACCGTAAGGATCTCCATGCCGCTCACCTTGACTGCATTAAGAAATGTCTGAGGAATCTCATGTGGCTCATCAGTTTGTGCCCCCCCCCCGAGCTCCACTGCTCCCTCTAGTGGAGGCTGCTGCTGCCACTGCAGCGAGCCAAGTGCTGCTTCCTCTTGCAGCCTCGCTCGCAGGGTTCAGGGTTCACCCGCCCAAGAGCGCCGCAAACACAGAGTCTCTCTGGGTCCTTATGGCAGCCAGTGCGTGCGTGCGACCATGACTGTGTGTGGGTGTTGTGTGTGTGTGCGTGCGTCTCTATGGATGTGAGTGTAACATGGGCTTGTATTGTGACGGCATGACAGACAGACGTGCAGGTCTCAGTTGTGTTGCAGTGTGTTGGACTCGATGGGCGGCGCCGAGTCGTACAGCGTGTCGGTGTCGTGTGTGGGCTCTCCGGCCAGCGTGCACGGATTGGACAATGTTCCCGCTCCGCAGTCGCAGAAAAACCTGGCGAGCCCACAGACGTTTCGGGGATTAGAACGGGGAGGGGGGGGTAAACACCTACGACGGGGGAGGGAGAAGGGGAGGGGGAGGAGACTCACCTATCGTGTCGTATAAACTCTACATCGTGGCCTTGGTGGCACTTCTTGATACAGTTCACACAGATGGCGTTCCTGTCTGTTGTGTTGCAGGTGTGACACCTGTAGGGGGAGCAAATCCAAAGGTTGTTCGCCCATTTTACATAAGCACACTACCTACGTGGTAGGCGTAGGTCGTACCTGTAGAAGTCGTGCATGGGGTAACTGGTGTAGCTGGAGATCTTGTAGAGACACTGTCCTCTGCTCACAGCCTTTTCAATGGCATCCTGGTTATTCATTATTTTGTTATCTGCACAGGGGAAAAGGAAAGCAGGCGGCAAATCGATCCATTGTTGAAGGGAAGCGCAACATTAGCACAGCTAGAGACCGGTGCAATGAATGCCAGGCAGCTAGTTAGCTACCTTTCATGGTGACGTTGACTCCTGAGGCCAGGAACAGCCCTCCAAATCGGTTGTTGAAGATCTGGTTGCCCTCAAGAGTGGCTGTCGCATGGTTAGTGATCTCAATACCTGGGAAGACACACAACAAAATAGCATAAAGTGGAGCTAGGGGAGACAGAAGACAACAATAACAACATAAAGGGGAGCTAGGGGAGACAGACAATCACTCAAGACAACAAGAGACAACCCATGAGTCCGTACCGGCAGCGAAGCCGTCAAAGATGCGGTTTTTCCGGAGGATCGGGTGACTGTTGGTGCTGATCAGCACTCCGGCCTGGGCGTTCCTAAAGATGTCGTTCTCCTCCAGTAGACCTGTACACAACGTCTCACACATGATTTCTACTAATGGATCAGAGGGACACTAGGACTAAAGAACGCAGACATGACTAAATATTGAAAATGAATTCTGACAGATAACAGACGCTCATTAACCGATTTGCCGGAGATAATCACAGCCGAGCCGTGCTGACAGTATAACAGCACGCTTGTAGAACTGTACAAGCGGTCTTATTTATCTTATTAATTAAAATAAATAACATATGCTACATGCTAAGCAACAATAACATTTGGCTGTACAGACAGGAGCCTACATAAGCTAATTACTTTGTTTGGGTCTGCCACAAGTTACCGCTGACAATGCTACTTTGTATCATATGGCAAATAGCGAAATAAGGTTAAAGGTGAGGCTAAAGGTTAGCTGTTAACGCTTTCGTGCCGGCTATTAGCTGTATGGTTGTTTATAATGTGCAGTAAGCTAGCTGCTAGCTTACGCTACTGTATTGCTTATAGTACTCTAACTATATAATAACGTGTATCTTATTATGCAGCTTGTCTATTGCTTTTTCCTCCAAAATCTAAACTTGTCGATGTTCTGTGTAGGTTAGTCTGGTGAGTAGTCTTGTTAAGTAAATGACACCCATGGCAGAGAATTAGGCTCTCGCTCAGATTGTATGGTAGCCATCTGGTGCCAACAGTCCCCCAGTTTTCTTTTACCGTGCAACAAACAGTCAAATGTATTAACTGTTTAACTGATGGCATCCTTAAGATCGGTTAACCATGAACAGCCTTACTACAATTCAAATTCCATGCACCCTCAATCCCGCAAAAGATTGGAGTCAAAACCTCAAAGAACCATTGAACCGGATAAACAGTATCTCTCATTGACCAAAACGACCCAGATTCTACATGATCCCACGTAGAAGGTTAATGGACTACATTTATATAGCGCTTTTATACAAAGTGATTTACATCATTTGCTTCACATTCACATTCATATGGTGGTGGTGTCAGCCACGCAAGGAGACACCTGACCACCAGGGGGAGCAGTTAGGGTTAGGTGTCTTGTACTTGTTGAGGCCCTGTAGAAGGGCCTGTCAGAGAGCAGTGCGTACCTCGGCCTCCGTTGAAGATGCAGATGCCTCCGTCACGGCCGTCGTGGATCTTGTTGCGCCGCAGCGTGGGGTTGCTGTCCGTCTTGATCCAGACCCCGGCCATGGCGTTGTCGAAGATCTCGTTGTCCTCGATGAAGCCCAGCCCTGTACAGCACACAGGGCGGCCGGGCGCATGAGCGAACATGAGCAGCGACCGCACGTCGAGTGAGACTAGCCTCGCCGGCTTCTATTTCATTTCGCACCGAGGATCGGTTTTAGAACCTCTCGTTGCCAAAAGCGTTTGTCACCAGATTGGAAAACAATCAGGCCAATCAGCAGCTAGCTGACGTCTTGCCCACGTTGGTGACATCAACATTTCCACCGGGACTGATATTTAACATACTGATTTGGTGAGATATATAAAAATAAAAAGTAGGTAGTCAAATAATTTGTATGGAAGTTAGACTGAAATGTATTGACGCTGCTTTTATGACAAACGCTGCTGTATTGAGGGGTTCCAGACTGATTCTTGCTTCAAGGTCAGGATGGTCTCCTGAGGCTAGACTGACAGGGCGTGAAGTGGGGACAGTTAACACACCTGAGTTGTAGACCAAAATGCCGCCGTTTTGTCCTCCCCATATCTTATTGCGCCTGATCTTTGGGTTGCTCCCCGTCCTGGGGAAAAAAAAAACACGACAACAGTTGGAAATTAACATCTGCCTTCTGTCGATCTATTCCAGAGCTGCGGGCAGCTCACCGAAAACGACACTCACCTTATCTGTACACCGGAGTACATGTGATTGTAGATGTCATTATCCTCCAACACCCCGTGGCCGTTATCGTAGAAATACACCCCGACCTGTTGAGGGGGAGGGAGGGGGCAAACAGCAGCACTGGTTTATTGACCATTAACGTCCAGCAGTACACAACACGGCACTCCCCTGCTGCAGCCAAGTCAAAGCGAGCCTGACTCGAGTCTGTGAGCCAGTGTGTATGTACCCCGGCCTATCAGTGGATCTCAGCTACTGTGTGCTGGTCCAAGACGGCTCAGTCTAGATAAATGTCTGCCCAAGGAGAGGTGGTGGTGTGACTTTCCCCCGCAACCCCCGCAGTCTCAGCGATGCGCTGTGCCTCGCCACAGTGCTGACGCTGCATCTTTTCTATTAGGTCGACGTGGCGTAAATGAGCCTTTTTACGGGCTGCATCAAGCTGATTCTGTGAGGCGCTCAGAATAAAGCTCACAGGAAGCGAAGGAAGGCACATTTAGCTTTGGGTTAGAGTGTGTGACTGCCTCCTTATTGCTCAAAATCCACATCTTAACAGACATGTCGGTTTGAGTTTATATACACTATATATATACACACGCAAGCATTGGACCATTACATAAACACCAATAGTTCTACATGCGTAGACAATGGCAGTACAGTGATGGTGTATTAAGGCAGGGTGAGTTATTCCCGAGAACGCTTGCCAACTTCGAGCTCAAATTCAAATAATATCCCTCTGCAGCTCCGCCCCACAATAGCAAAGCAGCTTTGTTGTTGAGAGCGGTATTCACCTGTTTGTCCCCATGGCTATGTAGAATAATCACATTGTAGCAGATTTTTTTTGGCACACACATAAAACAGTAAAACAGCAAAATGCATGTATTAGCTTACAATTAGCAGCTTACAGGTAGCAGACTACCTTTAACGCCATATCAGCAAGATGAGCTGCGTTACCTGTTTGCCGCTGTGAATGCGGTTCCTACGTAGAACAGGTGTGCTGCCAGTGGTCACCCAGACGCCCGCCAGGGTGTTGCTGTACACCTCGTTCTCCTCAATCACCCCCTGGCCCTTCTCATGCTGAAACACACGCACGCACACACACACAGTTACCAAACCCATCTTCAACAGCGACCACTGTTGTTTATACAGGAACGTTGTAGAAGTGGAGCCGAAACGGAATACGTTATTTGGAATAGTGGGTTTTTATGAATATTTTTATTTATTTGTGCTTGGGAAGAAAAAACAATAAATAGAACATTGCTTCTGGTTGCTTAGCAATTATATGAGACGGCGGTGGATAGTCTACTTGCTCATGTTTACTCGAATGCCACAATAACCCACGCTGTACTGTGGGTGCAGCAGCACCTATATGCTTGTGCTATAGAGCTGTAACTGCATGGGCTCCTTTATATTTATAATTGTATACAAATAAATCAAAATAACAAATATGACAAACACAAATATGAATACAAATAGTGGGCTCTCTGCATACCCCTAGAACCTTGACAACAGCTCAGCAGTTGATCAGAGTATTTATAAACAACGTAGTGGTGTTGGTGATGTTCCTGACTGAAACCTGACTGAAATGAATGGGTCGCTATCAATCTCTACAGAGGGCTGATAACGACCCATTCATTAGAATCAGGTGTGTTGGAGCAGGGGGACATCTATAACATGCAGGGCAGCGGCCCTCCAGCACCAGGAAAGGCTGGCGTAGGAGGTTATTTACCACGTAGATGCCCCCGTGCTGCCCGTCGTGGATCTTGTTGTGCCGTACGATGGGGCAACTGTTGGTGCGGATCTGAATACCCGCCAGGGCGTTGCCATAGATGTCGTTGGTCTCGATCAAACCCCTCCCGTCTCCGAATATGTACACGCCCCCCTGGTTACCATTAAATATGGCGTTTCCCCTAGATAAAAAGGGAGACCAACAATTACAACCCTACCACAACATTAATATCACAACGTCTTATAGATGGACGGGGTTAAGTTAAAGGCATGCATTGGTTTTGTATCCATTTGCCCTCAATGACATTACACCAAAATGTAAACATTCACTTTTGGAAATACATTGTAGATCATTGTCATCAAAACGTTAGCCTATAGTTCACATTAGACAATAGTAGACTGTTACTGTATATTCAGAACATGCATGCATTATGACTATCTTGTTGGAAGACAAGGACTTGTCATTCTTATGGCATTGACATGTTTGACGTACATTTGCTTTTGGGGGATAGACTAAGGACTTTTGTTTACTGTAGTTTCAAGTTTTTGTAGATACAGTACTGCAATATGTGTTATTTATTAGTTTCAAGAAATTAATAAAATGGTTTGCAAGAGTTACAGTACAGTAAAACTCAGTCGAAACATTTACCAAAGTGAAAAACTATTTTCTTTTGTGCTAGAATTATTTTGCTTTCTGAATCACAATGACACTATAATTTGTTGGCAGACCAAAAGTATAGTGTAAAAGCATACATGTTAATCCTGTCTAATCTCACATGAAGCAATGTGTGACTTTGTACTGTTGAAATATAAAAATTCCATACAGAGAGTGCAGCTTTGTGCATTTTCAATATTGTAACGGTCATCAAACATGTAGCCAAAGTGTAGGCCAGATCAGACAATACCAACAGAATGCAGGTTTATATTGACAACACGACTAAGCATTTTTACACAACTGAGCATCGTGTTTGTCAACAATGACTTGATATTCTGATGGCAATGACATGTTCATTGACGTAAACGTGATTTTGAGAGTTAGACGATTTTGAGCAAGTTACGAGCTTTTGCTGGAATTACGTTGCGTTGCAACAGGGAAGCCGATCACATCACGTTCTCACCGTATCGTGGGGTCACTGTTGGAGGTGATCCACACCCCAGCGAAGTTATTGGCATATATCTTGTTCTCTATGAACTGGCCCCGACCCTTCTCGTGCACGTAGATGCCTCCTGTCTGTCCGTGGTGGATCTCACAGCGCACCACCGTGGGATTGGCGTAGGCCTTGACCTCAAAGCCCGCTATGCGGTTCCTGTGGATGTTACAACTCTCGAAATAGCCCTGGAGGAGAGAAGAGAAAGATATGTAGCAAGCTGACAAAACGCTGTAAGACTCGGGGCCAGCAAAGAGCAGGGGGACATGCTAACACAAGAAAAGGACAACGCATACCTAACAGACAAGCTAGCACAGGAGCAAGAAGCTATAAAACCACCCATGCAGGCAGGTGGGGAGACCGACGAGCAACACGGACTGCGGTGACGTTGGGTGGCGCAGACAGGCAGCGGGGGTTCTTACCATGCCGTGGTCGAAGGTGAACACCCCCACATCTCGACCGTGGTGGATGTGGTTACGCCTGATTATGGGGTTGCCGTGGTTTTTCACCCAAATCCCGGCGAGCGCGTTATTACTAATCTCATTATCCTCGTATATTCCCTGCAACGTAAAACAACAAACACACAGGGCCATTAGACTCACCTGTGCAACTAAGGGACAACGTAGAGCTGGTTAACTGAGTATCCGTGTGTTTTACCTGTGCGTGGTCCGTAATGTACAATCCTACGTTCTCACAGTCACTAATGTTGCAGTGCTTGATGGTCGGGCACGCTCCCTGGCCACTCACACACACAGCTGAGCCCACTGCAGAGCACAGCAAACAGAACAAGGTTTATGCAGACTCATGGCCACTTTATATTCCAACAATCCATACCCAAATCACCACTGCCCGAGCACCAGGAAAGCTTGGTCCCCAAGAGCAAAAGTCAATACGAAGACATTTTTATGCCTTAGACCTTATAGTCTTGGCCAACAACAGCGTGTACAGCCATTAAGAAAAATCAATGCCACATATTTTCTGTTTTAAGCTAATTGATTTGTATGTAGCCTACCCACTAATTAATAAATAAATATATAAAATATTGTATACATACACTCACCTAAAGACAATTCTGTTAAACAATTCAATTGTTTACTACTGAGGCCAGTGATGGGCGAAATTAATAGATACTGACCTCTACTGATGAGGCAATTGGTCATTAAGACCTTATTAGGATTACTATCAAGATTACTGCCATTTGACAGTATATACATTTATTATTAAATATTTACACTTTATAACATACAATTTCGATGGAGAAATAATGCGGTAATACAAGTTCATAGTCAAATAACTCACACTGCATATATTCAATATTCTAAATACTTCCGGACCATTATAATAAAAATATTTAGACATTACTTTTCATCAGGAAAAATTATGTGGTAATACAAGGTCATGGTCCAACACCACCGCACATAGTCACCTGTGCAGTAACACTGGTCACACAGAGAGAGCCGAGCACAACACTCTGTGTTTAGTGTGCGCTTACCTGTGCAGGTGGAGCGGATGATACAGTGGTCTATGTTGGGGCTGCAGTTGACGGTGATCTCTAGACAGTGGTGGGCATTGTGGTGCTGAGCCGACTTATCGTCGGGGTTGAACTGAGGAGAGGCCACACACACACACACAGGCTTAGCCAACACACACACAGAGCACTTACAGACCCATTAATGCCCTACATCCATTACCGTGAACCACGATAGACACTAGCCTGAATACAATGTTAAAGGAATGTTAATGTTAAAGGAATTAATGTGTTGTTGAAGCTATAACAGATAATGGAATCCTCTGCTTTTATTGGCCTGTCACTGTTATAGAACGGCTGTACAAGAAACAACCAGCAAGGTTTGTTAGTGTTATGCTGCCAACGACTGGACAAACATTTAGAGGATAATCATATATAACAGGTTGTACCTTAACTATAACATTAAGCTCTTTTTTGTGTGCTGCTTCTGTACCTGAATATTATAGTGTTTAATACTATATACATTTTAGTATAGCACACTATAATATTCTAGTATGCTGTCACAGACTGACACACTCGTACATCTTTACATACAATGTTCCAATAACGGTTTCTGTTGCTTTTGCAATGAAACACTTGGAGCATTCAATTACAGTTAATCTCAACAATCACCACAAGAGCACCATATTGGCTCAGCAAAACCCATTTGAATTCAATCACTGGACATACGTTGACCAACACACTAACTTAAAAAACAGTGTTCATCAGTTTATACAAAAATCTGGTTGATGGCTATGCTGAAAGACACTGTGCATTTGATGTTGTTCATTCATTCATTCATTCATGTTCATATGCCTAACAGACAGCGGACAACTGTTAAAGTGAAATAAGGTTGCTGTGGCTTCAAAAATTGCAACACCTCTTCATTTATAATGGTGCACCATAAAGCAGACACACCGGGGTCGATTTAGCGCCTGATCCAAGAACGTATTGATCAGATCTACTGGAAAACGGAGTCACACTGCAGCTACACGGAGAGGAGGAACTCGTGTACAGAGGGACTAATGGCACGTATTCCCGTGTGGACGGAACTCACTCTGATGGTCATGTATCCCACATAGGCATCCTCTGAGCCCTCCATGAAGACAAACGTGGAGTCTCTGGTGTTCTCGATAACAACCTTGTCAGCTACTTTACCAGGAGCTGAGGGAGGAAATAAGAGAGAGAGAGAGATCGAGACAGTTGAGAACACCTCTCATACACACCTAGCCACAACACAGTAACTCGGCTCCGTCTTGGAGGACTATTGATTGTGCGCGGCAGACGTGTGGGGTCTTACTTCCGTGACAAGAGATGCCTTACCTGCCCCGATCATGGTGATGGGAGACTCGATGTAGATCCACTCGTCTGTGTAGATGCCGGAATGGACAAAGATGAGGCCGTCAAAGTGGGCCTCTTGCACCCCGCCCAGAGCATCCTCGATCGTGTCGTAGTACTGGAGGAGAAAGAGAGGACGCAAGCAAGGGGAACACGTGGTTAGTGTTAGTCTGAGAAAAGCAGACGTTTAACATGGGTTGAGCAAATGAATGAGGGCTTGCTCTATGCACAGTTGTGTCTTACCAGCATACTCTCCCGCCCTTTATATCTTCCCTGGTTACTGTAGAAGTGCTCTGCAAAGCCTGGTTTGACATGAGCACCTTTGTACTGCAACGCAAAAACAAAACAAAAAGGTAAACATCACATCAAGGTATGATGTCATTTGTATAAATCGGGGTTTGTTAACACCCTAGAAAATCTATTTTGTCGCTGCAGGCTTTGCCACCAATGTTACTCAAAGACAACAAGGCAACTTCTAAGAAAGTAACAGGTAATACTTACAAGCCAACCATTACATCTACAGTATTGAGCTAATGATAAAAACCAGCAGCAATTACTACTTTATTAAATTAAAAGGCAGGGTCAGTCATTTTCGAGAACGCTTGCAAAGTGTAGTTCTACGGCTTTGTTGTTGTGGCCGGTGTTCGCCACTTTTCTTATGTTCCTATACAGCGCCCGCACAGAGAACGGTAAGATAGCAAAACGCAAGGGGATATTTTTGGCGAATTTGATCAAATGTGTTATTAGCTTACAATTAGCTCGCAATAGTCTTTAAGTCTATTTATAAGCCTCCTGCCATTATTCTGAGCTAGACTCAAGTGCCGTCAACAGGCACCAATTTCAAAAAGGGGATACTGACCAGCTGTTGGAAACTCTCCTTCCAGGGGTTTGGGTGTTCGTGCTCCTCAGGGCTGACCTGGTAGAACCGGCCTGGCTCTGGGTGCATCATGGGACGCGTGTACTCAAACACCTCCATGTACAGACGCTTCCTACAGAGTGCACAGAAACGAGGGCGAAGCGTGCATTACATGCATGTAGTTGTGCAATTGTGTACAGCAGAGGGGAGGGAGGGAAAAAAAAGAGAGAGAGAGCGAGCCCAAGTAGAAATGACAGCAAGCCTCAGCCTAGGGCGTTAAGACATTCCACAGCGGACACTGACCAGAGGATGGGGTCGTTGGCAAGCTGGCTGAATCTTTTACAGACGCAAGCTGCCTGGCAGAGGTCCTGCTCCAGCAAGTAGGAGAAGATCTTCAACACCACTTCGTCTGGAAGCTTCTGCTGCAGATACTGCTCTGCTGGGGCTGCTACACACACACATTCACAATGCGCACACACATATTCACAATATACACACATACACACACATTGGACTCTTGACCAACTCAAAGCATATTGTGCAACACATGAACCGGAAGGGTTACTTGGTGTGCCAGACCTTTAGCACAATGCAAATGACATGGGGACAGCTTTTGACAGGTCTCAGTAAATGTGTACACTAAAGCAGAGCAACGTCATCCCCTCTCACACACCTGGCAGATCGTGGCTCTTACCGGACACCCGCGCCCGCTTGGCCCGGTGACCGAAGGGTTCGGTCGACGAGGTGGACGCCCCCTGCAAAAGATGGCCGGCAGAATGTCAGTGTTACCGCGGCGACACCAAAAGTCAATGCCCACTGAAAGGGTCGAGGCTCTCGTCAAGAGACGCTGAGAAGTTTTAGAACGTGGTTCTTTTTTCAAACGAGGCAGCGTCCACTGGCTGCTTCTGTCGTGCGTCAGCGCCCAGGTTTAGCAGACGGCTCTTTGAATGACTGCATCTGCATTTATTCCACTGTGTCAAGCCAGAAACATGCATGGAATATACGCAGATTTAATCTGTCTTTCAGGCTCACGTTATTAAAAAACGTGTGTACCTCGAAGCATCGCCGAACATCACCGCCAGCGGGCGTGGGACTTAATGCACTACTCCCTTCTGGGGGACAGTTTTTACCACTGTAGTCCAAAACCAACATGGTGTGCACTAACCTCCATTGGGCCCTTGCTGGGGCAGGTGGAGGCAGTGGCTGAGGCAGCAGCGGTTCTCTTGGGTAGCAGGGACTTGCGTCGTAGCTGGTATGGGCTGTTCTGAGCTCCGGGGCCGGACTCCTCCACAGCCATCTCTGCTGCAGCTGCTGCAGGGGCCTCTTCATCTGGGGAGGAAGGTAAACACTTTTCTGTAAGCTACTTCCTATGCAAGTATGTATAGTGAGGAGCAGTGGCATAGTGAACAACCAAACATGGTTACCACACACACATTGGTTTGTAACTATGCCTACATATACAGAAGGCAAGGCTGTTTAATTCTACATGTGGCACCTCTGGGGTTTAAACAAAACAATAGCATCAACATATTATAAATACATTGTAATAATTAATGACACATCAAATAGTTCAAATAGATTGTAATTGTGTTGCCATTAATTTAAATGCACTGCAATGACCATGGTTCTGACTATGACTAATATAACAACAGTGTTGAAACGCGCATGTCATACACAAACAGCCGACCCAGTTTTCAGCAGTAAGGGCATCTGATATGTTCCAAGTGTAAATAAATTGGCACAAACATATGACTGCTGAGCGCGTTGGATACACATTAAACACCGAACACATAGCGCAGGCTAACGGGCGGGTAGCTACAGTATAGTTGGACAGACAGACAGACAGACAGACAAGGTTGGTGATTGATAATGGCAGATGCATCCTATAGCCAGCAACCAAGTGGGTGCAATTATTTGTATATGGGGCAGTGTGCATTTGTCATTGGCTGCTTCAGACTCGCACATACTAAAATCAGAGACCACTCGTTTACACGGTCATATCAAATCGCCGGAGAGCAGCGAAAATCAGACGTGGGGCTAATGAGTGAAAACTCAACTGCGTAGCTTGTAAATCCGCGGTGTAAACAAATGGAGACAGATATAGCTAGTAACAGAGAACAAGAAAGGGATATATGTTCACATTGCACCATAGCTACGTTAAATGGAAATTGTGGCCAATATGCACACAAAATGGTTACTACTAATGTGTCTATTCCGTTGGCTAGCTTTCGCTTTAAATGTATCGCAGACAGCTGACACGCCTGGCCTCGTAGAGAAAAACACTTGATAACAATTCCCTACTACTGCACAGCTAATGTTTTGTTAACGTTAACACCCCAAAAATGGCAGTCCAAACAGCACCGCAGATTTATACCCCCGAAATCGTTACTGACAGCTGAGAATGCAACAACAAGACGGGCATTGAGAGCCTGCTTAAAACGAACAGTCAAGGCACTTGACTAAAGCCAATGTTACCAGAACACAGGCTAATATTGTTGGCGACCAAGCTAGGTACGCAGTAGAGAAAGACAACCCCCCAACCTCCACCTAACCTCCTAGCGAACTAGCTAGCGGCGTTAGCCACGATCACTCAAGCCAAACAAAGCGCGGCCTGGCCTAAACCACAGAGCAAGAAGCCTCGGGTTTTCCTGGCCAACCCACCACGTCTCACTGCGCAAAACAGTATAGTTGAAGGAATTAAAGGCGCCGTAATGACCAGTAGCACCCAACACATCTCGCCGAAGACAGTTTGCAAGCCGCAGCCTGGCTTACCTCGCTCCCCGTTGTTTCGTTCCGGCTGCACCGGGCGCGGCCTCGACACTCGCCTGGGTCTTCTGTTGGTGGCTCTGACGGAGTTCATTTGGGGAATTGACTGTTAAAAAATAGAGCGCTTTCCACGACTGCCCGTTTCTAGTTTTAACACTCGACCCAAACTAAAGCCCCGACAGCCTCTTTTCCGAATACGCCCCAATGATTAGAACAGAAAAGCGCATATATTTGGGGTGTAATCGGTGCTCTGCGTAATGTTGCTGCTCCCCCAGTATAGCCACTCGGTGCCAGCTCCGTCTCAATCTGTAACAGGAGGAGCCATTAACCCACACGGGGAAACAATCGCGAGAAAAAAATAGCTGCGCTTTTTCGACCAATCGAATTATAGGTATATCATAATCCTTTCCTGCGGGAACCAATCAGCAGCTCTGTATCTCAGACCGACTGGCCTTTCTGTCTGGTAGACCGCTGGTGGCGTTTGGGTCTGGGTTCGGATTCGGAATGATACGTAGCCTAAGATTTCAGAATGTAGACCTATTTTGAAAACCAAAATACTATGTAAGTCGCGGCACAATCGCCATAAAGGGAATAGTAAAACTATTAAAAATGAAACGCCTTCTGACGTTTGCGCTAGCTACTCATTGTAGAAACCCACGACACCAAACAAAACAAATAGGCGGTCCTATAATATGCAGTACATTTGCTTATGCTAACAGCCACTAGGCCATTAACAAAAATACACAGATATGCCTATTAATAAAAAAAGGCATTTAATGTTATCTTTGTGGCGTTGAATGATATCGCATCCATCCCAAACCTCGCCCATTCCATCCATTCACACGAGAACATGAAAATAAAACCATTCTTTAATTGGTTAGAACATTAACCACTAGATGGCATCATTTAGCTATAAATTATTAGGCCAGCTATGTTATTATTTGTGCCTTCAAGCTACCTGTTCATTTATACGAAATTGTATTATAGGCTCTAACCAATAATTTTCAAACATGCTCTTGAGGAACCTCCATTAATTAATTATCTTGATACATCCAGGAACCGTTTGTTATTAAAATATTTCTCAGCCAGGTGTGCTAAGAATAAAACAAGATGTTACACGTTATGTAAGACAACATCTTGCAAGATGTAACCTTCCAACATGGCTGTTAAAAGGAAGGAGTCTAACCACTATCGAAGCCATCTTCTATATGATAATAGCCTAGAGATAATAAAGCAATGTTAGAGATATAGGATTTTTGACCATGTTGAAAACTGTAGGAAACTGTTGGACACATTGACAATATGTCAAAAATCTGATTATGTAACCATGTTGTCTGTGGGGTGAAACAAATTCTAGTCTAGCCATCTATCGTGCTACACTGATTTATTTAGATACAGATAAGTGAAATATGCTGCCATCTAGTGATCACATATCACCGCTGCCGTTTGTTGAGAGTATTTTATGAACCAGTTATTTTTATTCAGTCATAACATAACCTTATTTTTTTTCTTTATTTTTTCCATGCACCACAATAAGAATAATGGGCTGCAGTATAGATGAGGGAGGGTAGCTTTGAGTCAGCTATATGCCATAAATAATGTTTTTTCAAATGGGTTCTTTGAGAATCATATAGGCTAATGGAAATCATAACAATAGTAAACATTAATAATGAAACCTATACATATATAATACATAATATATATATATATATATATATATATATATATATATTTTTT
>JAODUK010000011.1:1705035-1729388 GCA_027564635.1 Typhlichthys eigenmanni | reverse complement strand
CCCCCCCCCCCCCCCCCCCCCCCCAACAAGCACATCCAGTGCCTTTTAACTTGCACACCTCCCCATGCAAACATATAGGACCACATAAATGCTATTTTAAATCAACTCAACAAAAGTAAAACAGCATTATTGTGCAGACAGTTGCCTCTGCAGCTGTGATAAGAGCAAAACATGCTGTTTACAGCTTTCAGGAACTAGAATGCTTAATACATAATGATCTATTTTGATCTAATCTATTTTTTATTATAACAAAAAAACACTACCACACATCTGCCTAAAGGTTATAAAATGTATTTACAACAATAGCACCCTCTTGTGGTCAAACAGTGTCAGCATTCTTCTGTTGTGTAGGAGTCTATCCATCCATACCAATGAGGAAGACTCAGATGCTGTCTTGCACCTGCAGCCTTGAAATCACGGGCAGTTATGTGTGTGTGTGGGTGTGCGTGTGTGTGTGTGTGTGTGTGTGTGTGTGTGTGTGTGTGTGTGTGCGTGTGTGTGCGTGCATGTGTCCTTATCTAGCAGCCATATCCATCCCCCTGTTATGAGCGGTGAGAGCAGCTGTGCTGTGTCCCTCCCAAACCCACCCACCCTGGCACCCAGAGCACGGGGCAAGTGTTTGTGTGTGTGGTTGGGGGGGGGGGGTAATCCTTGAATGTGGTGAAGGACGAGAGTTTCTTGATAAAGTGTGTGAGTCTGGTCACATGACCATTAAAGGGTTGCTATTTTGGCCCATTCTTGATTCAATTATTGATAGCACTTTCAGTCAAGGAGGAAAACTCCAAAAACAGAATAAAAAAAAGAATATTATGGAATACAATTGCATATTTATATATGATTAAAATTGACTTTTCGTACAACTTCATACAACATGTGAAAAAAGGAGAATTACATTTGATTCTAGAACATTAGAATTTGGAGTGCAGGAAAGCCAAAATATATGTGGAAGAATGTACGTGAACAGAAACTGTCTACTTTCAATGTTTTACATGTTCTACTTCTAGCTCATAATAATGTCTTGTACCATACTTTAATTAAGAGCTTGCTCTTAACCCTAACCCTAAACAATCTACAGGAACTAATACATCAACACTGAGTACATTTGTCATCTGGGAAACAATGGACTATATGGATTATATACAGAATATTTTACAAACTGTAATTGTACTGTAAAATTTCCACACAAACTGTAATTTCCCCACCATTAATCTACTGTATATTTCATAGCATTTCAGTACAAGTTATAGTATCTTGCAACATTTAAAAACCATGCTGCTCTGCTAATTTATATAGCGTTAGAAATTAGAAATATACTGTATACAGTAGTTATAAGGATTCTGATTCTCAGTAGTAATCCAGAAGTTCTAGCAAGTAAATTAAGTTTACGTTTCTGTGACTGACATCACCTGAAATTTCCTTAACGTCCAGTTAACGCTAACGCTACAACGGCGACATTGTGACTTGACAATGCCCCGTAGATGATGAGAGTTCAAGGGTCAAACATCAGGAGGTCAGCGGCTGATGTTTGCCAAAGAGTACAGCGTCCCGCGGCTGCTCCTCGGCGAGCTCCACGTTGGCTGCTGGAAGGAGGAGATCTCGGTCCGGTAAATCTGCGCCCGCGTCTTAAACAAACCGAAGCGCGCGGTGAGCAGAAAGAAGTCCCGGCGGAAGGTGCGCGTGAAGAAGGCATAGAGAAAGGGGTTGGCGCAGGAGTTGATGGGGTAGAAGAAGACCAACAGGATCTTGGCGTGGAACACAGTGATGAGTGGCTGCTTGAGCGAGGCCGATATGGCGAAGAAGGAGATGGGCGCCATGCACAGGAAGTCGGTGAAGATGAGCAGCGCCATGCGCTTGGCCACGTGGGTCTCGGCGCGGGTCTCGGCGTGGGCGGGCGCAGACGACGGGTTGCGGACGGTCAGGTAGATGCTGGAGTAGCAGGCGCACACGCAGGAGAAGGCCAGGACGTTGAGCAGGAGGAGGGACACCACGAACACCTGGGACAGGAGAGACTCCACGTCCATGGGCAAGCAGATGCTCACCTGCACGCACGCACACACACACGTATGAGGACACATCCTGACCACACACACGCAGAGTCACTGTGTGTGCGTGTGTGTGTGTACGTGTGTGCGCGCTTGTGTGTGCAAATACCCATTGATAAGAATATAAGGCTTCAAAAAGAAATCAAAGGTTAGTAAAGGGAATGCTTTGGTTTGAATTTGACTATGATACAATATGTGGCTTTCAAACTGTTGGGCAAAGTGGTCAAAAGATTAATGTAGGTGGGGTTTTTAAATGCATTTTAAATATCCTATTACGGTAAACTACAGTATTGCTAAACTTGAATATACTGTATATATGTTGTTTGTTTGTAATAGAATAGAAACTAAAATATTCTGTATGGTTGTTTACAGTGGTACTGTATATTTTATGTTATGGTAAATGCTGTTATTAGAAGCGTTTTGTTCACTGTAGGTTGTTTTGATATGCCGCTGTACATCCCTATTTACATAAAACTGAACCTTCACTTCCCAAAACCTGAAAGGGAATGTCTGTGGCGTATGTTGGAGAGATGACACCCACCTTACTGTAGCTACTGACCCCCACCGTTGGCAGCAAAGCAGCGAGAAAGGCAAAAACCCAGCCTGCTGTCATGACAACGCAGGCATGTCGTAAACGGAGTTTGCGGTCGAGGCGCAGAGCGTGTGTGATGGTGTGCCAGCGCTCCAGGGTGATTGCTGTTAGTGTAAACACTGACAGCTCACTGGCAAACACCTGCAGATGGCATGTAAACATGATGTATGTTACATTAAACACGCTCAAATGCATTCAGTGTCTCTCTCTATCTCACACGCTCTCTCTCACACACACACACACACACACGCACACGCACACACACAATTCACACACACCGTGAAAAACCCAGCGGTGTTGCAACCAAGGCCGGTCTGCCAGTCGATGGCGTGGTTGTAGTAGCGGCCTCGAGTGAGTATGTCCACGGTTGCTATGACAACCAGGTAGACGCCCATGCAGAGGTCAGCAAATGCCAAGTGGCACATTAGGAAACGGGGAACAGTCAGCTTGGTCCTGCTGCCTGGCAACCAAACAGAAGAGAAAAAACACAGTACCACCCTCAAACAGACATAAACAACATGACTGCATGTATGCAATGGGCTCATTTAATAGATGTTACTGTGCACAATTGACTGATCCTAAGCCCTGCCCCTTTCACCTGTCCAACCTAGTTTCTGTAACTTGGTTGGACAAGACAGCATAGTAGGCTATAACCAAAGATTGTATAACTATACAAAGGTGGTGCATTGTAATGCAGCATTACAATGGAGCAAAAATGGAACGTTGCTGGTCTCGTAAGTGGGCGTGTCACCAACAGCAATATGCTGTGGAGGCTGACGTACGTAGGCAGCGCCCAGAGAGCTAGATAGATCTACCATGCATGGCCTGGAACAAAGCTCATTTATATCAGAGTATGGCAGTATAAGGCAGTATAAGGGACCAAGGAGGTTTAAGCGTCCTACTGGCCATACAGACTCTTGAAACGTGGACTTTAGCTTTATTGTTATGGCACGCCCTCCCCACCTAGCAAGACGAGAAGCACCACCGTGTTGCCCAGCAGTGCGAGGATGGAGATGATCCAGATGAGCACCCGTAGGGGGGTGACGGCCATGATGTCCTCACAGGGGTTGAAGGCATCGGAGGT
Organism: Typhlichthys eigenmanni; assembly: GCA_027564635.1. Lineage (NCBI taxonomy): Eukaryota > Metazoa > Chordata > Actinopteri > Percopsiformes > Amblyopsidae > Typhlichthys > Typhlichthys eigenmanni. Next base: position 1,725,670 of record JAODUK010000011.1, on the reverse strand, counting down.
GGGGCTACAGGTGACATGGGTGGAGTTGACGCAGTGGTCCTTGTAGAACTGGGTGGTGTTGTTATCCTCGATCTGGGAACACGTGAAGTTCCACATAAACCTAAGAGGAAGAGACACCGTGTGAATACACGCACATGCACACGCACGCACGCACACACGCACACACACACAGAAATTCAGGGGACCTATTTCCATCCATATTTCGATTTTTCTTTCTGACTCTTCATCTCTTGAGAGCTGCAAACTAGGATAATTAGCACTTCAACACACACTCAAAACTCTAGGGTGAGAATACGTCAATCTTCCTAAGAAATCGTATTCACGAGGATGGTGTGTGAGTTAGGGATTGCTACTAGATATAGCTGGACACAAACACATTGCTTTATTGTCTTTAAATGGGTGAGAGTGCACAGTACGCCATCGTACATACGTACTGCATGGCTATGTGGCTGTGTTTGTCAGTTGCTGGGTTATAGTTGAATTAATTATTTCCAGGTTAAATGCACGTGAGTCCCCCGCCACAGCTGGCCAGTACCTGCTTGTGTAGGTCCTCTGTGTGTTCCTGTGTACATTGCGGAAGACGCAGCAATGCGAGTGGTAGGTGAGGTTGGCGTGGTGCAGCTTGGTGAACAGCTGTAATGGAGGCAGCTCCTTCAGGTGGAAGGCTGACCGTGCAAAGAGCTTCGTGAGCCCCCCGAGTATTGACTCGGGCAGGGAGCTCACGGCTGTATTGGAGATATCCCTATAAATAAGAGACATGTTGTTATTTGAGGATGTGCAGCCCAGTTGGATTGTGCTGTGCTTATTGCCAATTCCTACGGGACCTTTCCTCAGATATTTCATGCTATAAGGTAAACGGCAGCAACTAATGAAATTAGTACATTTTGTGTACCAAGAAGAAAGCATTGACATTTTCTTCTTAATGGGTTCTCATTGGCAAACAAAATATGATATTATATTTTATAGCTGCAGAAATGACACCTCTGGGATAGGGGTCCATTCATCTTTTACTGAGGTAGAGGAGTTTTGTGGGATAATTATTATGGTGGTGTGAATTTGATCCAGGCTGTTGGTGTGGGCCAGAATAGAGGGCGTGCTCTTTTGGGTGTTTGGGTGCAGTAGCCGTGGAAATCAATACAAAGGCAATAAAATAAGAAATATTTCCGAGCATAAGAGTTCGATCAGAGTCAGAGGTGTTAAATCACCCGTGGCAACTTGCAAGACATGTCATTTTTGAATGGGCCATGATGTTACAGTAGCAAGCGTCATTTTCAATGGAATGTGATGGTGCGTCTAAGATAAGATGCTACTTCAGATACAGGCTTCGGTCAGAGGCATCAATGAAGAATAGGTTTCAAGTGTGTTGAAATATGTAGACTCAGGAAACCATCAGGAAAACTAATGGGAAAAAACCCTTTCCCACTGACGCATGTCACTGCTATACTTAGTTATATGTGAAAAATGTGGTAATTAAGAATATTTCAAGCATTGTTTAAACCGTAACTTTTTATTTTTAAACTTCCATCTTCAGACGGCCAACTGTTCTCTGGTATGCTCACCAAAACGTGTGAATCACAGTGGTGAGTAATACGGGCGTGAGGTGCTATTGGTCATAATGCTTACAATACCGCCAGCCCACTGGAGCCCAGGAAGGCCTCGGCGTCAATGTGAGCAAGCTGCTGGTTGCCCGTCAAGAACCTAACAGAGAAGAAGGAGGGGGGGGGGGGGGGGGGGGATGTCACAGACAGATTGTGAGGATGAAAGAGACACTCAGGCATAATGTCAGAAGTCTACTGTCTCCCCTGCTGCGTGCGTTGATGTGTGTGTGTGTGTGTGTGTGTGTGGATGGGTGCGTGTGTACATGCGTACGTCTGCGCGTGCGTGTGCGTGTGTGGATGGGCGCGCGTGACTCACAAGCGCAGCATCCGGGTGCCGTTGAAGGCGTCACGCGCCACCTCCCTGATGCCATTCCTGGTCAGCCGTCTGTCAGCGGGGAGAGAAGCCGAGCTACAACACACGTTACGTGGCTTCCAACAGTGTGCCTTCAAAATTATACAGCCTGTGTGAATCATATACGCTCCTATGAGCAAGGATTGCCACTTTCATTACAGTTTTAATTAATAATACATTTATATTTGTAAGCCTTTATCCATAACAGAGTACTGTCCGTTTATATAATGTCTGTTCTATTATATATACACAGTGGTTCTTAGAGGTGACAGAAACACAGTGAGATGATGAACTATTGGATTCATGATTGTACGTGTGCATGCGTGTGTGCCTGGGGCGGTCTGGGGCGGTCAGGGGCGGTCTGGGGCGGTCAGGGGTGGTCTGAGGCGGTCTGAGGCGGTCTGGGGCGGTATTGGGCGGTCTGGGGCCATCTTGGGCCGTCTGGGGCGGTCTGGGGCGGTCTGCGGCGGTCTGGGGAGGTCTGGGGAGGTCTGGGGCCGTCTGGGGCCGTCTGGGGCTGTCTGAGGCGGTCTGGGGCCGTCTGAGAGGTCCAGGGTGGTCTGGGGCGGTCTGGGGCCGTCTGAGAGGTCCGGGGCACCATACCACCAGCAACAGCTGTGCCCATCCCGACCCAAACCCGATCGCTCCTGTGTCACACACAGACTGTATTCCCGAGTTCTTCTTCTTCCCTCAGCCCCCCGGTGATGTCATGGCACACACACTGACGTGTATATCCACAGCAACACAGCAACAAGCCTTACATATCAGCGATAGTTTTAGTGCAGAGGCCTCGGAAGGCGTTGGCTGGGACCTTCTCCAGATGTATGTTGTCGTGCAAGTCCCTGTGACACAGCACAACCAGACACACACAACACAACACGGACTAACTGGAAGAGCTACACACTGTTAAAACATGGAGCAACTGCAATGTTTGAAGGTGCAGAAATCAGCATGGAGAATGTATCTGGAATGAGCAAATATTGGGAATAAACTAAATACAGCCTCTCTGCTTCCTTCTACCACCCCTCCAAATCAAATACTACAAAGCTGCATATGATTATGTTTGATTATGATTGGCAGAGAATACCATCTCGCATCACTGACTGACATGTGTTCAGGTGTTACGTCCACACCTCAGCGGTCTGTGTTTTATTGTACGTGAATGCCTGCCCTTTGGATTTTCTTCTCTTCACCTCTGCTTTTGTCAGTGTTCCCTCCCCGTGTCTCACTCCCATCCTTTCTTAGTTGTCTCAGTCATTTCCCTGCTGTGTTGTCTGTTTCCCCCTCATGTTGATTGTCTATTGGTTCCCCCTGCCCCTTGTTATCCCTGTCCCCTGGCCTGCCTTGTGTTGACCTATTTAAGCCCGTGTCCCTGAGTTGACTTGCCTTGATCTGCCGTGCGTTTGGATCCACCCCGTCAGCCCAGTGTAGCACATTGGTTATGCAATTTGCACAACCTTCTAGACCACATGGCCGTTTCTGACGAGAGCCATGCCCCCTCCTGGTCTCCACATATATGTGATCCCCAGATTTAGATGCAGGGTAGGCGCTACAGTGAAGCGGGACTTCAAAAGCCTCCAGGTAGCCACAAATCGTGAGCAGTGTTCCTAATATGCAGTTCCCCAGCTCTGCATGCTGTGCATGTCTCCCTGGCGACCTCTACGTTATTAGATCTAGAGTATAACGTGCACGCGTTGGCAAGGACACGTCTGTCTGTGTCTGTGTGTGTGTGTGTGTGTGTGTGTGTGCGTGCGTGTATATGGTTAACCTACAACAAGAAGCGGGCGGAGGAGTGGATCCTAGCAAAGCCTGGAAAGACCCTCAGACCAGTATTGGAGATGGTCCTGTGATACACATGCCCACAGAAGCTCCTGAATGCTAATACGTTCATCAGTGACCTCTAAACAGCACTCACCCTGGGTATAAGCCACTGCACTGCAGTACCCTGCTATAACATAGAATTCACCATAGTATAATCCTACATCATAGCTAAATACAGTACTGAACAGTGTTGGGCAGTAACTACTTACTAGTAACTATTATTACTATTACTAATATCATTAATTTTCAGTAACTAGTAGTGTAAGTTATTTCTATTTCCAAAACGTTAATAATATTACAATTACTAATCCAAGAAATGTTGCATTACTGCGTTACAAGAATGAGATTTCTGGTCCTAGCAAACTTATGGCAGGCCAATTGAAACGACCTGTCCAATCATCTGGTTTGAGAGGCTGCAATGTTTTCACTTTGGCTGATTGTTGACTCCTAAGGTTCATTATTGTTCCAATAAAGAGGATTCAGTTCTAAAATGAGCTGGCTACACAGGATGTCATTTTTCAGAAGGGGCGAGACAGGGTAGTGCTTGTGAAAGTAAAATAGTAATGTAACTAGTACCATAACTAATTACGTTTAATATCCAGTAATAAGTAAAGTAATATTTTTAGTTTTTGAAGGAGTATCAAGTAAATAGTAACTTACTACAATTCCTGAGTAACTTGCCCAACACTGGTACTGAGACATATCACAGGTTGTTTATTATATAGTAAATATATTCAAGTTTATTGTATATACTATACTAGTGCCACGTGACTTGATTCACTGATTCTATATGTTGACATATTTACTATTAAAACAACAAAGGTTGTCGGTGGGAATGAGCCAATTAAGTGAAACAGTTCAAGCACATGCAAATTCCCTGCAGCGCCAAATGTGAACCAGACAATTTTGAAAGAAATCACAGAGGAAAGCTTGTACTAATTCTCTATATGCCTGCTGACCTTGAGGCCACTAGGGGAAGGCCTTCATTTAAATATTCTTTTGGAAATGTTAATTAAATAGGACAGAAAATTGATTTCACAAGAAATTTCAGATTTCTTGTTTTATTAAAGAACCAAATATATGTGAATAGTTATGTTATGCATTATTATTATTATTATTATTATTATTACTATTATTATTAATGTGAAACATTACAAAAAACAACATGGCTTTTATTTACAGCAGTGATTAACACCACTGATTCATTCCTGCCATTTTAGAGCATAAAATCACTGTGACACTGCCCCTAAGGGTTGTTAATGTCAGCTGCACTGCACAGCTGGTCACAGATAATCAGTGACATTAGCGCAAGGTATTAAAATGTTAGGTTGAAAGGTATTAAAGCCCTGCTCATTGTCAAATGTTTTTTTTTGTTTTCAATCGGAACCAATCCATAAAGCTGCAAATTTAGGGTGCCCATTGCATCATGGACACATACTTACTCTTTAAAAGTCATGTCCGGAGTAATGCATAGAGATATTTGCATTTTATTGGCTATTTGGCACTCACTGTTGCTTCTGAGCACTTCCAGGTACTCACAGGCACTTTAGATTGGTCAAGTCTGCAAATGCATCAGGGTGGATGCCTCTGAGGTTTATGGCCTTAGTTATGGTTCTGAAGGCATGGTACAAGTACACACACACACACACACACACACACACGCACACACGCACACACGCACGCACACACACACACACACACACACACACACATGCGCGCGCATGTGCTGCGTTAAAATGAATGCCCTGTTAACACAATGAGACTTATTGAATATGGAACACATGCTTATAATTCTATTTCCACTTACATTTCAATAAGCTTGGAGAGGTTTGAGAAGGCATAAGGTCCGATGCTCTCCAGAACAACATTTTCTGATATTACACTATGAGGGGGCAGTGAGCAGGATTAATACAAACAAATACGGTATATTGCAGAATGCCTAACATTTACAGTAATTCATGTCACTCAGTATCACAGACTAAACGCTGAAAAACACGCACACGCACACACACATGCGCGCGCGCGCACACACACACACACACACACACAAACACAAACACACACAGTGACATGAAGAATATGGTATCTATCCAGCGACAGAGAAGGGTTAAATTGACATCGTATGATTGAACTATGTAGACCAGGCGACTTCCCACAACAAACCACCCCCAAAACTGATCTTAGGTCAGATCGCACACCACTCAGGAAGTGACTTACAGTAGGTTAGCCAGCTGGTTATAAGCCCATTGCAGGCATAATTGTAGTCTATTGAGATATTTGTCCCATAGCAGCATACCTAGCACACACACACACAAACTACTCACATCTCAGTGAGCTCAGGCAGGTTAGCGAATGCAAACGCGCTGATGTTCCCCAAGACGTCATTCTCCATCACAAAACTATAAAGTCGGGGACATTGAAGGCAGGATATGGAAGAAGGAAAAGGAGAGTATATAGATTCAGAGGTGCAATTTACCACCCAACATCTATTCATTCATTCATTGCATCCAGACTAAATACTGACAGCATACTTGAATACGTGCACACACACAAAACACTTACAGTCTCTTCAGTTGTAGCAAGGTGGAGAACACACCCTGTGGTAGAATTTTGAGGTGCGTCTGATAAAGTTTCCTGTTAACACAGAAACAACCAATAACATCCCGTCTCACGTCCAAGAAATCGTTGAGCGAATCCCCTCTATAATAAACTAAATAGTCTAGTAAGAAAATTAAAGGTATATTTTTCATCCTGCCTGACGCATTATGTTATGCTATTATAATCTGTATGTGTATTATTAATATGCTATGTGGCTGTTATTCACAGCACTATATTAAACGTACATTATTGTGACTTTTCACATATATTTAATATTTCCTGTTGTAATATCTTTCATCTCATGACTACAGTGTCTATAACACTTTTTGTGTATATTCACTTATTATTTTGTATATTATCTGAATGCTCATACAGAACATTCTTATAAATATCCGCACGGCCTCTAAGCCTTGACTTTTGAGAACAGAACAGAGCAGAACTTTGAGTCCCCATTAGTGTGTATGTGCGTTTTGACATGTTTGTTTGAGTGTGTCAAAAGGTTATTGGATGGAACTCATGCACACAGACACACACGCACACACAGACAAGCACACAGCTCAGTGTAGTCTTCCTCCTCAGCACATCTGTGGCTGTAGCCTTGACATTCCTCCAAAATGTCTCAACTGCCAAAATAAGAGGTCACTGTTGATACTCACTGAATGACTATCGCAACCCCTGCCCAAAATAGCTGCATCAGCCACAGCATGCCAGCCAGCACAATAACAACACCTGAGAGAAACACCTTTGCCGTGTCACTGTAAAGGTTAAGGAACAGCCATCCTTGTATAGGTGATCCAAGTATCGAGTGATATTGCAATGTAACCAACACGAACATTTCTTTTGAAACCTTGCTGTTGTGTGACACATCAGTGTGTGTGTGTGTGTGCGTGTTTGTTTACTCACGTGTTTGTGTGCAAGCTATGGTGTACACGTGTACAGTATATGTGCATGAAATGTACTGTGCAGGTGTTACAGTTATGTGTACTCATTTGTGTGTTACTGTGTGAGCAATGGTGTGCACGTGCACGATATATGTGAAAGCCCGTGTGTATGTGTGTGTGCGTGCACGCATGTGTGTGTGTGTACGTGTGTATACTCACAGGTGGCGGGCACTGTTGGGGATGTCGGGGGGGATCTCTGTGACCCCTCTGCCCAGAAAGACGCAGGATCGATCGGTTCCGTTGGGCCAGCATAACGCCTTCCCCTCCTCGGGGAGCACAGACCTCACCACCTCTGGCGCGCTCTTCATCATCATCATCGTCATCGTCATCATCGCCAGCACCGTTGTTTTGGCGCCCTTCGTCGCAAACATCGCCACAGCCTCCTCTGTCCAGAGGCGAGGTAAACAACTTCCTGTTTTTTGTTTGTCCAGCTTCCCCACTCCCCGCTTAACGCCCCCCCGCCCCCCACCCCGCCCCACCCCCTTCCTCCTTGCTTCTCCGGTCCACTTTTCTGATGTTTTCTTTCTGCTGATGTGTGAGTGTGTGTATGTGTTTGAGTGTGTGAATGTGTGAATGAGTGTGTGTGTGTGTCGGCCTTTATGCTGGAACTTCACTGCTTATAGCTTCTCTACATCTGTCTCTCTGTCAGCTCAGTGCCTGAGCGAGACAGGCAGAGAGTTACTATAGTGATTAAAGAGGCGTGTGTAAAGGGTCTGCAAAAGCGTGTGTGAGATAGGAGGTCCCTGCTGTGTAGGCAGACTAGACTTGTAACCCCCAATAGAGTACAACATTACATTATACCTATTGAATGTTTTCTCTAAACGAGTTAACTATTTATATTCACGTGCATCTGGCTGTTTAACAGTTGATATAACATAATATATAATAACATTATACAGAAGACAAGCAGAAGTGATTGTGTGTGTCTATTTTACACAAATGATACTGTGATAATTGCATGGTTCAAATTAATTTTATTTTAGCCACAGACCTCATTGTAATTTGTGTTTATGTTATGTTTGTTACTTAAAAAAGAACTGAGCAGATTTTGTCCTAGTTAAGTCTTTTTTTATAAAACTAACAGAGCTGCATTCAGGTCCTATTTAAATATTCTAATTGTCAAGGCCGAGCAGAATTTGCCTCAATGAGCTGTTATGTGCCTACCAAAATAAATGCGGGAAGCACATTTGTGGAGTAAGCACATTTGTGCCTCAGAGAATATTGCAAACAAATATCCATGTATTGATGTATGGAGAAATATTTTAAGCATTCCAAGATGGTCTACTGTGATTTACAGTATACCAAAAATATATTGAAACCTTTGTTTTATACGGTTTGGGGTGCATAGGCTTCAACTCCATTTCTTTATGTCTGCTGACTCTAATTTGTCTGTGCATATGCATGGTTATGCAGTGAATACGCTTAAGACAGGTCATCATCATTCACACAAGCATACACATTATTACAGAATCTCAGTGGAATTCAGTAAACACGTTTCACACACTGTACCAGACATATTGCGCTGTTCAGACAATACAAATGTATTGTTTGCATCCTAACTGACAAAATGTCAACAAACCAATACAACAGCGTGTATGAAACATATTGAGCATCTACTGTAATTAGTAGGACTAGAAAAGCTAGTATTATATTGGTAGGACATTATCTGTTTATCTCTGAGAGTTGAAGGTGTATGGGATAGAGGTGAAGAATCTGTTGTGTCTTTCCTCTTATTTTCAATTTGAATGGACATGATATTCCCATGATATGCCCATACTCACACACACACGTGCACAGAAACGGCCACAGATACACACCCAGTCACATGCACACAGTACGCGTACATTTAAAAGTAACAAAAAACTGTTTTCTCTTTATCTGTGTGTGTGTGTGTGTGTGTGTGTGTGCGCATGTGTGCAGCACTGTGGGAACTTCATGTGTAGGAATGGAACTCTTTGTGATTTATTCGTCTGCATGAAGAATTCTGCAGCCTTGAGCTCCTAGCACGACCACACACACGCACGCACAGACACGCACACACACACACACACCAAAGTGTGAGAGAGGAAAAAGAGGACGAGAGACGTAGAGAGATGGACAGAGAGAGCAAATGAGAACAAAGAGATGAGAACAGGTGCACAGACAAAGGACAAATAGCGAGAGCTGGAAAAAAAAAAAGAATTCGTGGAAAAAAAAAGGATGTTTGCGTGGGCCGACAGACGATATGAATTTGAAGATTATTTAAGCTTTTGTTTGGTTGTGTCCACTGCACCTGCGCAAGGCTAACAGATAACAGTTACATTACTTAATAAGTTACTGTAATTACATGCTGTTAAGGTTATATAAATACAGTAATAAAAACGATCGGGTCTCCATTTTGTCAGTTTCAACTGTTTTATTGGCCCTGTATGCTTGCATATTTGCACGGGGTGATTAATTACCCATTCTATCAGGGCTGTTTATCTCATATTTTCTACTCTACCTATCTAGCAAGATGTGGTCAAGGACAGATGCAGATAGAAACAAACTGACACAAGCCTTCTGTTTCTAGTCTTGGGGGAGAGGAGAGTGAGACAGAGAAAAATGGACATTAAGTACATATTGTCAGAAGTAACATAGTCATAAATTTGCAGTAATAAACACGTAGTGTATAGTCTTGTGTATACAGTCTTGACTTGAGTGTGAGATGGAGAGAGAGTGTTTAGGGAGGTGTTTGTTGAAACAATGGGTCCTTGTTGTACCTCCTCTCACCTGAGGAGGCCAGATACACTCAGTCTCAGGGACCTTTCATCTGGCAAACAGCAACACTGCAGAGACATTACTCTGTGTTTCTGAGTCACACTTCAAAGCTTTGCTTATGCATGTGTGTGTGTGTGCGTCTGTGCTACGGTCTGGGGCGTACCACTAATCTGTCTGTGTCCCAGTTGGCATGCAGTAGGACTTTGGAGAGAAAAGGTGCATCTTTCTTCTTATTTATGATGATGCAAGAGATGAGAGCTGCAGAAAAACGTAAGAAACACAGCTGAATCCTCTATCCCACGCTGACAGTTTAGAAATGTGTGCTCAACTTGGAGTAATGGGTGGGTGGCTGCTTGTGCATCCTATTTTTATTCACATCTCTTTCATGGCTCAGAAGACAAACAGATGGAGTACCTGCTTCTACCACTAGGGGGTGGAGGTGCACGGGATGAAAAATTAACACAAAATCATAAATGGACTCATCAATTACAGATCTCATTTCACTTGGATAATATTTTATTTACTCATTAGATCTTCAAAACTATTTTTCATAATAAATTTCCACTTTATGTTCATCAAAGAACCGTAACAATAAAAATAAAAGTAAATACTGTAGAAAAATTGTACATATAGAAAATAAACATGGTTAATGAACACCTAGATGTAGAATCCCATTAGTTAAGATGCTTCCTTCGCTTTTGATGACACAAAACACAAGTAAAGAGTCTGTTTTGGAAAGGTGACATTGCGATGGAGAGATAACATAAAAACAAAGGGAGAAAGATAAGGAAGACAGAGGTCACAGTTAACGACTGCGGGGTAAGAAAGACATTTAGTTCATCTTGCCATTACACTGTGAGAACCCATAAATACGCCTTTCCATATTCATACCTGCCCTGGTCTGAATTGCATGCATGTGATTGGCTGGTGATTTTGCTGGGTTGACCATTGAGTGCTTTGGCCATGACACATATGCAGATCAGTTGTATAGATACAGTAGAGCAGGCTGGCTGGTAGCTATGAAGAACACGGCAGCTCAACATCTAAGGGCCCCGATCACACCGAGCCGCGTCGCCAGCAAAGCCGTTGGTTTCCTATGGTACGCCGTGACTGGCATGCGGTTTTATGGCGCTGCTCTTCTCGTTTTTTAGACGCGCATAAAAGTTTAAATACTCTGAACTTTTCAGCGCAAGGCGCGGAGTCATGCTGTTCGTCAAAGTGACAGTTGGCCCAGGCAGCCGTTCTCTTTGGCACAGGCAGACCGTCTCTGTGTGGTCGGTGGTTTATCACAGCGCTTTGAAGCTGCCGCACCTTTAGCGACGCGTCTCGGTGTGATCGGGGCCTAAGAGTACAAACAAGGCCGCCACCCAGAATGTGAATGTTGCTCTTTGGTCATTGGTCATTGTTTCACGACAGCCAATGGTGTCAGACGAAGGCAAAGAGAACGGAAGAGAAATAGGCAATAGGAAGGCAAGAAAGGAGGAGCAACTGAAATTCTCAAACTGCTAATGGCATCATGAACTGGAGTTTTCCATTTATAAGCGACACATGAACATTTAGTTTGTTCTGTCTTTTAATTATTTTCCTTGGTGGGTGTTTGCTATAAAAGGTGGTTGGTTAGAGCAGGTGTAAAGGGTGTGGTCTATAGGACATGGCAGGGGCACACATCCGATCACTACACCGGGGGTTACAATCTAACTCGCACACCACCCTGCACAAACCCACCACCACCACCATCACCAGGGTTACGTCCCGCCACAGCCCATTTCATTAAGACCCAAGCAGCCAAACAGGACCGGTGTCCACACGGGCTTCACTGGGAGCTCGTCTGTGCATAACATCTTCAAAGGCTGCCATTTGATGTGTGTAAATATGGGGAACACTTTAATTCATGGTGGTAAGTTTAAAATGAACCGCTGGAGCTTTCCACTCTGTATAAATCACATGGAATAAGATAATTCACGTGCAATAAATCTTCCCACCCGCCACCCTCCCCATCCCCAGATAGTCTATATGGCCCAAATGTTCATCTTCATCATACCCATCATCATCATCATCGCCATAACAATATTTCAGAATTGTCTTTTCACACCATTGTCTTCTTGTATAATTAACATCTTCAACATCAGTTCTGAAGATATTATGTTTATCTAAGTGTTCTTGGTGTACTTTAATTGTATATGTGTGCGCGTGTGTATGTGTGTGTGTAAGGTTGTGCATGAGACACCGCAGCCAGTGTGTGTGGGTAGGTGCCTGCGCTATAGGTAGCATCTGAGGTTTCAAATGTCCTCACTGGGAAAAAGTATCTCTCAGTTTTCGTTTACATCTTTGTGATTTACAGGGCGTCGTAAAAGCAACGTCCCTGCCGCGCAATGCGCCAACGGGCCAACACTCACATCAATCGGTTCATATTTTACCAGTACTTCCTCTGCCTCGAACTCGTCGCCCATAATTCACTTTGTGTGTGTGTGTGTGTGTGTGTGTCGTTACACCCTGTTTTTCCTGACCCCCCTTCCCCAGTTACTTGGACTTATGCTTGTCCCTGTTGATGTGCTTCATCTCAAGATCTGCACCTCTGCCGGACAGGAAGTCTGAGAAGCTCTGAAGTGTTGATCCTGGTGCTGTTACACGGGACACGTTCTCACTGCTTTATCACCGTGTGTGCTTCCGTTTTAATTGCTCCCCGACCTCCAGCACAGTCCAGCACAAGAGTTCCCACTTCACCAGGTGGAACTGACACTGGAATCTTTAAATTTAGTTTATTTCTTCTTTTATTTTTTTATTTTTTATTTTTTTGGCCGGCCTCTTTACAGATTCTCAACAGGCATTTGAAGTAGTGATTTTTTTTTTTAAACTGGTATATCATCTGGTGTTTGGTGTTCATAAAACAAATCTCTCAAAGAGACTTCGCTCACTGGTTAATACTGTACAACATGGGTCAGCGCCCTAAGGCCAGTCTGTACGCGGCTAACTGTATGTATGCTTGCAATTGAGCGCGCACGTATGTGTGTGTGTGTGCTTGGGTGCAGGCTTGATCTTGTGCATCTGTGCTTGTGCTTGACAGCCTAAGTGTGTATGTGTTTGTGTCGTAGAATAAGCGTTAACGGTGAGAATGTCTTGTCATTTTTCTGTGTGTGTGTGTGTGTGTCTTTTTTTTCTTCTCAAGAGTATACCTATGTATGTACATATACCGTATATATAAACGTGTATGCGTATACGGGTGCATATATACGGGCCCCTTCTTCAGACGTAGTACTCCTTGTCTTTGTTCTTCTTGTTCTTGGAGATCTTGGCGACGCCCAGTGGCTTGTCCTTGGTGCTGCCGTTGGGCTGCGTGGCCGAGTTGCTGATGTAGTTGCGGCTCTCGTCCACGTGGTAGGAGCCCTCGTCGCGGTTGCGGTACTTGTACATGGCGTAGAGCAGGATGAGGATGCAGAGGGCCGCCGCCGCCACGATGCCCACCACCATGCCCGTGGTGCTGCTGCTCTCGCGCACCACCTCCGACGGGCCCGGGAACACCTTCACCTCTGGCAGCGGAGGACGCGCTGTGGGGGGGCGGGAGCGATGGGTGGGGTAGGTGGGTGGAGATGTGGTTAAGAGGTGAGGTAGGGATAGGGAATAGGGGGGGGAGGGATTAAATTAATAGTTTCATTATCTCTGGATTTAGTTTTTTGTCGATTGACATTTTATCACACAGACGCTGTGAATCCATACTTAGTTTGTGTCATTGCTTTAAATTTCAGGAGCGGTTAAACGCCATGAGGTTTTAGCTGACTGTGTGTGCTGCTCGTGCTCTCTGTAGAGTTCCCACATAAGAGCTTGGAGTGAACTTGACAGACTGGCTAATGATATTTAACTGTGTGTTATTATTTTTATTGCTGTAATTTGCAACACGGTATCATTGAACTGTGTTCGAAATTACATTTTCGCGAAAGATGCTGAATCAGAGCACAGCAATATCACATCAGTAGTTATCTGATGAGAATATCTAAAAAGAATTCCTTTCCCTGTATTTGGCTACACAATACTACATCATATCACATACATGATGCATATTTATGGCACATGGATGGAAAGCCAAGTAGCAAAAATATGTAAATATGAGCATTTCCATTAAAGCCATTATTTGAGAAAAGTCATGTTGCAGCTCAGGGCTATCGCTATTTAATTAACTTATCAAGACACCTTTTATTGCGCATTAAAACACATGCACACGCGCACACATGCACGCACACACACAGAGAGTTATGAAGAGGATTAGCACATGATGGACGCCGCATTACATTAAATTATACTGCATACATTTTACATTACACGCCGGAGATGGCATGGTGATAAATGACTGTGATGTTAGATTAGCGCTGGGGAAAGGAAGGCCCAGCACTCTTCTGCTGTCTTGGTGGAAGGTTGCAGGCGTGCAGGGGAAAGTCAGTTGAACATAGTGGAGAAGACAGACGAGATGGAATGAGGAGTGTTAGGTAAGAAAAGGGGGTAAGTGGAAATTACACATTCATGGCAGCGGGACACAAACCAGGGAGGGGAGGTGAGATATGTGCTTTAGCCGTTTTGACAGGGTGTGGAGCGCATGGCTGCAAATAACCTTTAAAGTGTGTGTGTGTGTGTGTATGTGTGTGTGTGTGTGTATGTGTGTGTGTGTGTGTGTGACGAACCTGAGCTGGGGTCGCAGGGGTCGATGTCCTCATCATCGCTGGGACACTCAGCCGAAGCCACCAGCAGGTCATCTGTCGACTGTGACAGAGAGAGAGAGAGATGTAACACACACGCACACGCACAAATGAACGGCGATGTGACAGCACGCACACTGACGGAGTCATCCCGCCTAATTGTTTGCACATCACTACCTCGACAGTGTCAAAGCGGCAGGAAACACGTTTATCTCGGGCACTCGTGGCTGCACAGCACGAGGCCGCACAGCACGAGTCCGCCACCTGCCAGCTCTTCCAGGCCGCACGCACGCACATACAAAAACACGTATGCACACACCCCGTCTGCACAAAGTACACATATGATGTGTGTCTATTTAAAAGATAATTGTTCACGTCAAGAACGTTGCAGTTTGTTGTGAAACTATAAAGTAAGCTATAGTTTTGTGTGCAACCACTCTGTGAACTACAGCTTTCGTCTCGCACGTACCAAAACAACGCTTTCTTCGACTTGTGGATTGTGGCGCGACACTTACGCGACAATGGGTTTGTAGTCTTACTAATTACATATTTTCACAGTCTTATACTTCAACAAAGTGACGACAAACTGAGACACTGTCACAAAGCAAACGGGATCTACAAATAATGTTATTCTCGCCGCTGACTACAATACATCTTTTTTTCGAACTTCGGCTCTCTATACCTAGCCTGTTGTAACCAGACCTAATATTCACTTAGTGAATAAGGTCTGGCCACGCTCCATTGGGAAGTGTTAACAGTCTTTGCCTCCTACTGGACATATACCTCTGGTAGATTTGGATGATACAAAACATACAGCACAATAGGTTGCCTATGACGTTTGACCCTTTGTTCCACTCTCACCTGACTGTTTTATTTTATTTGGTTTACTTTGTATATATTTCTCAGATAAAATATTTATTACTATAGTATGTATATTTCAGCCAACTGTTTTATTTCTATGTATTTGCAATGTAAGATGTCCTTGAGTGTTCAGAAAGGCATCCCAAATAAAATGTATTATTATTATTAATAGTTCCCGGAAGTGGTTGGTTTGAATATATATATATACAGATATATAACTTCATTTTTTTGTTAATTAGCAGTCAATTAATGCACCGATGTACATTTAAGATTAAATATATAGGGTACTTTTAGTATTTAGGCTAACTTCCGGGAACTATTTTGAGGCTCCACAATCCGCCACTGCTGTGAAAAAACCATTTGGTCCATTGGAGTGAACGGAAACTCTCTCTTTCCATGGCTCTGGTTTGCTCCATGTGCTGTCGGCTGAGGATGAGGATGATGATGATGATGATAACTGGAGACCGAGACAGGGAAAGAGTGCGGAGCTCGCCTCCAAATTGTATTAACAGGAGGGAATTTTGGCACCAGTGCCGGTGGACAAGTCATCCTGCTCGATGGTTCGTTTAACACCTTTATCTAACCGCTCCGACCGGTCCCTGGCATCGCCTCTTAACACCACACGTGTTTCCATCCCTCTCTCCCTCTCTCTCTCCCTCTCCCTCTCCAGCCTTCTCTCTGGAAAAGGCGCCTTCTCTCCCCTCCATCCCTGCTCCTCCTGTTGCCATGGAAACTCTTAAGTTCATGGCTGTTGAAAATTATGGGGACTAGAGCAGGGTGTGTATGCGCGCCAGCCCAGTGGGGACTTGTGTGCTGTGCCTCGCCCATTCCATCCACAGGGAGGGAGGGAGAGAGGGAGGGAGAGAGGTAGGGAGGGAGGGAGGGAGGGAGAGAAGCCCAGAGAGGTGGATGGAAGACAATGAGCGGAAAAGTGAGGCAATAGGGAGGGAAGATAACGCGTGGGGCGTCTCCGCTGTGCCACGGCCCCCCACTTAACCGCAAGCTAATAACGAAGGCCGCATATTCATGCTAACCATCTCCTGATCTGACATGCTAGAGCGGGAGAGATATGATCATGCACACACAGTTTGTGTGTGTGTGTGTGTGTGTGTGTGTGTGTGCGTGTTTGCCACGCTGGGCAGCACAAATTAAAATTGGATTGTGATGCATTGCAGTAGTCGTTTTTAACCCATGCTGGGATAAAAGGAGAGGGGAGAGGCGAGAAGCAGAGCAGGAGGGGAAAGGGGAAGTCTAGCCCTGGACGAGAACCAGACTGGAACAGCATCACAATCAAAGCAAAAAGCTCCACACCTCCAGGACGCCTCCGCCGAAGCCTTTAGGCAACAAATCAAACAGGCTTTTCAGAAGCACCCGCCCGCCCTCTATTTGTTTTCTCCATTCTTCGATGCAGCCCATAACATTTCATGTGGAGATTATGTAAGCTCACATGTTTGGCTGCAAACCTATTTTCAGAGGGACTGATTGTGCCGTCCTGGCACGGCTTGGCCATGACAGCTCTACCGCAGCTGCCGTTCGCCTGGCCTGGAAAGTATGCTTTGACTGATGGTTACCCTCGCTCTCCCTTTCTCCCCTGGCCTTGTTCTCTCTTGCTTCTCCTCCCGAATGCCGTTTCAATCAGCTATGCCCACTGGTCTGTTAAATGCTGCTGTGGGTGGGACTGGTCACTGGAACCTGGCCGGTCAATAAACCCCAGAGCCTTTGCCAGGATTCCAAATAACAGCCAAGCCAATCAGGCATAGGAAACACATCACCCTCCCTGACACGTGTCACACAGATCGATGTGGCGCTACCACGCTGGAGTATCGATCCGAGGACACCTACACGTTGTCCACTGGACTTGTTGCGTGCCCTGATTACGAGATGAGAAAACAACCAAACAAAATGAAAGACGATGGACAAGTGCGCCTCTGCCGAAGGCCCGCCTCCGACCTGTGACCTCACCGGGATGCATCAATCAATGAGATTGGCTGATCAAGTCATTGATCAGCCAATCACATGGAGGACCTTCCGGATAAAGGCCATCGACACAGAGGGCAACATAACAAGTGCTCCAGTGAGAACAATAAGCAGGTCAATAAACCACTGGAGTTTGTAATGGAGACCACATGCTCGTTAACGCTGACATGAGACAACGATCCTCCGGTGAAACAAGAACAATACACTTTCAATTCTCCAGCAGTTTTTTTCTTCCCCTTTCTTAATAGTGCTCACCTATGCTTTTCAACTATCACTGTGTAGCAACAAAGAAGATATCCAACACAAAGAAAGAAAGAGAGAAAGAAAGAGAGAAAGAAAGCAGAATGCATTTTAAGTAGATGAATGCGCGAATGCCAAAAGAGGAAAAATGTGTACCTGAGCAGCCGAACAGTGCCAGCGACCGTCCATGCCTCCCTGACTGCCTAGTTCACACATAGGTGCACTGTGTTTCCACACACCGCCTTTTCGCCTGCTACTTTCTCCGCTGGAAATCTCCCCTTCAACACGCGCACGCTGTTCTATAAGTGGCAGAACTTCCCCCCCATGGATCTAGTTCCCGTCCACATGTACGGCCATTCCGCGTGCGCGCACAGACACACACACCCACACACACACACGTGCGCGCAGGCGGGCGCGGGAAAGAGCACACCAAACCGGGTTAAAGCCGGCACGTCGTTGAGGAAGCGCCTGGTGAGCGAGATGATGATGATGACGACCGTATAGTTCCACTACTGCAGATGGAGATGGAGGGATAACTGTTAACGCCGCCTTCCTTCACAGCCTATCACTAGAGAACCAACTCCGAGAGGGAGGGAGGGAGGGAGAGAGGAAGGGTGGAGAGAGGGAGGGAGAGAATGGTTATGGAGAGGTGGGTAGGAGACGCGCTAACCATGGAATGATACGGCAAGAGGTAGAGCAGAGGAGGAGAGGAGGAGTGGAAGACGCGGAGTGAAAATTGGAGGAGGGGACGATGGGAAGGAGGCGTGTGGAGCAGGTCAGGTCAGCTGATTCCTGATATCCAATCAGGTAACCACCAGAGACTCAAGTATTTTCTTCCTTCATTTATTGCTTCCTACCCACACACACACACGCACACAGACACAGACACACGTGCACACGCACACAGACACACGTGCACACCAACGACACACTCACCAAGCATCAAAACTAAGCATAGAGTCAGGAACAGCCTGTAGCAAAATAATGAGTCTTGATTCAGTCCACGAAATCGCACACACACACACACACACACACGCACACACACGCACACACACAATCTCTCTCACACCCTCACGTTCCGTCTCTGGTGCTTTCACTGACATGCATTATTTATCCCATCTATTTTTTAACACACACACACACACACACACACAGCGTAAAACACACTCCTATCACACCATGCATGACGGAAATTAGCAACCCCATGAACTGACCCATTTTAAAACACACACACACACACACATGGGCACGCTCACACAAACCAATAAATTGCTTAGACCAATAGGACCATGATGCAATGGGCTGCAACTGAAGCCTATTGTTCTTTTCCAACTGGGTATATGTCCCTGACTGCATGTGTGTGTGCGTGTGTGTGTGTGTGTGGGTGTGTGACAACTTGTGTGCGTTCCGAGTCTCAGGGTTCGTCTGCATTCACATTGTACACGAGCGGCAGTTAAGGCCAGCTTGGTTGCTAGGCAACCCAAGAGAGCCTCAATGGATTCCGGTGATACTTCTTAAATAAGAAAAACACATGCGCGCTTAGACGCCAAAACGATGGAGAAAAAAAAAAAAATGTGAGCGCAAACACACACTGCTGCGCGCGCACACACATGCACAAGCAAGCGCACACACACACACACACACATGCGTGCAGACACAGACTGCGGCATATTGGGCATATATGACCTAGTTCCAATACAGCAATACTGATGCCAGAGCAAAGCAACATAGCTACACTACCTATACAACCCTTACATCCGCACGAAATGCCCTCCCATAGTCACACATTAGCATTAAAACTCTATCTCTCTCTTTCACACACACACACACACATACACACAGACACATACACAAACACAAACATACACAAGGGTTTGGAGCGAATAAAAGGAGTGAAAACAAGCTTCTATGACACAGGCTGTCACTGTGGCACTCTATCCATCCAGCTCTCATATCCATTATTGATGCCTGAGGCTTAGCTCACAGCTTTCTGCATTCCATTATTTATGTCTGAGACAGCTGGCAGCTTATGCACAGAAGAGATATTATTCTCTATGGGAGATTGGAAGGGAGGTGGAGAGAGAGAGAGAGAGAGAGAGAGATTGGGTAAAGGGGTTCACTATCTCCATGGCAACTCGTTTTGCTGGAAATTTATTTATTTATTTTTCCTACAGTGCGGCAGACACGGTTTTAATAAGATCTGGCCTAAGAAGCCAGTACCGGTAATAACAATCAGCCCGCAACAAAATCTCTGCATCGATCATAACAACGGTCTCATAGTATCTCCACAGACATCGCATTAACATCCGCTATCAATGAGGATCAACAGCAGTTCTGTGTTCTCCAGTCCCTTTTGCATCAGTTTACTCAGAGCGTATTAGGAGAAAAGCAATTGCAGCTCCCATTAAAGCAAACACTCATCCTCTGTAATTTGGTGGGTGGGGACCATTTACTTTGAACTCAACAACAATCTGCTTCTCACATCTATGCATGCAATCTATGCATGCAAAAACAATTGTTATTTTTTTGTCTCGAGTTGAATCACAGTGATACATCAATAATGTACTACTACATGTTTTAATGTGGCTTAAATAATGTTATACAGGATCCACTTTCTACATCTGAGTAGAACCATTAGCAGTAAAATAATATTTTACTTTAGGGCTGCTCTATTATGGTAAAAAAAAACATGAAAACGTCAGCTCTCTGACTTATTTAGAGTAGATCATTCTCCCATTACATACATGTGTAACAGGGTCAGTTATACATTAGCAATAAATGTATGTAAATATAATAATTACCCAAAATATGTTTATAGTTTTA
>JAODUK010000011.1:1669352-1700097 GCA_027564635.1 Typhlichthys eigenmanni | reverse complement strand
TATCGGAATTATACCGTATCGACCGAAATTATTAAGTATATCGTGATATAAATTTTGGCCATATCGTCCAGCACTACCCACAGATGAGCACCCTTGAGAATCACACACCTTCCATGGCTTTTTGTCTGTTTGCATTCGCACCGCTAGAAGAAACGCTGAAGCGACGCTAATACCGACAGTTGTTATCTGGTAGCCTATAGCGACATCAACAGCAAGATGGAGGATGCCGTAATCTGAGCTGTTTTTTGTGTGTTGTGGCTTTCGCGTTAACAGAGACATGCAAACTGCACAACTGAAAAAGCCGAGAGGCGAAAAACTGCTCCGGCAATTTTACCATTACCATGTATACCTTTTCTAACGGTGCAGTAGCCTATGGATAAAAGTTTGTTAGTTTTTTTTTGTCAGTTGCCGGTACTTATTCACGTGTTTGACTGAACTTACACTACGCATCATGCACGGTTCCCATTGAGCTGGGAGAGTGGCAACCTTTGGTAAGAGGTCCTCAAAGCAGCGTTTCTTTTTTTTAAATATAAAAATGGGGGGAAAATGGGGCAGGACGGGAAAATGTGTAGGGGGCAGTTAGCAGTTTGCATCCTTAGGAACATTGTTCAAAACCAGCTGGTTAGATGTATTTGTAAGGTTAGACACCGCAATAATCAAAGTCTCCTCCATTCCATTCTGCCTTGCTAACAAAACTACATCCAATTGCAGCCCAGCCCAGTGGGGTCAACCACACACACACGCACGCACGCACGCACACAAGTCCTTGCTGTTTGTTGAGGCTGCCAATTCAGCAGTCAGATGAAGTGAAAATGCTATTTTGCTTTGCCACAGGAAGGGAAGATTTGATTCGCCCTGTCCATTGCATAGAATAGAAGTGAACGGGAGGTGAATATTGGCTCCTGTCAATTAAGATTGTTTTCTCAGTTCCTGTGGGTAGGACACATAAAAAGAGGGTACTTCCCTCCAACAGTTCTATAAACTACGAAAACGTTCCTCGGGTCCGAAAGTGCCTAAGCATGCTGGTCTTCATCGTCATGCCTACCACCAATATCAACAAGGTTGAAAAAGAAATCCCCATCCCCCCATCATTTTGGCCCTCTGCCACTGTGATCATATTTATCCTAATCATAATTATCATCATCATCATCATCATCATCATCATCACAGCCACAATATGTAATACACCTCGTGCCTCCTAGCTTCTTCAATAAAGGCTAACACATACGAGTTGCTACTGGCAAATACAGTAGCAAAAATAGCATTAGCTTACTTGTCCCACAGAAACTCAGCTCTCAAAAACAAGAACAACACAACAACTATAAAATAGGGTAAATATCACCTACAAAATAGAACAGTAAAATGTCACAAAATAAGCATGTAATGCCTTAATTGAAGATTCATCATCTTATTGAAGATGTTTAATTTGACTTAAGATTTCATTCTTTTAAGATTTAATTCTTGTGCAGCGTAAGACAAGACACGCCCCGTGACAGACCGCGGTGGTGGCAGCAGCGTACCTGAGCGTCCGTCTCTCTGGAAGTCGACGTGGTACCACTCTCCGTCGTTCACCTTCCGGTCGATGGCCTTGGTCTTGGTGGTTCCTGAGCCCATGTCCAGCAGCAGGTACAGGTGACCGTCCAGCATCTCTATGGCGAAGAAATCCACCTGCAACTCAAACAAACATAAATCCTGTGACAACCAGCGGATTGGTAGCAGTAACACAACAACTCACTACACTTGATATTAATGTCAATAATCAGTCTGTAATCAGGCAGAATTAACTAAACAAAATCATGTATTTTCTGGTTGAAAGGTGGGATGCTAAGGACAGTAGGATGCTTCTTGTTGATGTTTCTACTGTAGGTGATCTAGGCTAGGATATTTGAAAGGTTACTAAATCCAGTAACTTCTAAAACATTGTGGCCCAACAGTAAAGCCTATATTAGTCTAGTCCTTAAAAGGATGCACCAACATTATATAATTTGTTTTAATATGAATCACCTAAAAAGGTACACACACACACACACACAGTATATTCCATACAAAGTTGATCAACATCAAGGTCACAAGTTTATTCTTGCCATGTTAAACTAAATATGCTAATGTTATGCTAATGCCTAGTGGCCTTCTCTGATCTGGAAACTACGTGTGTGCTACATTCTTACCGTTTTGTGTGATTAACAGTAAATAGTATATTCACCTTGACGGTAGGTGGTGTGCGAGGATCTTTGCGCTGCTGCTGTCGAGGTTTGCCGTGACTAAAGAGCATCAGCCCGTTGGGCTCTGTCGTCCTAAAGTCGAAGGAGATGGAGCCAGCCTTCTTTGCGGTCCACTTGCTGAGAGCAACAAAGGATTCTGGGGTGTCAAAGGTCACGGGGTCCAACGTGGCTACGCTCTCACACTTGAAGGCTACCACCCCGCTCACCTGAAGCATGGGGAGATAAGATACAGTAAAGGTGTACATCACTTTTAAAGTGTGAATATGTATTAGCAAAACTCCATAATTGTTGTTTCACAAATATAAACTTTGAAATGCAGTCCAGAACAAAATGTAACATTGTATTGTGATTTTGAAGAACCTTTTCACAGTTGCTGTGCATACATGGACTAGGCCTTAACATTACTAATTCCATCCAATTAAAATATGAATTTTCCCAGTAGCCAATTACAATTGTAAAGAATTCTCAAATTACACAATGCACATACAGTATATACTGTATGCTCACATTGTAGTATTATACCGTGAAATTAATAGGTCTCGCGTTTATGTCTTACATAATAACGACCTGTGGTGGTCATACAGTACGCCATACAGTATTTAAGAAAATTAATATACTAATGACTACTACACATATTTTCATGAAAGAATTATGTTAAATACAGTATTAAGTCTAATTTGATAAAGGACCCTTACCATATGGTTGTGGTACAGTAAGAAGCTATTGGGTTAGAAGTTACTAGGCTATACGTTTGCATGATGTACGTTACAGTACATCATGCTTAAACCTTCATACCTTCATTTTGGGATCTCCCTGCCTGGCCAGTCGAGACAGCTCCAACCGTACATCATTGTTCTTGTATACCACCTTCGTGAACAACAATTCAGGGTGAGAAAAAAAATAAACCCACAATTTAATTTCTTTCATCACTAAAAACGAGTTTTTTTTCAATTAATGTTTCCTTTTCTTTCAATGAATGTTCCCTCTGTTTACTTTGAAAGACTACTGTGTGGCAGAAAATGACCCAATGTGGTTGGAAAAAGACACAATGAAGCTAGCTAGCCTGCCCTCAACACAGTTCAACAATCATCTGAATGCATTTTAAATACAGTACATATTGCTAGTCAGGGCAGTGCAGGTCCATATAGAAGAGAGAAAAAAAAAGAACCTAAATGTGCAGTGAAAGTGAATGATAAGAGGTGAAGAGGGGCTGCATACTTCAAATATGAATAGATATCCATTCATCGCTAAGTTCAAGCGTTTTGTCATTCCATAACGAAGGCGACTACCGAAGGATCAGCTGCCCACTCAAACCCAGCCTCTTAATAACTCTCACTTGTCCCTCCTGCTTGCCGTATCTCTCTTTATTTATCTCACTACATTTTCTCTCTATGTCTGTCTTGTCTCCACAACAGTCGCATCTCTCTGACAGGCCAAACAGTGTGTGGATGGTGCGAGTGTGCCAAGCATGTTGATGTCGACAGTGGCGAGCGCAAACAGGCTAGGCTTTATTACTCCAGAGCGCTCTCTGTGACCCGTGCACAGTGACGTGCATGTGTGCACACGCGGCAGCTTGCCAAGGATACCTCCAACGCTTTGCTTTTTATTGCCATCGCTTTTTTTCCCCCTTACTCTGCAAAAGTATCAGTGTGTTGTGTGTGTCTGTATTTGTGTATTCTGTGCAATTACTAAATATTCATGTTTAGTTTGTGAAAAATATGTGTGTGTTTGTCAGAGTGTGCTCCCGTGCACCCATTGGGAGGTTTTCTCTACTGCCGTGATCGTTGGCGCGCATGATGCACTGCATACATCTTAATTTGCTTGCAGGAATCATCATATCATCGTATTAAATATGTAAATATGCCGGCAGAGGGGCTCACTTTGACAGCGGCGGCCTGGTTTAAACACCATCAGTCTTAATGAAGCCAACACAGAGAGCATTCACCACCGATACAGACAGCTCTCTATTTGGCACATCATCTGTTGGCTTGTTTGTTTGGTGGGTTGTTTATTCCTCTATGTACGTATACGTGAATGAAAGGTTGGTGTGCACGTTATGACCGTTGGGGAATTTGGGAGGCTTTGTGCAAATATGTACGTGTGTGTGTGTGTGTGTGTGTGTGTGTGTGCGCGTGCTTTGAATCGATTGATTATGCGATTTTAGATTATTTCTATGTGTATGAGTGTACATCTGAAAACATACACATGCGTATGCACTTCTATTATGAATGTGCATCATTTGATGTACATTGTGTATGTGTGTGCACATCATTGTGTTACAGTATGTCACAGAATGTGTATGTGCGGTGTTGTGGCCCGTTTCAAAACCGTGCGGATGGATGAAGCGTCTCTGTGGCGTAGCTAATTAGCATGTTAACGGTTAGAGTTGCTTCAAATATTTTATAATTATAGAAAGATAGAGCATTGCAATGATTTAAATGGAAGCAAAAAGGAAATGCTTCTGGTCTCTAGTCTGGTCTGGGCATGTCACCAATGGCATTTTGCTGTGGAGGCTGATGTAAGCAGCTCACAGACAGCTAAATCTATCATGCATGGCCTGTCAATTCAAGTCAATTCACCTCAAAACAGTTTGCTGCAGAAATGCGGTTGAGGCCTCAGATTGATCGTAGGTTTGAATTTATGTTAAATACTCAAAAAATACCCATTACTACCCCATATAAATAATATACAATAGTATGGTGAAATCTATCCAAGTCTCACCCCCCAACTTCCTAAAAACGATTGCGGAAAGTCTGTCCGTTGGAGCCTCTCTATTAAATTATATTCTCTATGGTTGCTTCTTACTCCCTCAACGACACTCATCACTGATCCTCTCTGATGCCGGTGAGGATGTTCGTATGTGCCTGCCAAATGGATGCACTGGCTGTGCGTTTGTGTGTGCACACGTCATGAGACGCATAGCGCTCGTGTGTGTTTGACACGCAGAGTGAGAACCAGTGGAAAAAAAGAGAAAATGGCCAACAATAATAAACAAAACATAAGCGTTGAGAAGTATTCACGAGGTGTGCGTTTTCGCCTGAAAGGATGTGTGAACGTACGGCGCCGCGTGATCTACGCGCATTTTCTCCCCACCTCTTTGAGGCAGCCCATGAAGTTGTTGCTGACCGGCGACCCGGGCAGGTCGGCCGTGCTGGGGCTCCCGCCCACGTAGAAGAAGTCGTCGGAGCCCAGCATGGTGTAGTCTTCCTGGGTGTAGCCCGTGGTGGTCAGGATGCCGTCCACGGAGATGGTCACCTACACGACAAAGCACAGGGAAAGGACACGCTATATACTCACACCAAAGGCAGCGCTAAGCGCTAGCTAGGCGCTGACCGGCCGAATTAGCCCCCGTTACTCTGTCAGTGTGTGTTCTAATGGGGAGATGGCCTTGTCGGGGTCAGGGAATGGGTCAGTGTTGCTGTCGGGATTTAGATTTTAATGTGGCCAGACTGGCGCTAAATGTACGGTTTAATTGAGCGGTGCCTTTCCTGCTACTGCTGGCATTACAAGCAGGTCGTTGTGTGCTACTGAATGCCAGTTGCCAGATTTAGCACTGGGTCAGTCTGCCCACAGATACCTATGCCACTATATTCTGTAGCTGTATCTAATGTATCTGCCACATGTATCCTCCAACTCAAATCAGAGAAACATGGTTTGACAGCTGCGGCCCATCTGGCAGTGATAGAACCTACAATACAGCAAAGCCACTGCAGCCTGTCTGAGAATATGGATGGCTATTTACTGCTGGCCAAATTAATTCTCCAATTCCACCACTGGTGGACTGCAAGTGCTCACACAAGTCCAGAGCTGGAGAGCTAGCCTATTTCTCTCTCACTGCACATGATAGTGTTGGCCATCCAGAACAAAGCTGAGCCAATTTATAGAGGGCCGCACTGACAGCTAGTCCTGTCTGTCACAAACAGGCAACTCAACTCGACCTTTGAAGCCTAACATTTCTTTCTTTTTATCCTGGAGGCAGAGGATACGTTAATTGCTAGCATTTGAAAATGAACTAGCATATCAGCAAAGAGCTTATCCTATTGAATGACCTTGTGTTAGCACTAGCTACCGCTCTCTCTCTCTCTCTGACAGTGATCCCAGAGCCATGGAAAGAACATAGTTACGCCATCTCCGTTCACTCCAATGGACCGTTATTTTCACAGCAATGGCGTATCGTGGAGCCTCAAAGTAGTTCCCAAAAGTTAGCCTAAATACTAAAAGTACCCTATATATTTTATTTTAAATGTAAATCGGTGCATTTATTGACTACTAATTACCAAAAAAATTTAGTTAAATATCTGTACATATATATTCAAACTGCCCACCAAGCACTTCCGGGAACTAATTTGCCGTAGTTTTAGTCTCTCCATGAACCATGTGACCGTCGAAAATGTCAAACTTCCTGGCGTAACTGGCGTAACTCAGTTATTTCCATGGCTCTGAGTGATCCACAGTTTTCTACATAAAAACAACTAGCTTAGGCTAATATACATCATATTGCTGCCTAAAAGATCTCCCCCTACATTTGGTATTCTACAATGCGGTACACTGCCCAAACGGTTTGCAGCGACATAAGATAACGCCCTCTTATTGAGGGAGTCGATCATGGCTGGGCATATCTGCACAGCCGGTGTTAGTAATGCCAAAAAGGGCGTGTTAGTACTGCATATCACACTAGTGTAGTTAGTACTAGTTAGTTGTTAATTGTGGTACTGCCGCCAATCACAGTAGTGAGTTTGTATGAGGCGAAACTGTGTCAGGCCGCTGCGTGGTGCTGACGTTAGGGTTAATGGTTTCAATGTGGTTAGTAGTTGTGATGATGCAGGAGTGTTTGAAATTAGGGTGACGTGTGATGATGATGTTAGTTAGTTAGTTAGTTAGTTAGTTAGTTAGTTAGTCTGGGGCTGAGTTGCAGGGCTTGTTAGATCAGCACGTCTGAATGAGGTGACGCACGCACAAACACACACCGTACACACATATACAGTAACCTGACAAAGACACACACACACACACACACGGGTGTTAGATGTGTTAGCGGCACGGCTCATTCCACACGCACATACACTTAGTACGCATGCGACCTGCTCTCCTCTGGGCATGCAAGTGCTGGAGAGAGAGAGCCGGGGGTTAGATAGCAAACGACAACTTCACAGTGGACAAGATGGGAGTCAGCTCAGAAGCACAGATGAGAACATGCGCTGGCAGCGTGGAGAACGAGCGGTCTGAAAAGAAAATAGAACAGAAGTGGGGTGGGGGGGGGGTCGGGGGTGACCTCTCTATCCGCTTTAACGGACCAGTGAGAGAGGAGCGGGGTTTTGTAAGGTCACGCCATGCAGGACAAGAAAAGGAGGAGGGATTAAAGGGATTCAGGGGACTGGCCAATTGCGTGCAGGTGAGGGATGTACTGTAGACGCCTACGTGTCAATCACAGAGTGATGGGGTGAACGGCCAATAACAAAACGGGGGATTACTGGGAAGTGGTTGGCAGGTAAATGAAGGGAAGACAGGGCTTTTTAAGCATAAAAGATTACCAACCGCACGTATCCTTTTTCTTTCTTTTTTTGTTTTGATTAATTTGGATGTCTATGGGCCAAAAGGAAATAGACACAGGGCAAACCCAAACTAAGAAACAATTAGAATGATATCTACCGAACAATGGAGTTTGTTTACCATAGCGTGTCCAATGCCTGAGTGCTTTGTAGGAGAGGGGAGAAAGAAAAGCAAAAAAAAAAAACAACAAAAAAACAGTGAACAGAACAACTTTGGTGATGGAGAAAAGAAAGGCTACAGAAGGCCTCTGGTGAGGTTAGTAGGTTGGTTGGATTGGTGGTTTGCTAGGAGAAGGGCACAGGTTAGGTTAGTAGAATGAATCATTCCATGGATGGTGGTTAGTTTTACTAGCAGGTTAGTAAAGTTAGTAATTCAGTTAGTCATAGAAGCAGGCATACAGAGGAGAGGCTTGGCACAGATGGGTCACACACACCTCGCTGTTCTGTTTCTCTCTCTCACACACACACACACACACACGCACACACGCACACACACACACACACACGCGCGCGCGCGCACGCACACAAGCACACGCAAACACACACGCACTCAAGACATGCAAACACACGTACACGCACTCATACAAGCACACGCAAACACACACACACACATCCACACACACACAATAGTAGAAAGCACTCACCCAGAGCAGAATGCAGGGCGGGTCTAGCGGTTAACCCAGTGTAAACCAAGACTTAAAACCTCAGCTATTGCCTTCCTGCCACAACCTCATTGTAGCTGGACAATAGACCGCTGTCTGTAGCTGGTGCAGTAATTAATGTCTTACTAGACTGTATTCTTCACAGCTGCCTCCTGCTGCAGCACAAACTGGAGACGCTAAGCGGCTTTCCTAACTGTTGCACACGCTGCCTAAAACAGATTCCGCAGGCGATCTGACTGAATCAGTCCGTTCACCCAACTTCCATCATCCACCATCCATTCATCCATCTCATCCTTCTCTTCCTTTCCCCCTGTCTTCCTCATAAACATCTCTCCTCCGCTCCCCCATATCCCCCACATCTCATCGACATAGTCCTTTTCTCTTTCCACCCCCCTTCACCCCCCCACTGCTTCTTGTTGCCTGGTTACCTGTCTCAGGTTGCGTGTGACCTTGACGTCATGCCAGGCGTTGTCATTGAACTTGCCGTTGACGGGCTCCACCAGGGCCTCGAAGGCCCCGGAGCCCAGGTTGATGACCAGCGACACGGCGCCGTTCTTCAGCGCCAGGTTGACGTAGTCGGCCGACTTGCCCGTGTGCAGCATGAGGCCGTTGCGCTGCAGCGTCTTGAAGGACAGCGTGATCTCGTCGCTGCTCGACTGGATGGGGCTGGGGGACAGGTCGTAGCAGAAGTACTCGGACCCCTTGAACGTGGCCACGTACTCCTCACGAGCTGAGAGCAGGTTTGGGGTTGGGGTTGGAATATGGGTTGGGTTAGGGGTTGGGGTTTAGCAGTTGGGGTTATGAGTTGGGGGTTGGGGTCGGAATATGGGTTGGGTTAGGAGTTGGGGTTTAGCAGTTGGGGGTTAGCGGTTGGGTTGGGAGTGGGGGATATGGGGAAGGAAGAAAAAGGGAGGAAGGAGGCAGTTGAGGGGGGGTACAAAGAAGGAAGTAGAGCTGTTAGGCTGGTGGTGTATGTGACTGCATAGATGCCCAGGCTACACACAACTTCTAATTCGCTCCTCGCCCCCACATGACTCCTCATCAACACTCATACATACAAAACAAAATGGTGGCTGTTCCTCGAGCAAGGCAGAGCAACAAAAGCTCAGCCTGGCCTTGTTTGAATTTGATTTAGATGTACAATAAAAAAATAATTAAAAAAAACATTTCTTAGGTTCTGAAAATGTTGTTGTTGACAAGCCAGCCACAGCGCTACCAGCAATTGGAAGAAACATTTCTCTAATCGTACTGTGGAGCGGTTAACCTAAACAGGCTTTGATCACTCATGTGGGCTGGAGATTAAACTGTGTGGATGATGCAGTGGTGAAGCTGTGGCGCTTCAGACTCGTTATAAAACCTTCCATCTTCCCTATTCAGACAAAAACACTGTGCTGGCCGAGGTGATGTGTCGTTTTTTGACAACATGACCGACGTCGTGATGCTGTCTGCACACAGTGCAGTCTGTATGGGTGTGTCTTGTCTTGTGTTTGTGTAGCGGGGATGCAGGAACTGACACTTTAAAAATGATTTACTTGGTGAGGAAGGCACAGAATGATGGTGATGAAGAACAGCCTAAAAGCTGCATGCCAGCCACAGCCACAGCAAATTCAACCAATTAGAATTCAGAATAGCAGGCGAGAAGCCAATAGCAACTTACCGTGCATATACCCTCCTTGATCTCCAAGGACACCAGACCAAGGTTTCACAATCCATCATCTTTGAGCTCGCTCACACACACACACACACTCATATCTGCACGTGTAGAGAAACACGCACACCTACACACCTAAGCACATACGCGCGAGCGCAAGTGGGGAGGGACTGGGCACACAATCACGCATAGGATAAGGTTAAAATGTCTTTCATATTTCTTTCATCTGATTCCTTTAACCATATTTTTTAACATGTCATTTCAGTATCATATTATGTATATTCTTTTGTATTCCTTCAACCATTCCTATAGCCCTTATGTTGCTAATGTTAATCTGACATAGCAACAAATAGGATAAGGGAAAATCCCTTATGAATCTGTTTTAATTAAAACGGTATTTCATTTTTTAAAATCTGATTCCTTTAACCATTTTTATTAATGTTGTTTTTCTGTATTTGTTGATGGGAAGCACAATTGTGCATGTATTCTCTCTCTGTAAAGCACTTTGAGCTGCAATTCTGTATGAAAAGTGCTATACATACAAGATTATTATTATTATTATTATTATTATTATTATTACCACCATGCATACATCGGCATTAAAATTATCCCACTGCCGTATATACGCAAGCATGAGCGACATTATCTGTCTCCTTCACTCCCCTCCACCACCATCATCATCGTCATCTTCCCTCTATCTCTCGCACATCCTATCCATCCTCCTCCTTCCTCGCCACTCCTCTCTCGCTCTCTCTCTCTCTTTCATTCCCCAGGCCTCCTCCTCCTCCTCCCTCCTCTTGATTGCTAGCGTAGCCGGCGTCTTATACCTACTCCCTAATAGAGAGAACAGAGGGGAGCGTAGCATGCGGGGTCAAGGCCAGAGCGTAGAACGTAGAGGGCCTGAGGAGCAGTTGGGAAAGGGAGGGGGAGAGGGAAAGGCGGGAGTGTGGGGGGAGGCTAAAGGAATAAGACTTTAGCCACGTAATGAGTAGGCGGCAAGCACAATAGGTTAGAGAGGTAGCGGCAGCGCCGGGGGGGCAATAAGAAAAGCCCAGCTGCACTTGAGAGACTGGGAAGCAGTGAGAGTAATGAGGGGGGGGGTGAGACGCAATAGATCAGAATTCCAAGAGGAGACTCTTCGCTACGTAGCCGAGTGGCAAAAACACGACGTGCCAACGCCGTCGCGTATGCAAGCGACAACCACTGCGTTGTTTGTCAGCGCGCGCGTGTGTGTGTGTGTGTGTGCGCTCTCTTGTGAGCGATGGCATCCCGCCCAGCATGTTAATGAAGTGGGAGTGCATTTGCAAAATGCGTGCAATTTTTTTTCCCTCCCTGCAAGCATGTGTGTGAGAACACGTGTGTGTGTGTGTGTGTGTGTGTGTGAACACATTTGTGAGTGTGTGAACACATTTGTCAGTGCGTGCGTGCGTGTGTGCATGCGCGCGTGTGTGTGTGTGTGTGTGTGTGTGTGTTGGTGGGGGGGGGAGCCAGTCTCTGTAAATATTGGTGTATTGCTGTCAGAAAAGCTATTACCAACTCGGGGCCTCGGGCTACTCTTTACAGGGAGAGAGAGGGAGAGAGTCAGAGAGAGACAGAGAGTGTGAGAGAGAGAGAATGTGAGAGAGAGAGAGAGACGCACACACATAAGGTGCAACTGGCAAGACCCTAACTCAATCACACAAGGACACGTGCACGCGCGCACATGGACACACACACACACAATACATTAGTACACATACTAACAACATTAAAACAGCCACGCAATTACACCGACATGCAGAAATGCACTACATATAAAATATTAAGACTAGATATATACAGAAAATATACAGGAGAGAAAACACAAACAGCAGCTAACACACACACACAAATAAACAAACACACTGACATAAACGGCCACAAAGATGGATGCAAATGAGACAGCAGGATGTAGGCAGGGAAAGGAAGGGGGGGTGGTTAAGGGGGAGGGGAGGCGGGGGACTACACAATGAAAACACGTGCGTGCATCCAGTAGCATTCTACAAGTAATTTACAGAGGTGCCATTAGGATACGGTGCAGCGTTCCGCCACTCTGTTGCTAATTTACAGACACGTCATTAGAGGAGACAGCAGCACATAAAACATCTCTGTATCGATCTGGAGGGCCGCACGCACACTCACACCTCTTTATTACATCACGCAGACACAGACACACACACACACGCTACACACAAATCTATCAAAGAAATGTTGGATGACACCAGCCCATAGAAGGACATATGTATGTGTCACACACGTGTCGTGTGTATATGCAGCCACCAGAATTTGCACACACATGCCCACGTCTCTCTCTCTCTCTCTCTCTCTCTCTCTCTCTCTCTCTCTCTCTCTGCAGGGTAGGTGGGCAGGGGAGGAGTGGATCTGTTGTAGCTCAGATTAATGGAGTGAGTCAGTATTAGCTCAGAGTAAACAGTGAGACAGACACTGACATACACACCACATGTCGCACTCCATCCTGTGGGGAGCTGAGTCCATCAACGCTACAGGGAGGGACCGCGGAACGAGAGGGAGAAGAAGACGAGGCGAAGGAGGACAGGAATGAACGAGAGGAGAGGAAGGAAATGGAATTAGGTGCAAGAAAGTGGTAAAGAAACGGAGTGTGGAAAGAAGTGAGAGATGAGTGAAGAGAAGAGGAGGAACTAACTAAGAATAATTATGATATATAATAAATGATATGAGGGGATAGATGGTGGAAACGAAGGGAAGAGAACGGGAAGAGCGGAAATTTGATAAAAGAAGAAAAAGGAGCAGTAATGACAGAAAATGAAGACGTGAAAGGCGACCATGCAGGGACCAGCTGCAACTGTACTGCACACGGCCCCTGCAATCACCAGATAAACATCACATGGCTGTGTGTGTGTGTGTGTGTGTGTGCGTGTGTGTGTGTGTGTGTGCGTGTGTGTGTGTGTGTGTGCGTGCACGTCCACGAGCTTGTCTCACAAGCCTTTGTCTCATCTTGAGAATCTCCTACTCAACCTTTCACACACAAATTTGTAATTACCATGGCAACCCTGCATTACAGGGGCTATAGATATGATTATATTTGTGTGCGTGTGCGCGTGCGCGTGTGCGTGAGTGTGCACGTGTGTGTCGGAGCAAGCGAGCCAAGCGGGATGGAGAGACGCATAGAGAGACATGGAGGCACGGAGTGATTGAGTGAACAGTACATTATCATGGACAGCTGTACTGAATCAAAATGGCGGATGGAGGCAAGATGCACATCGGGGGAGCCTACATTATACAGCACCAGAAGGAGCGAGGTGGATTAGGGGAGGGGAGGGGAGGGGAGGAGAGAGGAGAGTAGAGGAAAGGAGGGGAAATGAGATGAAGGGAGAGGACGGGGGAGGAGGGAAGAGGAGAGGAGAGGAGGAGAAATATAGAAGGAACAGAAAATGGAGGGCTGCGTGAGGACGAGAGTAGAAAAGGCAGATTGGAAGGTGATATTGAGAGAGAGAGAGAGGCTCATTAGGAAGAGGAACTCAGAGGGAGGGGGGAAGGGGGGGGATACAACAGAGAGAAAAAGAAGATGAAAGGGGAGAAAGGATGCCTAGAGAGAGTGATGGTGGGGGGTGGAAGGAGGAGAGAAAAATGCTGGTGTATCTAAATCCTAGAGTAGGAAGCTTCAATCATGGCAGCCCTGTCATTGTCGAGATAGTACTCGCAATTCCAGGCACCTCCATTTAGCCCACCACGCATTTCTGCTATCAGCTGTCCTCAGACCGTTCCCCCTCCACACACACACACACACACACAAGAAGTCAAACTCACTTCAATCAACATACGGAGGGCCTGTCTCCATATGTACATATGGATTAACTGTTTGTGCTTACGGCGTAAATACAGTGTGGCGCAGCCAAGGCACGCGTTCTGTGAGCGCATGCAGAGTTCCTATACTGTATCAACCTAAAGCGTTAAATATCCAAATGGCGGCGTTCAATACAGGCCTCCAGCTGTCCTATTCCTGCCCATTCAGTGCCGGCTGCCGCTGAATTGCACAATGGCCTATCCTATCACAGCCAGGGGAGCAATACTGTAGTAGTGTAGAATAATACTGCTGTCCCAAGGGTGACAGAATGGTTGTCTAGCACCATGTTTTCATTTTTATTTTGATATTTCTTCCTAAATTGAGCTCTGCACAGTTTGAATAAAGGGGACACCTGCTCTAACCAAACTACTGCTGGCACAAGACGAAAGAGCGTTATGGGGTACTATTCAATTATTCATCTTCAGACCCTTTCTTGATAAGCACTTAATGCAGTAGCAAAATGTGTTTTTAAATATAGACTGACAGGTGGAATATACTTAAAAAATATATGCATATGTGCTGACGCTGGGAAAAAATTCAATATTATTGCTTATCTGTCTCAGTGGTAATAATGTCATAGCATCCACCACGCTGAAATTAAGACATTGTTGATTCTAAAAACACAATTTTGCAAATATAGTACATTTGGGGTATGCACTTTGAAATACTAGAGGGAGTTATACAGTAGATGGAGATGGCACAGCTCTATGTAACATGATATATATCAGAAACCACATGTGGATTCTTTAACATAGGAATATGAATTAATAAGCACACACACACATCTATATACAGTATTGTGTAAAGCTCCTGTGATTATAGTGATAGCATTGCTGTCCTGCTAGTGGAGACACAACTGGAGGCTAAAACATCTCATCAACACTATGCTTTGTTGCTTTTACGCTTCTATCTAATGGGATAAATCTGTCTGTAGCGAATTGTGCCTTTGGGCCAATGCTTTACGTTTAACTAAATTGAAAATAAAATGAAGAGCGCACTTCCTCCACATCGCTCTCTGTGCGCTCGTCTCTGTCTGTAGCTGGCTAAGGGCTGGCCCTCTCTACGGTACCCAGGGAAACCAGCTTGTTTCCATGACAATGTCTGCAGGCAGAGCAGCATATTTGTCTCAAGCTGGATAAGATCAGAGTCAGTTTCATCACTTTGACACACACACACGTGCACATGTGCATATACAGTATAATGTACAGTATTGACAAATAAATAAAGACACACACATACCAGCATGCAAATATACACAAATACAGCCTACTAGTTTTCATATTGTTTTTCATCATAAAAGACACACACACACACACACACACACACGGACATATACAGACACACACACAGAGCTAATAAAATCGCCATACTGCAGGTCATTAACAAATAACAGGAGCATAAAACACTGGTAAAATAGCAGGTTTATAAGGAATGGTGTGGCTATTTCTGATGTCCTAGTTACGCCAGACAACAGAAATAAATGAATGTTTGTGTGTGTCCGTGCGCGTGCACCTGTGTGTGCGCGTGCGTGCTCTTGTTTTGGCAAACTGCAACCACATTGCGTTCAAAAGCTAGATGGAGCACCAGAGTGAATCACCAATTGGGCCACTATGCCCCGAGCACATCCAGATGTAATGATGGAACCGTCCAGAACAGGTAAAAGACAACTGAAGGTAGACCGTTTTATCAGAGGTCGGTCAGTGTGCGACGTTGCGATACGCGAGTCACAGTATCAAGCCTGATGTAGGAACGTGTCCCCCGTGCTGTAAGACAAACACTGCAGTCTTATCTGCTCTGTCTCCCATCTCCTCAGCCCGCCCCCTCCCCCCCTTCCCCTGTCCTATCCCACCTCCAGAACAGCTCCCTATCTTCCCTAGCCATCGTTTCTCCACGCTCTTTAGCGCTGCCACACCCCTCTCCCTCCCCCCTCCCCATTCTTCCTCTTTCTTTCGCTTTCTTTCTTTCAAGCAATCTCCCCTACCTGGCCGGCGCCCAGTAACCGCTCCCCACCTCTCCTCGTTGCGTCGTTAACGACAGGTTTCCGTTAACGACGAGTCCCATAAACGCCTGCGTTTTAATTTTGTGGGTCACTTGTGGAAGCCCCACATTGGCTCTGTGGGACTAATTGCAAGGGAACTGCGTAGTACATGCACTTCAAGACCACTGGCTGGTACATGTGCACTAGCATCGGCCACCATCTGGTGGAATGGTACGCATTTAAACCATGGTGGATTTTTCGGCAACTGTGTAAGCCTTGGCAATAGTGTGGGTTGGCAGTGTTGTTGCATGCTGTGGTGTGACTTTCATGCCAGCAGCTCCAGGGGTCCTAGGCATTAATGAGCATGGTATTACGATGTGTTGGCTTGTTAGTGTGTGCCGCGAGAGCAGAGGTGCGGTGTAAAATAAATCCTATTTAGTGGGCAATAAAAGGGAAAGACTTTTTGTCTTCTTGCATTGCAGTAAAGCCCCTCTATACAGTATAGGTCAAAACTTCTGCTGTAATAATGATGAGCTACTAAAAAAAAAAAAAAAAAAAAAAAAGATATATATATATATATATATATATATATAAATCAAAACACATACACACACACACACTATATATATTAGGGGTGTAACAGTTCGGTTTTTGAGCAACGGTTCAGTTCATATGGCGGTTTTATTTATTATTTACCTTTGAGCGGTATAATCTGGGAATTTTTTATGGCCTTGATTACATTCAGTAGAATAGCCTTATTTTTTCTATACTTTCTGCCACTAGATGGCACACTAGTACCAGCTTCTCTGCCAAACAAGAACACTGTTCTTGTTCACACATGCGAGCTATGCTGTAGCGCCAGCATTTGGTAAACAAAACAA
Source organism: Typhlichthys eigenmanni (assembly GCA_027564635.1). Classification (NCBI taxonomy): domain Eukaryota; kingdom Metazoa; phylum Chordata; class Actinopteri; order Percopsiformes; family Amblyopsidae; genus Typhlichthys; species Typhlichthys eigenmanni. The sequence goes on along the minus strand of JAODUK010000011.1, from coordinate 1,683,310 downwards.
AATATTCGATCGGATTACGTTAAAACACCCTGCTAAGGACAATATTCCACTATATCCTTAACATAGAAAAAAGTCATTGATGGCTGCTATATTCAGGTTTAAAATAGACACCTTTAAAAATCAACCATTTGGAATACTAAGAAGGACACTGTAGCTTCATTGCTAAAAGTTACAAAATGCAAAGACGATCGAATTTAGAACCACATGATGGCAAAACAGACAGCGGCCACAGACTGAGTTAAAAATAACCTGTACATTTTGTTGTTTGTTGTTAGTTTTGACAACTATAAAAAGGCTCAGTGGTTCTAATCTATTGTTGAGCTAAATGTGAAATGAAAATTGTAGTTTAATTACAGTAGCAACGTATATGAGAGCTAAACAGGCTGCATATGTAGTAGGTTGGATGTGTGTCTGTGTGTGGACCGCGGTTCTGTGACACGAACCTGTGGACGCATTAATACGCGCATTCTCGTAATCTGGTCTGCATCATAGTTTCATCTTCAAAGCAAAGCTGTAACCTACGTGGCAGTCGGCTGTGGCATATATTCCTCGTGCAGATCACCAGCCATTACTTAGTTTTAGAAACTTTTATGCAGTCCACACAGACACTAAAAATGTATAATGCGTTTAGCCTTTCTCACCATTTCAGCATCCATGTGTCTTGAAAACAACTGACATAATCCAACACGCTCATGTTCAATTCGATTTTAAAGAAAAAGTAGGCAGACGTTGCACCGGTCCTAAGGGGAAGCACGCAAATGTTTAATATATGGTCTTAAAAGAGCGATCAATCATTCAAATTTAGATCAATTTTAATTGGAGAATCTATTTTTTAAACCCACCCCTAATACTACTTTTACAGCTAAAAATGATTAGGCATCTGAAAACGTGGTAAGTAAGCAGTTTGGTAGTGGGCGGGGCGTGGCTCGGTGATGGGCGGGGAGTGGCGTTGGTTATAGTGATAGGCAGGTGGTGGTGGTGGTCAGTGGGAAATGCTGTATCGTGATGCTGGTACTGACTAGTTCCTCTCATCTTGGCGCCTGCTGCCTCTCCCACCTCCACATATGGTGAAGTCAGCAAGACACTAGTTCGCCGTGTGTTCGTGCGTATATGCTTGTACGCACTGGTGTGTGTGTGTGTGTGTGTACGCGCGCGTTAGTGTGTGTTTAAGAGATGACCAAACACAAACATATATTTGTGTCGTACATGTGTGCCGTCTGCGTGTGGGGAGCAGGGGCACATTTTTGCTGGGAGAAAAGAGAAAGGTGTGTGTGTGTTGAAAAGAGCTGCTTTTTATTGCCGACGCTTTATGAGTCACACCCAATGAGTCACAATCCACCTCCTCCTAATTCACACACACTACTGCACGAACACACATACGGACGCACACAAACGCGCTCACGCTCGCACAGAACAGACGCACACATAGAGGGATGGATGGACACGCACACATGCACGCACACTCCTCGCTATCTCCCCCTGCTTTCCTCTACTGACCGTGAAGTGTATGCGCAGGCCGTCTTACTCATGCATATTTACACTGAACACACACTCGTTCACCTACTCAACGGGCACTCTGGAAAGGTTATTGTGTGTTTGTGTCGGCCGGTCCATATGACTGTTTATGTGCACACTCACGTACACGCTCGTCGTAAAGGTCACTCGGAGCGAAGAGGCCCACTTGTGTACGCTGGATTGATATTGAGAACCCTCCAACGCCCTGGTAAACAACCACTATTAAAATGGACCCCTTCCCCCATCCTACACACACGCACACACACACACACACACACACACGCCTCAAGTGTGAGGCTGGGCAGACCAAAAGAAGGAAATGCAAACCCAAGCATGCGTGACGGCCATTACGGCCCAGGAAACCACTGCTCAATCTTGGTTCCAGAACCTGTTAGGTTATTCATCCAGAACCCTCCATAGCCTATTCTTGTAGGTATACAGGTACATATATATACTGTAGGTGTAGAGAGAAATAGTGAGTTGTGGGAGAAGGGGATAGGATGGGGGATGCAAAAATGCGCTACTTGGCCTTAAGCACATTTTCCATCCAGATTACTGCTGCTCAATACTTATGAAAATCTATTTCCCACCCCCTTCGTCCGACTGCTCAATACTTATGAAAATCCAATTTGGCTTCCTCCTCCCTTTCTTCCATGCCTAATTCATGTGCACCCCCCCACCCCCCCCCACCCTCCCCCACTCAAAGTGATTAGTGATCTGTGGGTATAGTTTTCCAGAGAAAGCGACAGATAGCGGCGTTTTGTGGAGGAGTGGGGAGATGGGCCGGGCTGTTCACTAGGCCCGGTGACGACGGACTGGGCTGGAAGGGGCAGTTTGGAGCACCGCTGGCCCTTTACAGATACAGCCAGACGCCACACATCACAGAGTAGAAGAAGACTCCATTTATCTTGCACTCCCTCCCTCCCTCCCTCTCTGTCTCTCTCCTTTTTCTCCCTCGGTCGCTCTCTCTATCTTTCATATTCCCCCTCCTCCCTTATCAGGTCTTTTTCTCTTTTCTTAAGCGCTGATGTGCACATGTAACCACAAACATGTTCTATCTTTTCTAACCCCCCCCCCTTCTCCTCCCACACACACACACAACCTATCCACCTCCTGAAAGAAACTAATTTCAGATTTGCGGGCTCCTCAAACAGCCCCTTTACGCTGAGCTAACCTAAGCTAGGTCTCGTCTATGCCACCTGACAGCCTTAACATTTTAGTATGCAGAGCACAAACAAGCGCGCACACACACACACACACAAGACACATACTGTAGCTTTCTCACGTGTACACATTTGAAAGACTTCAACTGTGAGGGAAAAAGAGATCTAATCTGAATCAACCAATTTATACATTTACAGTATAAACCAAACAGTAATTGTGAGGTCAGCTGCCAGACTAATGTATAAGGAATATATTATACAGAATATATAATATACACTGTACACACTGGCATTACAGTAATATGCCATGACTTTAGGTACAGTAGGTAAATACTGAACACAGATCGGATGAAGCAATTACATTTTTGCTTCCATCTGGATGAGACACACGGCAGCCATTTTGAGGGGGGTTAGCCCACCGTGAACGGGGATTACTTACTGTAGCAATCACAAATTAGTGAAACACTCAAGACAGAAATTTCTGACTGTGAATAGACATGCTTTGCTGTAATGGGTGGCTTTAGGCATCATTTTGGCGCTATTCAAGGTATTTCTATCGGGAATTTGGTAGAACGTTTCATTAAACAACACTGAATACACTCGCGACGAGAGAAAGAGAGAGAGAGAGAGAAAGAAAGAAAGAAAGCAGTCATCACGTCCTCTCTTGTTCAATCACAGAACACAATGGGCTGAGATAGGCGACCGTCAGCGGCAGGTCTGTCACATGGGCCAATCAGGGAATTCATCAGCGTCATGCAGAGAGCCAATCAAAGCGAGTTGCAGCACCTACCTTAAGATTCCCAAGCCCCAACTGGAGAGTCCGGGCCCTTATTTTCCAATCACACACATGCACGCACGCACGCGCACACCCACACTCACGTGCATGAATCTTACCTTACAAAAAACAAATTACATTCCAGTTACAAGACACAAATTAGAGCTGCAAATTGTACAGCTCTAACATTTCCGCACACATTACAAATGCAAGCTTGTCAGGACATTCCATATCTGAAACCCATTCATTAGCCATACACATGAGGGAATCGGGGGTGTGGTGCGGGGGTACCTCTTAGCTTGCCTACATTCGCAAAGAGGGCGGTGTCCGTATGTGCAAGGAATCAAGAGAGAAGAGGAAATAGGGTATAGGGGGGTGACAGAAAGGAATGACAGAAAAAGGAGAAAGAGAGAAAGAGAGAGGACCATTGTGAGTTTTGTCCACCATGTGAACAGCTCTAAATGTACACAAACAACTTTTTTAAGCACTGGCCACATTAGGGTGGGGCTCAGTAGTGAAGCTTTCGGAGCAGTGTCGAAACAAAATATCAAGCAAAATAGATGTTCATGTCAACGTGCACCTGCCTATGAATAACCAAAGTCCCATGCAGGAACCAAACCGCAGTGGAGAACGACATGCGCAAAGCCCGTGGGAACATTGGAGATGCAGATAAATGTCAGAGATATGAGGGATATATATGAGCCTGTGAAAACTGCCAGTCAGTGATTTGAGGGGTAACCCTCTGATGATGTATAGCCACACAAACCCAAACAATCAACCACACATTCAACCACCCGAATGCCGTCGTCCTTTGCGATTAACCACAAACAAACACACACTCATAAACATGAGAGGAGATGAGGTGAAGTGGAAAACAAAGAGTCTAAACCAAACCATCCATGGAGTCAGTTGATCAGTCAGCCCTCATCTCCGTTCCCGGAAGCACGAAAGCAGTCCCATTTTGACACAGCCAAGACCCCCCCGCTCCCCTACCCAAACCCCCTCCCCACCACCAAAGCCCCAGGTAGCCAGCCAGCAGCCATAATCACACGTCCCAGTTGAGAGTCTAGGATCAGCATATTACCTTGTGGACTAACTGCCCAGTACCACTCATAAGTTTAACTGACACTGTTTGAATTGGCCATTAGAAAGCCCACATTTACATTTCAAGTGGTACCCCCCTTTCCAAATGAGGACATCGGAAATCCTGCCACGACTAACAGCAAAACCAAAACTGACCTTAGTTCAGTGTCCAGAGACAACTTCCTCTTGCGCCAAGTGAGGGATGAACAGGATGGGGGAGAGGGATGACGGGAAAACAAGAAGCACAACGGGAAGTGACTTAAAAGGGGGGGGTCATACCTTGGTCGCCGATCATCAGGTGTGCAAGACCTTAAAGGAAGACAAGAGCACAGTCAGCACAGCAAAGGATCATGGGAGCGACGTGTATCTGTCTCATGTCTCGTGTCATTGTAAAAACATTAATAGAGGGCTGTCTGTGTGTGTGTGTGTGTCTTTGCATGTTCTACGTAATTATAGCAACTATTTGAATTAATCAAATCTCTAGAAAACTCACTTTGAAGACACTTTCCCATCTCAAGTAGTGATCCCGTGCATAACAATAACGCACACAAACAACGATAGTATGTGCTCACGCTAACAAATGTGCTAGGTATATGTGTCTCTTAATAAATAGAGATAAAGCAACATCAAAGACAGATCAAGGAACAGTATACTTACCAGCTCTCAGCAACCCCCCCCCCCCCCCTCCCCAACACACTCACTCACTCACATATGTGCTATCTACCAGAATAGACATAAGCTATTGTATGAAGGGCAGATATGTGTAGGTAAAAGATTAGATGGATTAACAAATATTGAGCGAGTGTAGTCGTAAGAAAGACGCACGGCAGTGCTGAAGAAATACACTTTAGAGGCTGGAGAGACACAGAGGGAAGAGGTTGCAAAGGCCAGGGAAGAACTAAGTGGAAGGGTGGACAGATGTCTAAAATAAGAAAGGGAGAGAGCAGGGAGAGAGCCAGAAGGATGAACAAATATTGACGGAAGATAATGTTTAGCAGCTGAATAGATACAGACAGGGAGAGAGAGAGCATGAGAGACAGATAAGAGAGAGACAGAAAGAGAGCAAGGGAAAGAGAGTGACAGAAAAAGAGTGAGAGAAAAAGAGTGAGAGACATAAAGAGAGAAAGAGAGAGAGACAGAGAGAGACAGAGATAGAGTGAGAGTGAGAGAAAAAGAGTGAGAGATAGAGGGGGGGGGGGTGACCCACCTGGAGTGTAGCTGTGTTCTGGAAGGCATCGCGGCCGGGCGAGGAGAGAGAGAGACAGACATTCATTAACATGCATGCTTAGCCCCTGGTGTTACCATGGCTACTCACATGCACACCCGCCTGGGTTACTGTAGTCACACGCATGCAAATCCACGCAGGATGGGTTCCATGCTGCACGGGTAGTCGTCAGAAAATAACACACACGCTGCACGCACACACACACACACACACACACACAAAACATACTGTAAATGAAACACACACACACACAAAACATACTGCAAATGAAACACACACACACACAAAACATACTGAAAATGACACACACACACAGACAACACATAGTGTAAATGAAACACACACACACACACACACACAGACAAAACATACTGTAAATGAAACACACACACACAAAACATACTGAAAATGACACACACACACACAGACAACACATAGTGTAAATGAAACACACACACACACGCACACACACACAAAACATACTGTAAATGAAACACACACACAAACAGAGAGAGAGTGAAGGGTACAGGAGTGAAGGGTACAGGGGAGGGGGGGGGGAGGGGGGGTACCTCCTACCTCTGTGTTTGGATTTCAAGAGCCGCTTATCCCAGAACCTACCTTGTCGTCGATTCTTCTGCTCCCCAGAACCCCCCAAACAGACAGCATGCAGCACACACATACAGAGTATCTTTCTCTCTTTTTCGCTTTCAAACGCACACAAAAGCACACTTAAGTTAGCACACACACACACACACACACACACACACAACCTACATTGACTATGGCAGTTATAGTTATGGTGTGAACAGCTGGAAGACATGTAAGGATGGATTAGCAATGCAGGAAGACAATAAACATGCAGGGGTAAATACTTTGTGTGTGTAGGTGTAGGTGTGTGTGTGTGTGTGTGCCCACGTGTGCGCGCATGTTTTATGCGCAATGTGCATACGCATCTGTGCATGTGCATGAATCTAAGCAACACGTGCCCAGAGCTCTGACCAGTTTAAAGCGTTCCCTTGCATCTGCGTTTGTGTTGGCAATATGGCGTAAACAGGTGAGGCTATTAGCATGCTAACAGCGATGTGCCCTCAAGGACAATGGAATCCAGGCCAGGCCTAACAAGCTCGGTTCACTCTCCCATCACCGGAGGACAGAATATTTCAGATAGTAGCCTAAATGCCTCTACGTAGAGCAACGCTCACTCCAGTTCACAAAACACAAACAAGAAACCATTGAAGTCTATCGTATGAAAAGGCAGAGGTCCAACTGCAACCTTGTGAATGATTGATGGCATTTTGAAAGAAAGGACATAAGACACAACTGACTATACAATCTACATTTTTAAGTTTGCATTGCTTGCTGTTATTCAGTAAACATATTGAAGCTGTACTGCAGCTCTGTAGATGTTAGATGTTTCAAATCAGTTCTGAAGTGTATTTGTAAGCAACTAGACATTACAAAGAAAGCAGGCTAGATGACCAATAAGATCTCTCTATCTCTCTCTCATAAACACGAAAGAAAGATATTAGCTCCTATATAATTCAAATGAAGTCCTGTGGCTCTTGCAGATTGGTATATGTAAATAATAAATGTTCTAATTGTTCTGTAACAATTATCAAATAAATGTTTTTTCTTTTTTTTATGTGATTAATTTAGGCCATAAAATGGCAATCCAATAACGTAAGGTAATTAAATAACAGTACAAAATGTTTTTAAATTATATTTCTATATAAGTTACATTATCTGAAACAAAACAGACATCTTGAAACAGCTTAATATGTTTAGGTTACCATTTTAGAATATTGAACAAAATCAGGCTTGTAAATTGATATTGATGTCGTACTGTCTATCACTATACCCTCATCCTAAATTCATTTAAACTCATCCTAAATTCGATTTGCTGAAATTTAATTTGATTAATTTTTGTTAAATTCATTAAAGGTTATATATATTTTAATAGCAGCAAACAACTATTTTCTATGTAGTGGAATGATGGTTTTCTGTTCTTTGTTTTCATTGCCAGTCTGTCTGGTGCTCTAGTACGACATTTAGGGGATCACATCCATAAAAAGCAGGGTCAGTCATTCTCAAGAACACTTGCTAAGTTCGAGCTCGAATCAAAACAATAACCTTCCGCAGCACCGCCTCACACATTGAAACGCATTGTGAAGCAAAGCGTAGCCACTTTGTTAATGTTCCTATTTACGGTTTCCATTCCCAGTACCTGATACCAACCTAAATGTCTTCTGCCTTGTATCAAGAGCAACCTTTGCATTTCCCCTGCATGTCATCTCAATGCAGAGTTAAACTGATCATTACACTGCACTAAAATTACAACCTTCATGCACTTCTCATACACTCCAACAATTTTCCCCAGACTGTGAAATACCATTCTCAGGTGGCAATCTTACGCTTTGAGATTAAAAGATAGAGCTAGAAAGAGGCCATTGTGTTCCAATTGCAACTATACTGGCAAAGTCACTCCAAGAGTTACCTGCTGCTTATAAATGTGCTGTTTAACAGAAGTAGATTAAGCCTGGCTGCTTTAATGAAGACCTTTTCCAAAACAGTTTCCAGCATCTGAGTGAAGAATACAAAATAAAGCAACAAAGAAATGTAAATTGCAACCAAACACTAAAATAAAATAAATAAAACAGTACAAACAGCACCATCAACAGTTTAAATAGGTTGTGGCAATATTGCAATAATCTGATTAGCTATGATATTTGTTTGAGGTGGTCATTCGCCTGCTATGTACTGCAAGTGACATCACTGTGCAGAACGTCTAGACATTTTAAACCTGTAGATGGCGCTGTCCCTACAGTTAGATTTTAGCGTAAAGAGTTCTCTTCAAAAAACGTCTCTTCTAAATTCATAACACGGCTGTAAATCTGATTCCGGATGCCAGTCAAGCCACTTGTTGTCCAATTTAAGCGAGTCATCCGACCGGAACCATTTTAGGAGACGACTGCTACACCGCGGCCGTGGGGAGAAAATGGTCGTGGCCCTTGTTCTCCACTGTTCCACTGCATGCCGGTGACATCCATACCAATGAGCGTCCAAGTCTAGGAAAACAGAGCAGTGCCTTCAAGGCTATGAGTAGCTTCTTGCCATGCGACCAAGCATCCAACCTAAGCGCAGGTGGTGCCCGTATAGGGAGGGGCCGTCCCGTATGTAAATGTCCCCCTTCAACACCCCCTACACACCCCCTCCTCTTCAGCCTGTGAAGCAGCACTGCTGCTAACAGTGGTGGTGTAGTCACATGTGTGAGCCCAGGCATACACATCGCGATAGGATACTTCATGTGGATGCGTATGTGTAGTGTGTGTCGTATCATCTCATCGAGTATTTAGTGTCTATTTATACGTGCTATCTTGTGCTTGTGCTTGTGTGTGTGTGTGTGTGTGTGTGTGCTGTGGTCCTCCACTGTGCTCTACACTCCCACCTAGCAGCAGACAAGATCAGACTGGCCTGGATCACATTTTATACCATCAGCACATCAGCGGGTGTCTGTGGAGAGGCATCTCATTTAAGCCCGTAGACGGCCCACATCACGCGGCAAGGGGCATCGCCTCCCCTACACCGAATTGTCAATGGAACCGCCATTACCTCGAGAACACCGGGCGGACAGACATACGCCAAACACACTGTGACACACGTACAAGACGGCATTCTCTCCCTCTCCCTCTCACACACACACACATATTGTCACAAGCTCTGAAGCAATGCTGTCATATACTAGTATATAGTTATTGGCCAGGGAGTTGATCTTTGAAAAAATACGAGTGGATGGATAAGAATGCAGAGGGAGTAGATAAGGAGGAAGGAGGTGAGGAAAAAGGGCTTTCAGGGAGGTAGGAGGGTAAGGAAGGGTAAAGGTTAGTGGATGGTGGAGTTTTTAGCAAGGCCAGGCCACTGTGGGAGATGGCTTGCATCACCGGGTTTTACCGTCACAGAGAAATCAATAACCGAGGCAAAGCTGAAAAGCCTCTTTGACGTCAAAGTAAAAGAAATAAAAGATTCAGTCGTGAGCTCTAACGATTGAAAACGCAGATATGCGGCACGACAAGGACGACCAATCGTGGCGGAAGGGAGTAGATAAAAGTGTTTACAATATTGGCTATAACAAGGCAGCTTAGCTCATTAGGCAGCTGTTTCGTTTATTTTTCTAATGGGCCCGGTATATCGGCTATTGTATTGAACAAAGGCTGTTTGGTAGTATTCATGGCTATACTGTCACTATTCAAGGACGGTAGTTTGTGGAACACAATGTGTAGTTACTGTCCAATTCCCCTAAAAAAACTTTGCTTTTACTTGAACAACAATGTCAGCTTTAATATAGAATTAACGTATTAGTGACACTCACACACACGCACACACACACACACACACAGAAACTGCGACATGTTCAAATTCACAGCAGGCAATAGATTATATACATAGTTCAGCATGCTATCTTTATTATGGCACCTATGAAGGCCATCTCAAATCAATGCAGCTCCATTACTATGGAAGCAAGGTGCCAGCCAAACAGCAACCATTGGATTCCAGTCTCGTAGCCTTGTTTAAATGAATGCCTCCTGACTAGAGCCAACAACTCCATTCATAATAGATCTATACTGCTCTATGCTACCCTTCGCTGATCACAATACACATCAGGAAGACATACACTCCTTGCTGAGTCATATTTATTTCAAATCTCCAGATCCTCCATCTCAACATTGTGATTTCGGCTCAAAACAGCGGCTCTTGTGTCAACCTCCAGTAGGCAAATTGTTCCTTGTGGGGGCATGTCTCACCACATAGCCCTGTACCCTGTAGATACATACTAAATTTCAAGCCACTGGCAACCTTAGGAATCAATATGAAACATACACAGCATGTATGCCCTGAACTGTGAATTCTCCCAGAAAAGCTAGAATGAAGTACTCGCCTTAGGCTGTTGTTCTGATGACTGAGTTGCAGCATTTTGAGAGATGTATCCATCAACCAATCTCAGTGGGAAAATAAATGTGTGTGTCTCTGCATGTGCATGTGTATATGTGTGTGTGTGTGTATGTGTAGTACATGTGTGCATGTACTAGGGGTGGGGGGTGGGGGAGAGGTGTGTGTGAAGGATGAAGTGGTGTGTGATGGGGGTCAGCTTGAAGTCAGGGCCTTACCTTCGCTGCAGTCGTTGCCCTGGTAACCGGTGTCGGAGCAGTCGCAGACGGCCCGGTCGTTCACCACGCTGCACACCCCTCCGTTCTGGCACCGCTGGTCGGGCCCGCAGTCGGCCGTCACCGTGACGCCCTCGGAGCCGTCCAGCGTCACCAGGGAGCCGTTGACGCCCACGGCCGTGATCCAGCCGCGGAAGGGGGGCTGCTCCCGCACCGTGGGCGAGGTGAGGCGGAGGGGCGAGGCGCGGAGCTCTGGCGACACCCCGCCCACGTAGGTGTGGCTGAACACCGTCATGTCCCTCCGCTTGCTTCTCACCTCCGCCCAGCCCTCCAGCCGCCCGTCCACCTCCAGCGAGGTGTTCCGCCAGTCCCGCTTCACGCGCACCGCGTGCCAGCGGCCGTCGCTCACTGCCACGCCCGACTGCAGCTCCGCCGGCTCGGCGCAGAAGATGGAGAAGCGCAGGCGCAGGTGGCCGCGCAGGAGAAGCAGCTCCAGGAAGTCGCAGAAGCCCTCGTCGTCCAGGTAGAGCAGCAGGCCCTCCTGGCTGTGCGTCCGCAGGCTGAAGCTCAGCACGCTCTCGCAGCAGGCGTTCCACACGGGGAAGCGCCCCCACTGGCCCGACACGCCCCCGAACTCCAGTACCTCTCCCTGGGCCTGGCCGCCGACGCTGCACAGGCACAGCCCCAGGAAGAGCAGCGGGGCCGCCGCCCACACGCACACCGCCATCGCACTCATACACGCGCCTTACACGCTCGCACGCACACGCACACGCCACACACACACGGGAGGAAACGGGGGCTAGAGCTGCGGTGTGCCCTTCGGCCTACAGCTCATGGTGACAACTGTAGGAAACTCCCTGGTGCGCCCTGGCCGTTTCCGTGGCGCCCTGCTATCTTCCAAGGGTTCCTTGGTAGTTCCTGGATGCTACAGATGTTGGCGACGAGTGCGGGGTGGATGTGGAATATGGGGGGGTGGGAAGGGAAGGAGGGGGGAGGGGTAGGTGTGGGGGAGGGGGGGGGGTGGTTATAAAACACCTCCTGGTCTTCCTCCGGGGCCCCCAAGGCCTCTTCTAATGACCGGTCTTGTGGAGCAGGAGGGTCCCTGTGTTTACCGAGACTCTGCACCTGAATGTCTCCGCTCCATTCACTCACCTCTCATTCTATAGATGCTGGGTGTTGGATTACAGGTGTGGGCTCTTTGTGTGCAGGCGTGCGCCTGTGTGTGTGTGTGTACATGTACGTGTTAGAAATGTCACAAATAGGATGAGAGCTCCATCCTTCTGACATAGATAGGGCCTTATCCCCATGCAGGCAGATCCCTGCGGAGAGTGGCTCTGTGTGTGTGTGTGTGTGCCTCACACACACACCGGTAATGGAGAGAAATTACACCGTCATAGCAGAATCTTCTCCCCCTCCCTCCTATCTTGGTAGGACAAGACAGTGTATGAGTGTGTGTGTGTGTGTGCTTCTCAGTGCTTCGTCATCACTCTCACCAGCGACCTACAGAGAGAACAGAGACAGCACAGTCAACCTGGGTCAGTCACGCACGCATGCACGCACCCACAAATAATACACAAATACCAGCTTTCATAGTTTTTACTTTCTTGCTCTCACACAAGCATTCACCACTCTCATATATATCCCTGTTCGACTTTAAGCCAGTACCCGTCTATGTCCGTATGCAGTATTGTAAACACAGATTGATATAAATATTTCACCACACAGCCGACAAGAAGGAAATATGGCCACACGTACACCTCCTCTGCCTGCCGAGCTTCCCATCATGCCGCAGGAGATTTCTATTAGCTGCACACCTGATAGCTTGTCATCTGTCTCACGTAGCATAGGCTAGCTCTCACTTAACGGCTCGTTAACGGGACTTATAGTCTAGTAGAAGTTGTAAGACTTTAAAATGCGCTTGATTTAGAAGTGAAACGATTTTTACCACCCAAGATTAGCTCATAAATTACGGAAATCCACAGCCACAGTTGCACCACTCGTCGCTGTAAGATTCGGACGCACAAAGCGCGACCCGATGCGGCGGATGACTCAAATGCGTCTCGTTTATCGAATTAACGGATTTCTCGCCACAATGACTGAATAGCCCTCATTCTCTTTCGCGCAAACACACACACACACACACGCACAAGCCAAACATGTAGGCTACACGTACACGCGTTTTCCATGAGCAGGAAACGCGACAACTCCCCATTATTATGTAGCTCCAAATCATGTTATTGATAGACGCCGTAAAATGAATGCGGTTTAAATATCGATTCTCGATTTGCCGCCATACCTCTTCTCCGTCCTCTCCCCTCTACCGGGGCGCGCGCGCTAGCTACTATGGGCTTCAATCTGCCTCAGCACCTGCGCGCGAGCATCCACACAGCTTCCCGTGAAACAAACGACCATCCCAAATTATAATCTTAATTTCTTTAGGCATAGTTAACCAAAAAAGATAGGCCTATAATAGCCTATATGTTTATTTTAGGGTATAAAACAACATCACGCACGATATGTTCCCTACCTCATGCACATTCCGCGCTCCCGTTGTGATGGTGCCGCGCGCGACTTATCGATGTGTCCTTTTCATCTGATAGGAATCTGGAGTCGGGAGGGGAGAAACAGCCGCGCGCCCGTTGGGACACTGCTGCCACCGGTAGCGAACAGGGACAGAAATTATCCCAGTCTCGCCTCCAGGCGACAAGGTACTGTGCTATCTGGGCTACGGTTAATTGCGCTCTCTCTCTGTATATGTCTCTCTCTCTCTGTATCTGTCTCTCTCTCTCTCTCTCTCTCTCTCTCTCTCTCTCTCTCTCTCTCTCTCTCTCTCTCTGTATCTGTCTCTCTCTCGCACAGTGTCTCTCTCTCTCTCCCCCCCTCCCCCCCTCGTTCTCTCGAAGAGGAAAAGGTGCAGTCTGTTACTCCGCGCGAAACTCGGCAGAGGGAAAATCACGTGGTCGCAGGAGAGAGAGAGAGAGAGAGAGAGAGAGAGAGAGAGAGAGAGAGAGAGAGAGAGAGAGAGAGAGAGAGAGAGA